>CAKAOJ020000005.1:8220000-8732474 GCA_916701645.2 Sebastolobus alascanus
TGGCGGGGCTCCACTGGGTGGCTCCTATCTGACAGAGGGCTCAGAGAGTCTTGGGTTTCCTACGCATGTCAAGGTAGGTTAGCTGTTCCCAGCGTCGGGCCGCTCCGAGGCCACGGTGGGCTATCACTCACAACGGGCCCTCCCGTCTCCCTCTTTCTCTCTTTCCATCCCTCCACGCCCTCCACCCACCCACCCACCCACCACCTCGCCTACGCTGACGCACAGCCTGTCTTCTGGCTGTCGTCCCAGGTTTAGGCTACATGTCAGGTTTTGCCCTTTTTTCCTTGTCTGTGTCTCTCAGACCTTACATCCCCTCTGTCTTGCTCTTTTCTTTCCTCTCAGATCACGGTGTGTCAGAGTGTCATCTTTAATTTTTCTCATGCATTAAAAGCAAACTCTCGCTGTTCTCTAATCGTCTGCGGTCCAACATGAGCCGTAGGGAGAGCTAAATGTCATTGCCGTAGGTGTTGAGGCCATATTGTTTTGCTTTTTCCTGGAAGCATCTTGCTTGCTGAGGCTGCAACCCAAGCATGTTTTCAGAGACAGTTACTCACAATGTATTTTGAATATATTTGTATGGTTTTAGTTGAATTTAAAGTTACGCCTCATTTCCACATAGCTCTGTGTACGTATGCGAATCAGTTGGAAGTTCATTCATTGCTATGGGAACCTCCGTGATCGACGATGTGTTTACGAAAGTTCTTTCTGTTTTTTTTGTCCGTAATCATTTGCCTCGAGTACTTTGAAAAAATGTAACTTTTGTGGCAGATAACCGACAGACCATATAGAGAGGCGAAGTCCCTCCCCTTCCAGTGGACCCCATGGGACCTTATTTTGGAAAACAATTAGTACAGTAGTCAATTGGGAGAGACAAATAATTTTTTTTAATAGTGTTCGAATTGTGCCATGAATCACACATATGATGTTTGTCAATTTAAAACCAAATTTTGCAAGTCAAGAAAATGACTGATTACATCCCAGTACGAAACACACAGGCATCGTAGCTTCAGTGAGATTAGATTAGATTAGATTGGATTAGATTAGATTAGATTAGATTACATTCGATTAGATTAGATTAGATTCAGCTTTATTGTCATTGCACATAGTACAAGTACAAGTACAATGAAATGCTGACGTCACTTGCGTGATTTTTGGGTGTGTAGTCTTTCTAATTACGTAATTTCACAGTCTTATACTTCATCAGTTTTACAAAAAACTGCAACTTTATTAACTTGCGAAAATGATCTTTTAAATTGACAAACATCATATATGTGATTCATGGCGCAATTCAAACAGGATCAAAAAATGATTCGTCTTTCGCCGTCGACTACCATTCATATTTTTTCCGAAATAAGGTCCCATGGTGGTCCACCGGAAGGGGCGTATGTACTGTGTGGAGTAATAAAAAATGAATAACTAATTGATGAATGTAATAAAGCTCTATTTATAAAAAAAAAATTCTAAGTGAAAAGTTTGACGGCATATTTAGCAGTTTTGTGAACTATTTCGTTAAAAGATGTATGAACCGCTATATGTACTCTATATTACACAGCTAGCATGCTACCAATGTTAGCTAAATATGCCGTTGAACTTTTCACTTAGAAAAAATGTACAATTGGGACTCGTCTAGACTGGACGGCAAAAAAACGACAGTAACTCAGTAGTAACTTCTCTCCCATATCTGCGGTGGTGTTTCTATCCTTCTGTAAAGAGATGCATTTCCTTGTTTTGCACACTAGCGTAATCCGTAGGCAATACTGTACGGATTTACGGACACGAAACAAAACGGTGAGGAAACAAGCTGTTAGCCAAGCCGAAATAAAGGAAACATCACCTTCTCTCACCTCTCCGTCCTCTTTGCAGTGTCGTCTTGTTTGGGTCACTGCGAGGTAGCGCGAAAGAGACAGTCCAGTCCTCCCATCTCACACGTCCACGCCTCAACACATACATAATCACACCACTTCCAGGTTTACCGAGCCCGTTAGCCTCCTGCACAACACCGTTGCTTAATTGTGAATGCAGGCAGTTTGTGAGTCAAAACTAAAATAACTTTTTGCAAAAGAAAAATAAACTGACAGGGATTTTTCCTGAGAGGAAACCTTTAGTTTACTATATGACATGTTTCTTAATAGTGCTAAAGTGTTCAGTGTTCTTTAAATAAACAATGTGGAGTTTTGCATAGCGGGGCATGAAAGAATGCAGGAGTCTCGCTGCCCCTCGCACACATGTCAGCAATTTGGCTGCCTTGTGTATTTTGGATGTTGAAAAAAAAAGGAACATTTCAAAGTAAACGAAAGAAGGAAAGTCTTATCCGCCTGGCAGCTGCGCTCCGGACCAAATTGCTTTCAGCTGATGCGCTGCAGCTCAAACTTGCTTGGGTAATGTCAAGTGATGCATTGCAATACTGAGAAAACAACACAGACAAAAAATAAATAAAAAGGAAAAGAAATGCTGGAAAGTTCCAGTGCTTATTCAGGCAAAGCCCACAAACCCCCCCAACAAGCAGACATGCTCAGGGACATTTTATTTTTTATTTCGCAGTTTTTCTTTTTTAATTTAATCTTCATTTAGTCGTGTTGAGAGTCAAACATTAGAGATGTTGTATCCATGTAAACAGTACATTTGTGAGACATTTTAAACATTTTAAGTACAGCAAAACAAAATTCTATTAGCACAGAATGACACAGGAAGAAAGAATGAAATTAAGATGTAGTTAAGTTTTTAATGATAAGAGCAAATTTAAAGCAAGGTTTGCAGATGCGAAGTTCATTCAATAAATAAACAAAGTAATAAAAAAAAACACTATAAAATGGCCAAAAAAGAAGTCAAAATATGCTGTTTTTTTTCTTTCTGAACATTTTATTTAGGTATAGTGGTTTTGCATACTAAAACAAGGCAGACAAGACATACTTAAACCATGTAGACAAGTACAATAAAAAAAATAATAATATTTTTAAAATAAATAAGTAAATAAATAATATTATATATAATATAATATATATAATAATATATATTAAAACCCGCCCCTATCCACCCCCCCTTCCTAATATTTAGGAATTATGTATATATTTATTGATAGTAACAATAAGACAAAAAAAGTTTTTCACTTTTCACTGCTCAAAATATGGTTAAGCAAAACTAAGAATCTTCATCTACCTCACACACACATCGTTCGCCTGGAAATGATGAATATAATTAATTTCATACATTACATTGTATAACTACATGCTGGCATCTCCACTACTGAACTCCAGTACTAACAAACATGCCAGCAAACAAATGAAGGTACAAATCAAGCATCATGCAAGATTTATTTTTCTTTCAACACGCAGGCGTGCTTGCACAAATACACAGAAATATTAAATCTTAAAACCCACAAATCACAAATGCACTGAAAATATACAGTATACGTTTAGAAATTCTCCACACACAAACACGTAGAATAAATCAAATTATGTTTTAGTGAAGATAATTGAATTTTCCATGTTCAGGGGAGTTTAGATTTTCAGCACGGATCATCTGTGGTTTGAGAAATGAAGTCGAGATTTCACACATACAGGATTTTATATTTACACCTCGAGGTCATGACATTTCCTCCGGCGCACGACTGTCATCAAGCTCATTTATAAATTTCATTTTCATTTTTCACACACACGCACACACACACACACACACACACACACACACACACACACACACACACACACACACACATACACACACACACATTTTTCACATTTAATAAAATGCCATGAACATTTTTTTCTCCTGTATAATGGGTTCTCTGTTTGGTGTTTCTCTAAGGAAACACCTAACTGAGGTGTTTCCCTAAATTTCCCTCACCAACGGTCCAGAAGTTCAGCATACTATTACATAAGTTGTTCAGTGCACCTCTCAAGCGCTGTGGGGAGCAATCATTTATAATAACGTTAATATGCTCTGAGAGGCTATATGGACTTTATAGGAAACCTCTGGACCCAACAGATATTACCCACAGTCTGAAGGGGAATTGCTGTAAGAAAATAGATAAAGAGACAGTTAATAAATAAGTTTGTTATGTACATTTTTTTTTCTAATGGGATGTTGATGATAAATCTGAGCACTCCAGTTTAACTTCCTTTAACTTAATGCTGTACCGACTTTTGTGGTAGACAGAAAACTTCTGAATATTTGTTTTATGTGCAAAACTCTGCTCTTATACATTCCTAGGTATATGTTATTACCATTTTGAGCAATGCTTTAAGTCCCTTTATGTAGCATTTATAAGCAGTATATAAACATTTAATAAATGGTATATTACATCTAAACAAGTTATAAGCAGTGTTTATCAATGTATTTGTCAACAGTTATAACTCCTCCTGCCTCCACAAGTGGAGGATGGTGACACAGTAAAACACAATTATAATATGCTATTTATGTCTTTATAGTAGAAGTTATAATTGTTGACAAATACTGTACATGAATGAACACTTGAAAATGTCCTTATAGCTGCTTACAACTACGTTATAAGCTGTTATAAACCACTTATTAAATATTTGTACTACTGCTTGTAAACGCTGAATAGGGGGAATACAGTGTCACCCAATTGGACAATAACAAACAGGAACTATAGTTCCATTGAAATCAAAATTTCAAATCTCAAATTAAGTATTTTATAATTATTTTATTGAGGTGCCATTCTACCTTATTACAGTAGATAGACAGATATTAGAGAGCAGGTATGTAACGAGGGGAGAGAGATTGGGAATGATATCAGGGACATTGCAGTTACGTGGGCGGCATCCTATACCCCTAGGCCACCAGACTTAGCTAATTTTATACAACGTTTTATAAAAAATACAACATTGTTTTCTCACTGTTGTTAATTGTAGACATGGAGAAATAACTGTGCTGACGTCTGGTTCATCTCAGTATTGTATAGCTCTGACAAAATATTTCCCCATCTAGGGTCACCACCTGCACACCCTTGACTTTTTGAGCAAAAACAACACACAACTTTTAACTTGAGAAAAAAAAGAAGTTTTGGCCAACCAACTAAACCAACGACAACAGGTTCACTTGGTCTGTCCCAGCCCCCCGGCTCTGTTTACATTCTGCTGGCAGGGGGATCTGGAAGTGTTTGGCTCGGCTCGGCGCTCACTGGGAACTATCAGACAATTCACATTTTAAACTATTTTGATATCAGCTCTGTGGAGAGTTGCCGTTTCCCTGAGAACATGACTTGCCTCTGGGCTCTGGGGCCTGTTGCACCGCCAGAAGAATAAACAGAGGGAGGGGAAGAGAGAGGCGGGGAGAGACAAGAGAGGGTGATGGGAAGAGAGAGAGAGTGTTCCTCAACTTCTACAGTAAAAACAAATATGTTTAAAAAAGTATAATCACACTCTCTGCTGCAAAAAATCTCACGATTCTGAGGATGAATACAGTGTAAACAGTCCAAAAAATCAGGGTTCAAGACGACTGACTAAATTCCTCATACATTAAAAACACAAATATAAAAGTACAAAGAGCATATTTGAGTAGATGAAAATGGTTGTACTGTATTTGCTGCGGTGAGCTCTGGGGTCAAGGTTTTCTGGTGAGTAACTGGTTCTTATGTTGAGGTTAAAGGTGCTGGAATTAGAGGGGGAACCCTTCAGCCTGTGTTAATTAGGTGAGTAGTTAAGTTTCACCCTGTTCATGCAGCGCCTGAAGCTGTGTGTGTGGATGTGTGTGTGTGTGTTTGTGTGTGTGTGTGTGTGTGTGTGTGTGTGTGTGTGTGTGTGTGTGTGTGTGTGTGTGTGTGTGTGTGTGTGTGTGTGTGTGCGTGTGCGTGTGTGTGTGTGTGTGTGTGTGTGTGTGAGTACATACAGCGTGGACAAAATAAGACCTTAACATACAGTCAAACAACACTGAAAAAAAAAAAAAAAAAAAAATCTAATTTGAGCTCATAATGTTCATCTTTTGTAGAGACGGATGTTCTTTCAGATTGGTTAATTTGACGAAAACCTTCAAGATGCAATTGATAACATTCAGCCACTACATGCCATTTATCCATTTTTTTCCGCACTAACTTGCAACTTGATCGCTGACAACTCAGAGATACCACGTGATACCAATGTCGTTATACTATTGGCTCACAAGTCTTGTTAGAAGTGGGAACCGAACGTCAGATATCTTCCACAGAGATAAACAAAACATTCATTTTGGACCCGCCAACATTTTTAAAATGATTAATTCAGAATCATAATTTTTTTTTTAAAAGCCATACTTTTATTTGGCACCTTTCTAAAACTCTGTGGATGTATTATTTTTTTTTTTTTATATATTTGTCTACATAAAAATGTTATCAATATAATCTTTAACATGTTGTTGGAGGACTTGTACTTTACGTGAATATTTCCATTTTATGAGTTTATACTTCTACTCCACTACACTGCAGAGGAGAATATTGTATTTTTATGCCACATTTATTTAACATCTATAGTTACTTTTCAGATTAACATTTTACATACAAAACATGCAATCAGTTTATGAAACATGATACTTTCTTATAGAATAAACCATGTAAAAGTAGCAGCTAGCTTCACCTCACCTAGCTACAACGTTAAAAAACATCTAATATCTTAATGCCTCAATAATATTGATCCATTGATATAATAATATAACACTGATAGGCCCCATTCTGCGTAATGAATACTTTTAATTTTGATGCTTTAAGTATATTTTGCTGATAATATCCCTTTACTTTTATTTTACTTTTGAGTGCAGGACTTCTACTTGTAATTTAATTTATTTATTTATAGTGCAGTATTGCTTTACTTACAGTAAGTAAATAATCTGAATCGTTCTTCCACCCCTGTTAATTGATAATGATACATAATATAAGATAACATAATAATATTATCAATAACTCTGACAGGAGCCATTGTACATAAATGTTAGTTATAATATTTATGTGCTTTTACTTTCAATTTAGAATGCAGGACTTTTACTTATACAGTAATGGAATGATTTTATACTTTTTTATTGCTACTTTTACTTATAAAAAGGAAATTAATACATCTTCCACTAGTAGTGTATAGTATGTGTGTATGTTTTCGTGATATGTTGTGTATATGATGTACATATGTAATTTCTATGTTTGAAATTGTATCCTTTTTTTAATTCATTTGTGCCCGCAACTGAAATGTTTAATTCCCTTTGCTGTGGCAGTGTTCTCTGGGCTTGCCTCAGCACAAATGAGAAGAAATTTTCAAAATTGGTCAAACCGTTTGGCTGGAAGGTGAGTTTTCTTATCATACTATATCTAGTCTTTGGGCACATGGGACTACTGTTTTTGCAATAGACTATCATATTTTTGTGCCCAAATACTGGATATAGTATGATAAGAAAATGGCTGTGTCTCAGAAAGTACAAGGAGCACAATCAAGTATTTGGTATCTATGAACTCATAACAAGTTGAACATCAAAGACATGCACACATACAATATGCAGTGTAAAAAAAATCACATGGAAAGCATTTAACAAAACACAATATTAGTGTTTTTCATCATTTTTCAAAAATCCTGACTTTGACCATTAATAAAAGTGTAATTTTTCATGTGATCTAAAAATTTCAAAGTTGTACTGTTAGATACTTACCCAAAGTGTCTCCGTACCAAATTTCAAGACCAATCTGAGCAAATGTGACATTTTTCCTTATCATACTAAATACAGTCTTTGGGCACAAATAAAAAGAATGGATCCATTGTCAGTAATAAAGTAAACTGACACATTGATTGACAAATTCTTGACAAATGACCCAATTTTAGAGACTTACAGCATTGCATAATTTTTTAAGAATTTGACTAACAAACCAGAAATCCTGTCTGTCTTAAAATGCCTTGTGGTGCCCTGAAAGCTCTATTAAAGCTGACACACACACTACTAATTGCTAGTCAGCTGCATGACTCACTTGTGTAGCTTGTTTCCTTTAAAATAGTGATTTACAGTAGTTGCTATAATTGCCTGTGACAGTCCTGACAGAAAAACACTATTATAAAGTGTTGTTTTGTACATTACTGTGCATGCATTTGTGCATTTCTGAGTACATGCACATATTGCTAATGCAGGAACTTAAAACAACCTCGTGGCCAATCAACGGGCCCGCCTTCGCCGCTTCAGGTTCGAATGACCTATTAGCCAAATGTGTTTATTCAGTGTTTAGTCACTATTACCCTCAGTATGATCCCTGCACTAAAGGGCTAATGGCTGAACATTTTTCCCCCCCAGCCCGACTTCACCGTAAAATAATTGATCGCATGTGAGAGCAACTGGCACGCGTTTCCTCTTGTTTTCCTAAAGAGGTGATATCATGCGGTCAGGCTGCTTGTTCGTCACCGAGATAGCGTGATTGCTTCCGGTGCTGAGGAAATAAAAGAAAGAAAGAAAAGGAGAGATGTTTGAGACGGCAACAAGGTTCTCAGTGAGGAACCGCGGCATTAAATCACACATCGAATAATTTGGTGTGTTATCGCTCTAAAACCTGCCCTCCGGAACGAAGCCAAAGAAAGAACATGAATTGCTTTACAAGCTGTGTTTCAAATGCTCCGTCATTACGTCAGCAGGAAATTGTCCTTTATCAAAAACTACACTATGCAGCTTAATCTTTACCTCTTCTGGAGATAACATTTCAGCTGCATGGATTTATTTTTGTTGTTTTCTTTTCCTGAAACATAAAATTAAATGAAAAATTACTTACTTTTGGCTGGTTTGTAATTTGAGAGATGTTTGTCTCAGATTAGCCGTTCAGATTACATGGTCAGCAAGAATAAATAGACCTATTTTTTCAGCATTTCCAGTTGTTATGTCTTTATGTTTACAATTTGCAGAATACTTGATATTATGATATCATTATAAGAATTTTTTTTTTATTATTTGTCTTGAACATGTTTTTATTGTGTTTTTTTAAATGTGTTATATGTATTGTTATATGTTGTGTTTTTGTTGTGTGTGGACCCCAGGAAGAGTAGCTGCTGTGTAGATATATAAATATATATATATATATATATATATATATATATATATATATATATATAAAATGAGAACAATAAAATAATAATAATAAAATAAGAAATAAAATATACAGATATATATATATATATATGTATATTTTATTTCTCATTTTATTGTTGGTCATTGGTGCTCTTTATATATATTTATATAATATCTATATATACATATTTTTTAATCACCACTTGTGTACATAAAATTTCTGTCTATTCCTTGTCTTTACTTGTCCAGCTTTGTTGTACTTGTCCCTAGCTGTTATTTCTTCTATTTCAATGTGAGAGAGATGCATAAAACCAGAGTCAAATTCCTTGTATGTACTGTATGTACTTGGCAAATAAAGATGATTCTGATTCTGATTTAAAATCTGGTCTGACTCATCAAAAATCAACACTGGCTCCTCTAGTGGACATTAATTTACCTTCAGTATTACAAGTAAATAGATAAAAATTGATTTGCACCAGTTGTTAGCTTTTCACTCTTTGACATATTCTGTGTAATAAATCTGTTAGTCCATGTAAATCCACATAAGCAGTGTGTGTGTGTGTGTGTGTGTGTGTGTGTGTGTGTGTGTGTGTGTGTGTGTGTGTAATATATTTCTCTCTTTTTGAAGCTGTGTGTGTGTATTTGTGATTATTCACTGTGTGCATCCCATATAACACTACCCTAAACTTGGTGTGTGTGTGTTTGTGTTCAGTATGTGAAGGGGCATATGTACGAGCGTGCCCGTGCTGCACTTGTGTGTGTGTGTGTGTGTGTGTGTGTGTGTGTGTGTGTGTGTGTGTGTGTGTCTGCATGGAATTGTGTTTGTGTGTGTGTGTCCCCTATATGTTACATTTACCTAAACTGCTGCTCTCTCTTTTTCCTGCTTCATTTTGACAAATTTGCGTTTCCAGGAAGCCTCTGAGGTCAGCGCGGCATCTGTTGCTACTTATAGGTCCAAGATGCAGTCATGAAGCACACACACACACCTACACACACACACACGTGCATGGTGCAGGAGCTGCTTTGTATAAGTTACTGAAGAGCCGAGACCCAATCAGACATGAAGGCGTGTTTAAAGTTCCCAAAGTGACTTTAAAGAGGAGTCCAGGTCTAGACCTTCAGATTTAACAGGGAGGTTAAGAGGGTGTATTTGAAGGAAATTGATCATTATTTTAAGGGGGCTAAACTACAGTTATAAAATAATTTTAGCATTATAAACAATGGACCAGTTAAATGCAATGAAATAATGCAATAGGGATTTGAATAAATTCAGACTTTCAGGTGTTTTCTTAAAGCGGAAAGTGAATACATTTTCTGAAATAAAAGCTCTATGACTTCATGCTGTCTCATCTTCTTCTTATGTGTGCATGTGTGTGTTTCTTCTTTAAATATCAGATTACTGACATGCAGACAGTCGTTCATTCTCTCAGAGCTTTGGCCAAAGCGAACAGAGCACCTGGATAGTTATACTGGCTGCATTGGTCTGGCCAAAGCCGTCCACTGCATCAGCCCTTCACCCCCAACTGTTTTACCCTGTCAGTTCTCATTCCCTTTCATTCACGTCTCTTCGCCCAAAACCACATTCATGACCAAACATGGCCTGATCCCATCAAAGTGATGCATCGGAGTACCTCAGCGAAAACCCTCAGATACTTCAGCGATACCGCAGCGATGGAAGCAGAGAAGAAGAAGGAGTCCATTTTGCTCTCACGGTTTCTGGAACGGGATCGAGGAGAGAAAGATGAGAGAAGCCAGACGTCTAGAAAAGATCTGTAAGGAACGGGGTTTCTGTTCTTGGTTTGGTCTGAAGCCACAGGAACTGGGCTTCACAGCCAAGTCCCTGAGCAGAACCCAGAACCGCAGATCGCAGACCTCTGTCTCGGTATGCAGAGAGGTCTGCATTCCAGTTAAACCTCATGTTTGTTTTTTCACATTTATGTCATGAAGAGAAGCGAAGGTGAAAACATACATACTTAAATTAAGTGATTTTAATTGATAATTCAACACAACACAGAATGTAATGCATCATTTATCACCTGTGGATACAGAAACATCTGGGTGACATCAGTGACACTGACATGTCTGTACTTTATTTTGAGTCAGTCCCACATACGCCATCCTGCTGCTGTAAATAGTCAGCGCACCAATTCCACGGCAGAAAATATTCCCCTACAAATGCACTATTTACTCGTGTTTGGGTAAAGTTTAGTAAAAACTACAGTGCCCAGATGTTTTATCTGACACATGCCAGTATTTTATGTAATATTAGGCCTCATGCAAGAAGCAACATACAAACAAATTTTCTCTTATTTTTGTTCGTATCCACGATTCGTTCTTATTTTGTTAGTACCCATTGATGGGATTCACCAGTGTTTTCTTATTTTTGCCCTTCTGTTAGACACATTTTACGAGGGCACTCTTATCAAGGTAAGAAAAAAACATCTTGTTTTCCCAGTCCACAAGTTGTTTGTCCAACGCAAGGAAACATTTTTCATGAAAGAAGTTTTAAATTTGAGGATGCCCAATGCCCCTCTTGGGCATGTGCCAGAGTATTTGCACACAGCACAACACCTATAGCATTTAGGGGGTGTTACCTATGCTAATACCTGTCCTTATATAGTGTTTAGGAATGGTACCTATGATAATACCTGTCCTTATATAGTGTTTAGGGGTGGTACCTATGCTAATACCTGTCCTTATATAGTGTTTAGGGGTGGTACCTATGCTAATACCTGTCCTTATATAGTGTTTAAGGGTGGTACCTATTCTAATACCTGTGCTTATATAGTGTTTAGGGGTGGTACCTATGCTAATACCTGTCCTTATATAGTGTTTAGGGGTGGTACCTATGCTAATACTTGCCCTTATATAGTGTTTAGAGGTGGTACCTATACTAATACCTGTGCTTATATTATAGTGCCATATCATATGTGGTTACTCTGTACACGCGACATCTATTGCACGTCTGTCCATCCTGGAAGGGGGATCCCTCCTCTGCCGCTCTTCCTGAGGTTTCTTCCATTTTTCCTCCCTGTTAAAAGGGTTTTTTTGTGGTTAAGTTTTTCCTTAGCCGATGTGAGGGTTGCATTGTCAAGGACAGAGGGTGTTGTATTCTGTACAGATTGTAAAGCCCCCCGAGGCAAATTTGTGATTTGTGATTTTGGGCTATACAAATAAAATTTGATTTGATTTGATTTGATAGTGTTTAGGGGGTGTTACCTATGCTAATAATAAACAATCGGCCACAGGACCTCAATTTATGATCAAGTGGGATTCATCATTGAGCACACCTGGGTAAGAGCAGATTTGGATGGTTAAGAACATTTGGTGGATCTGGGGTTGACTTCTCTTATTTATTAAAATATTATATAATATTAAATATTAAAATTAAGAGAAATTTAAGAGAATGTTGCTGCATGAGGCCCATTATGTATTTTAGTTTGAAAATGCAAAAAAAAAAGAAGAAAAAAAAGGAGTCGTCTCACATTTAGTGTTTACTGTCCCATATTAATATATAAGGAATTCTATGTTGAAAAGTTGTGTATTAACAGACAAACATGATATAAACTCTACAGTATATATCAAATATCAATGTATTCGTCTCTTGTTGAATTACATAAATCTCTGCACAATTTAAAACTTTTTATTTGAAAATCGATTATTCTGTTGAATACATAATGCATGATTATACTTTTTAGTCTTTAGTAGTTATGGATAGTGACTTTCACTGTTGCTTTCTGAGGTAGTGAATCTTCTACACATGATATAATAATAGGATCGGGAAACACTTAAAGATTATTGTCACACTTAAAGGACCAGTGGGTAACAATTAGTGGAAATGGAATATAATATTCATACCTATGTTTTCATTCGTGTATAATCACCTGATAATAAGAATCGTTGTGTTTTTGTTACTGTAGAATGAGCCGTTTATATCTACCTAGTCAGCGTGTCCTCTTAACAGAGTCCACCATTTGCACCACCATGTTTCAAAAGTAGCTCAGAACGGACAAACCAAACACTGTTAACTTTTCCTGCTTGGGCCGGAGTCGATATCGTTACTCGCTGCCATCGCCACCGCTGCTCTCTCTCTCTTGCTTCACCACTCACTTTGTACACACACTCTAGCACTGGCTCTGCTCCAAAAGACCTACACTATACTCACAACAGCTGGCTCTAAAGAGGGTCATTCGCGTTTTCGTTTCGGCCATCGCAGCTCTTTTACACGCTTGACACACAAGAGAGGCCTCAGTTGGTTGCAATCTTCAACCTTACCGCCAGATACCGCCAGATCCTGCACACTGCTGCTTAAATAGAAATAATGAACTGAATTTTCTTGAATCAAGCCTGAAGTGGCATGAGAGGAACTGCAGCTGAAGACACCTTTCACATGGGCTTGAACATCCATCTGTGCTGCTGGTCGTTGTTTGGTTCTGGCAGATCAGCCGAAAAGGAACCAGTGGGGTGTCCTGCAGTCTACATGTACCCACAACATCCCTGTTTGGTTTCAGCGAGGGACTTCTACATTTACTTTCACACATCGCCCTCCTCCTCTTTTTTTTAGCTCTTCATGTCTCCTGTCAGGATCTACTGTCAACTATCCAATAAAGGCAAAAGCAACTGAAGGGGAGCCAACGCTGAGGGCTCCTCTCCATAAAAGTTGTGGTTTTATGGAGGATTATTTGCTGGACTATTTCTTGGAGGGGCTCAGATTTTTGGTTTTACACTTTAGTTTTTGTATGGATTAAACAAATAAAATATAATGCGTTTATTGGTCAGCTTTAGAGGTGCTGGTAGGTGGCCAGACTAGCGGTTTCCTCCTGTTTCCAGTCGTTATGCTAAGCTAAGCTAACAGGCTGTAGCCGTACATTTAACAGACACGAGAGTGGTATCGATCTTCTCATCTGACTCTTGGCAAGAAAGCAAATAAGTACATTTCCCAAAATGTAAAATTATTACGTATTTCCACCAGCTGCCAAATTACATGTCAACCTTTTAGTTGCCTTAGTTTGCACTGCTACACTGAGCTGTGAGTGCTGCTGAACTGCACGGCGAGGAGATGTTAAGATGCTGAACCCGCAGGGTGATGGACTCTCCGTGGCCTGCCGTGTTAACAGGACAGACCTGTTAGAGGAGCGAGGACCACCCCAATGCAGCTTCCCTCGATAAAACTCAACCAGATGTGTAATGAAGGCCGTGTATGCGTGAGGACGGCGTGTATGTATGTGTGTAATCATTCTCACCTGTGTTGCCGTGTGTGCTGATACAGCCCCCCGTGTGGAGGTTAATGGATGCGATACCCTGTTAGGTTCGACCAAGTTTCTGCCTCTCTCCCTCCTTTTGTTTCTCTCCCTCCCCGTCACAATTCTGCAGATCTTACATCACCTCACCCTCCTCGTTTCTTTTTGTCCCGTCCAACATTTTCTTTTTCTATTTGCTGTGTTTTAGGTTCTCTTCCCCCTCAGGGCTTACATGCGGAATTAATTTTCATATTCCCTTGCCATAATTCCCTTTCTCCTCCTTAACTGACAGCCCTTCTCCCTCCTTCACCTCCTGTACCCCCTCCTCCCCTTCATCCCCTCATCCCTACCTTACAGCTGTTGTTTTGGATTAGTCAAATAGCTCCTGTCAGATCCAGTGATCCCTCTCCTTTGCCACCCACAGAGCTGCACTCCACTTACTCACACTTTCTGTCTCTCTCTTGTGCACGTGCACACAAGCCGTATTGACGTCTTTGACAGGTGCGTGTCAAGGTGTCTCTGTGGGCCGGGGCCGTGAGGTTGCCGTGGTTTCAGAGGGCTCCGCAGGCTTTTCTTTCTTTTCAGGTCCAGGAAGGCGCGACGGTGCTGGTGTACCGCTAACACCTCTCAGCAAAAAAAAGGGGGTTGTTGTTCTAAATCGGACAAGGAGCGTCATAAATTCCCAGAGTTTTACTTCCCTGGAATTCACCTTTACCTTTCAGCTGCTCCTCTCTTCTTCTTCTTCTTCTTCTTCTTGGGTCTCGAGGAGTCTTTATTATTTTTTTGGGAATTTTGACAGCTGCAGGTCTGGTCATCCATGCTGGGCGAGACTGACTGACACTGAAAAGGGTTTTGACATGATGATGGCAAGAGTAATAGTGTTATTTCAGTCATTTGGAGAAAGGGAGTAACTGGGTGTGCATGTGTGCGTGTGTGACAGAAACAGAGAGTCCAGTTGCAATAGAACAGCAAAGATATGCATCGAAGCAGAGTTGGGAGAGGTGCTACATAATAATTTGACAGAAACATGTCGAACCAATGATGTTGTTTCAGTGATTACAGAAATAGGTTGCTTTTAGTTTAGAGTTTCAGTGATACAGTATACTGTAGGGGTGCGGTGCAAAGACAACACAGAAGTAGCTGTTACTGTTATGAATGAGTGGCAGAAATCTGTCTCCTTTTGACCATAAAACATCTAAATGTTATACAGTACATTGTAAGGTGATTTCATGTCTGTGTTTATGAGTTTGTATTGAGATCAAGCATACAGTGGCAGTCCAAAATGAAATTTGCGGTCTAACTTGGGTCATTTCTCAATGACAGGTTGCCGTCTCGGTTGTTATACAGGTATATATAGGGCTTGAATGAGACATATAAAAGACAAGATCTCTTACATTTTCAAAAAAAATAGCGTTAGCGACTACAAATGTGTTGTAAGCAAGTAAATGAGTTAAGATTTGTTTATAAAGCATATAAAAATGGTAATGGTTAGAGCTTGAGTACAAAAAAAGGGGTAAATATTAACAAAACTAGAAGCTTTGTGGGCTTTCATTGGTTTGACCTAAATGCTAATATTAGCATGCTAACATACTCACAATGACAATGCTAACATGCTGATGTTTAGCAGGTATAATCATAGACTGTATATAAGAAGTGAACGTAGTCACCGTGACATTGGTATGTGGACTGCTATTTTGAAGCCTCGAGATTGACATTTTGGCCGTCGCCATCTTGGTTCTTTGCAACCAGAAGTGACACGAGAGGGTGGAGCTGAGTACAACCGAACCCTGAATAAGAAATTTTTAGGCGACCAAAAAGGTTATAATTAACTTTCATGAACTGAAAACACACGGTGAAAGGGTTAAAGTTATAAGACAAAAACACGGACAACTTCCAGACCGGACAACGCCGTGGTAGCAACCTGTCAATCACAAGGTAGCCATGCCCTAAAGCATACCCTGCTTTATGGTCTATTTTACTCTAAATGGGACCATAATTTACTAAATGAACATCAAGCTGTATTGAAGAAGACTTGAAACTAAAGGCTGAGGCACTTGACTAAGGCACTTCCGCATTGGCTTCACTTCTCAGACCCGGAGGTTGCCCACTTGGTATAATATTTACTGCGTTCACCATCTTAGTTCAACATGTTGGCATGTTAACATTTGCTTATTAGCACTAAACAACATAGCTTACAGCTGAGGCTGATGGGAAGGGTGTTTGCATGTATTTGGTCATAAACCAAAGTATTGCACAAATTAAAATTTTGATTTTAGATGAAAAGTAATGGGATCACCAAAGTTATTACAATTCATCCTGAGAGGGACATGAATGTCTGTATCAAAATGTCACGCCAATCCATTCAATTGTTGTTGAGACGTTTCACTCAAAACCACAAATGTCAACTTAAAGGTGGCGCTGGAGGAAAAGTCAGTAGGATAAATTGTCTGGGCACCATGAATGTCACAAAAAAGTCAAGGCAATAGTTGTCAAGATATTTCAGCCTGGACCTTTATGGTGGACCGCCCGACCGGCATTTCATTAGTAGAACTACAACTGAAACTAGAAACATATTCGCTGTAGAAATGCTCCTTGATATGAGACAGTATTTGAATTGAGGTCATCAGAAATGAAAAGAAATGCACATGCCCATCATCCACTATGCTCACACTCCTGTTTCTATGACTACTGAGCTGTTTTCAGTTATTCCAACTTCACATCAGCCTTTCTTGGTATTAAAACATGTTTCTTTCCCTTGTGTACATGCGGCACCTATTTAACATAAGCCGACCAGGCGGTCCGGTGCTTAACATTTTCCTACTTCAGACATTGTATTCAGATCTGATCTTCTTTTTTCCCAAAAGACTTTAAACCTTCCAAAAGAATGTCATATTCTTTTAATTAGACTACTGTCGGCTTTGTTTTAGCCTTCAAATATCAATCATGGTAGCTGTCAGCTCTTTATGGCCATATAAATAATGTATCAATCACACACACACTTTTACCCACAGAGATTGATGTGGTGGCTTTAATCAGTTAAATAGCTCCGTGCCAATTAGAAGTATTTCTATCCAGTTAGTAGACACTATTATAAAGCCATCAGAGTCTGACACGATTGATGAGTGTGTGTGTGAGAGAGATATTACTGAGCCACGTAAAATATAGATTGATATTCAAGGTTTTCTTTTTAATGATCTTCAAATAAATGCATATTAGACCACAAAAGACCCTCTTGTGTTTATATACATGCACATCTATAACCTCAGCTCCTCAAATCACCTCACATTCAAACTGCTTTACTCACAGCTGGTCAAACTCCCCGTCGGTAAAGGTCTGAATTTTTGGAAACAACATCTTGCCGCCTCCTCTTTTCCCTCTTCCTCTTCCTCCTCTACGTCCTTTCTGTCTCTCCATCCTGGTGTTTTCTCTCCATTACCCTGTGTTCTCCTTACAGCTTAAGGACAAGATCCGACCTCCTCCTGCACTCGCGGGCTTCCTCTGTAAGACAATGGCAGGCCAAAGGAGCTGTGTGAGCATGCAGAGGTGTGTGTGTGTGTGTGTGTGTGTGTGTGTGTGTGTGTGTGTGTGTGTGTGTGTGTGTGTGTGTGTGTGTGTGTGCGCGCGCGTGTGAGTGTGTGTGTGTGTGTGTGTGTGTGTGTGTGTATGTGTGTGTATGTGTGTGTGTGTGTGTGTGTGTGTGTGTGTGTGTGTGCGCGCGCGTGTGAGTGTGTGTGTGTGTGTGTGTGTGTGTGTGTGTGTGTGTGTGTGTGTGTGTGCGTGTTTGTTTGCAGATGTACTCGTGTGTAGGTGCATTATTAGTTATTAGTAGCATCTGTGTACATTTTATGTATTTTATGTATCTGTGCATGTTTGTAGGTTTTGTGCATGTGTGTTTTCATAAATTTCATATATTATTAGGTGTTCATGTAGATTTATGAAGCAGGAAACAGCGACTATGTCACTGTAAAACAATAGAAGATTCACAGCGCTACTGCAAACACACACATGCACTCTTTTGGCACTCGCTTCTCCTGAGACCACTTCGCTTCTACCACAAGGAACTCCCTTCCTGCTGCAATGCTGGCACACACACACACACACACACACACACACACACACTGAGTGACACATCCCCTGGGCTCACAAGTCATCAGGGTAAAGCTTCAACAGTTGTGCATCCTCTTTTCGAAAGTGAAAAAAAGTAAGAAATAAAACACAAGGGAAACAGGATACAGGAAATAAAAGTGAGAAGTCTTGTATGTCCACGTACGAGCTGTCAGATTTATTTATGGGATTATGGCTGTGAGGAGATAAAGAGAAAAGTGTCGCCCTCATATATCAGGTTTCCTGCTTTGATAAACTATGTCATATGCAGCCGTATCGGACTGGAAACCACTACATTATTGTTGCAAAGGAAATGCTAGATTCCACTGTGTGTAATCCTCATGAGACAATAGCCTTGAGTGCCAGTGTTCACTTATGGAGGTATAATAAGCTTTCTTTCATGTAACCCTTCCCCCCTCTGTGTCGATGGAAGCGCTGAAGGCCCACTTGAGACGGGCAAAGATGTCGTAGCCACCGTCCTCTCCCCCCTGTGAATGCAGACAGTCACCCCGAGATAAAGGTGAGATAAAATACATGAGATTATGGTTGTTTCATTGAGCTTTTCCCCCTATTCTCTTCCACAATGCAGTAACAGTCAATCACCTGCATAAAACAGCCTAAATATAGGGTTTAAGACTTGTTACACCACTACCCGCAAGGCTTGTAATTGAAACTTTTCCATTCTGTTTTTTTTTTTTTTTTCAAATGCTTTGGCTGCCGAGGGGAGATTGGCAGCTCTGAGTGGCCAGCAGATGAAGCGGCTGGCGCGCTAATGAATAGAACGCTGATTGCAGGATCCCCGAGATGCAAATTACCGCGCCTGCCACCCCTGACGACCGGCAATTACCGGGCCGCCGCGGCGGACGCCTCGTGCATATTCATCGCACCCGCTGGGCATATTGATCAACAACTTACTTCAAGCAAGAAGCACTGAAATGTATCATGTCGCTCAGTCAGTGCTAAAAAATTGCTCTTTATTTCACTGTTGTCAAATTTGACACAGTAACATCCAGCAGGACCGTCCCTTTAACTATGTATTTCTTTTAATCAGGCTCAGGTATAGGCTAATTGCTAGTATGTCACATTCAAGAGGAAGTGACAAAACATGTCATTCATTAGAAAATAATCTGAATTCAGATATTAATTCCTGCTTGTACTTTACCTAATTAACTGCACTTTAAGTTCACTGCCCCCAATAATGACACGCAGCTTTAAGTTTTGTCTTAATCTGGACAAATGTTTCAATTTTTAAAGATGAATTGTGTATATCAGGCTTTTCTTATTTCAGTCACAGTGGACAAAATCAGAAATAGTATTAAATGCGACGCTTTTTCCCCAATTTTCTTCACACCACATATGCTCATTAAAGATTAGTTCAGTTTCATTTAGTTTTAACATGAGTCACAGGTCTTTGTAAGTCAGAATTATGTCATTATACTAATAGCAGTCCATTCGGGACTGTGTTACAATGACAAGCATTTCTCCTGTTTTCATGTTGCTAATAAGCACCTACACTCAGTATTTAACCCTCAGCACTAACAACTGAAGTTTTCCTATAATATGTTGTCTATTTAACTCATATTTTGGAGATACGCATACTTTTAATGGAGTCGTTCCTGAAAACACACACACACACTCAAGCGCTGTTCAGAACATGGAATATGAATATGAAAGGGCTTCTTTCAACAACAACGGAAAAACAAGAGCGCTGCCAGCGGTTAATGGGACCAAATGAAGGAAAGCTGAGCAACATCGGATTTTGAGCTGTCTCCCTCAAAACAAACATCCAATGATCACATTAGCGATGGATCACAGAGCTGTGTCATTATTGTCTTGTGTGTCCTGTCTGGTTTAGAGAGTCACTTTCACATTTGAAAAACAAAAAAAAGATTTTAGATGATAAAAACGTCCTTTCCGGAGAGTCAAATTTTCAAAATAATTTATATTTTTTGTCCCAGACTTACAGGGCAGAAAATAGTGATCCAAAAGGTCGCTAATGTTCACAGTATATTTATGATAGTTAACATTCTTTACACTGAAGAACCCACTTAAAAACAACCTGTTTATTAAAGGATATGTTTGTTTGTTTTCTAACCACAATGGTTTTACCAGATTTTTAGTCATCATGCAGTGAAATCTAGTTGTTTTTTTAATCTAGAATAATAAAGGTCTTAAAGCCCCTGAAAGCTTGGTGTAAATCGTTAATATTTCTCAATAACATAACATATTTATTAAATATTTAAAACTCAAATTCAAAGCTTGGAAAAACTGTCATCAGATCTTGATTGAAATTTTGCTAAATCCTGATTGGTACACAGAGACATGACATCACCTTTTTTCAACTCCTGTTCACTTCAAACCAGTGAGAAAAAACAATCTGTTCTCAATCCCAACTCGTCAAATACCGCCGCGTCAGTTCCCCTTTATTTTGAAAATACACTATGCATGTAACGAGCGTGTATTGTCCCTGGTCCATCCAAAAGTAACGCAAGAGGGGGACCCTGTGCGTTGGTCTCCGATGCCGAGGGGCACTTACCACACGACGGTATTTGACGCGTTGGGAGTGAGAAAAACAAAAATGTTCCAACTTTGGCAGAAAGTTTTATGTCCATGTAGGACCCTATCGCTCATAAAAAGAAGCTGAATGAGGAAATACGTTTTTAGGGCCTTTAAAATTAGATTTTGTAACATGGCCCCTCTAAAAGACACCTAATAATACCTAATAATGCAGGACCTGTGTTGGTTGATATTGCACTTTACTAGTGCAAATTTCCAAACAAAGTTCAAATTAATAAATCAACAAAAACAGGTAAAAGAGGTACCTTGGGGCAGTTGCCTGCTTCACCCAGTTGGTAATCAAGCCGTATTAGGTGAGACTGAAACTGGAGCCTCAGCACTTTGTGAAAAACAACTGCCCAGGTGCCAATGAGCAAGGCACCAAACTCACATAACTGTTATAGCGGCTCAGCTGTCAAAAGGACTGTAGTTGCACCACTAAGCAGCTCCCAACGGGGCTGCCCTCCCTCCCTCTGCTGCTACTTCCCCGGCCCAGTGTGCTCTTAGTGAAGTTTTCCTCTTAAATAAGGGTTAACACACACACAAACACACACACACACACACACACACACACACACACACACACACACACACACACACAGACCTCTTTCCCTTTCAACTTTTCATACACTCACCAGCTATGCATATAGATCCATATCTTAAATATTACCAAACCTCCTGATAATAATCTCCACACACATACTGAACAGTCTGACGTGTTTCCGTCACACAAAAGCAACCTGCAGTCAGGCGGGGGTGGGGGGGAACCCAAATGTAGGAAGGGGGGAAAAAGCCTTATAGTTAAAGCAAAAGAGAAGAAAGAGCGAGTGCAGGTGCTGACCTCCAGAGCTGCTCACATATGTTGCTATTGGTGTGTAATTTCTCCGCTGCAGATTCTTATCTTCTTATCAGAGAAAGGCTGGCTGTGCTGACGTCCGCCCATCAAACGGCAACTCGGGGCCCAAATTGCATCAATCAGGGTCTGGAGTGGAGCGGCGCTTTGAGTTCCTTAAATTGGTGGAATAACGAATCTACTTCCAATTGTTACCTTAGATTTCAACTTTTGATGGGAAACTGTGGGAAACGAAGCAGATGAAAAACTGTAGTTGAGACCGTGGGTTGTTTGCATGTACAACTTGTTGCTACCTCTAAGAATTTACATTTTCTCAATAATATACTTGAGTGATTTGAAACAACAGATTGCTTATGCATAATTCAATCTGCCTTGGATTAGGAGGTTGTCCAGCGTGCATAGGCTCAAACCAGTAGGCTACCCCCGAGTCTGAAAAGTGAAGCCAATGCTGAAGTGCCTTAAACTTGCATTCTTTCTAATAGCCAGCAGGGGGCGACTCTTCTGGTTGCAAAAAGAAGTCAGATTGTATAGAAGTCTATGAGAAAATGACCCTACTTCTTACTTGATTTATTACCTCAGTAAACATTGTAAACATGAGCTTATGGTCTCAGTCGCTAGTTTCAAGTCTTCTTCAATACAGCATGATGTTCATTTAGTAAATTATGGTCCCATTTAAAGATGAATAGACCATAAAGCAGGGTATGCTTTAGGGCGTGGCGTATACCTTGTGATTGACGCATTGTTAAAGTTGTAACAACTTACAACTTTAACCCTTTCACAGTGTGTTTTCAGTTCATGAAAGTTAATTATAACCTTTTTGGTCGCCTGAAAATGTCTTATTCAGCGTCCGGTTGTACTTAGCTCCACCCTCTCGTGTCACTTCTGGTTCCAAAAAACAGGATGGCGACGGACAAAATGCCGAACTCGAGGCTTCAAAATGGCAGTCCACAAACCAATGAGTGACATCTCGGTGATTACGTCCACTTACAGTCTATGGATAAAACCAAGCTGAAGGAGTCAGAGCCATTGTGTACTACTAGGTCAGCCATTTGACAAGATATTTAGACTTCTATGATCGGCAGTGATCAGATTTTCTTAATAAGATGTAAATGACTGCGTACTACAGTGGAGAAGAATAAAGCTGTAATATCCCCAAAGGCCAATTTGGCGTACAGACAGCAGTCAATCGATAATAAATACAGAATAAGTAGAGAGGTTACTACCAACATCATCACTTGGGCCTTTTTCACAGGAGACATTTTGACTTCGCTCATGAGAAGTTGACATTTCAGGGATACATTGTTCACAGGACAGCGATGATGTTTCTACTGTCTCACTTATATCACTTGGATCAGCTCCCAAAATCTGTGATTGAACTTTGTGCTTGAACTTGAATTGATGCTAGAAAAGGAGACCATTTATTTTTCCCGATCAACTCCAAACACAACTCAATTTTTTCAAGTTCTGCAGGCTCACTAACAATTTTCACCTGTTTTAAACCATATTTTCTGGGACCCTAAAGCTTCCTGATCAGGATGGTCATGCTGCAGATGAAAATAATGAAAAGTTGTGGAATGGACTGATTCCTCTGTATGTCTGTCTGTCTGTCTGTCTGTCTGTCTGTCTGCCTGTCTGTCTGCCTGTCTGTCTGTCTGTCTGTCTGTCTGTCTGTCTGTGTTTGTTTGCCCGTCTGTCTGCCAGCCAACGTGAACGCAAGTGAGTCCTGCCAGCAGCAGAATTGTAACAGGAAGCAATCACTTCAGGAGCAAAACGACTATTGAGAGGCGTCAGTCATGTTCATGGCCAGAGCAGCAAGGATGTCGCACAGTGTGATGCTGAAGGCAAGTTTGTTTCTCTAAGAAGTCCTTTTTCAGGATTTTACCTGATCCATCTAAAAAAATCTGTTTCCGCAGGAGGTCTGGTGTTTTAAATGCTTTTATATTTGCTCCGGGTGTCACATTTGTGTAGTTGTTATGACTTTGTTGCTGCGTCATGTTGTATCATAAACGTACTGTTCAATGTTGCCCTCCAAACTGACAGCTTATTTCTTAAAAAATGAAGATCACAAGTAGATTTCAGAGTGAAGTTCACATTTCTCATCATCCACATAAACCATATAATTTTCCAGTCTGTGTAGTAATATTATGAAAGTGATGACCTGACCCTGGATGTCTTCGGTGTTAGCACTCTTCTCTGCTGGTGTGTGCATTTTGCTGGTGTGGTCACATGATCGCTTGTGACAGGGGTCACAAGGGGTCAAGTGGGGTCATGAGTAGTATCCTGACATCCTGCTAGTCTAATCACCTGTTTATTTTTTTAACAACCAAACTCTGATCCACGCTGGCTGAAGAGGAGAGAGAGGGAGAGTGAGAAAGTGACAGTAAGAGGAAAGGTTGATTGAGGTTCAGCTCGATCGTGGTTGATCTCATTTAGGGATGTGCGTCTCATACTTAGTGGTAGTTTTGGTACGAAGTGCTAGTACGTTAAGTTTACATGTCTCTTTATTTAACTCCTTTATATACAGCAGCCTGGAAGTGGATAAGTTCTTACAAACGAGTGCAGTGAAGCTAAACACAGTGCGGATCTACAGATATTAATTTTAAAGTCTGGTGGAGACCCAAAAGTTTCCAAAGATACCAAATATGTCCTGAATTGAATATGGATGTATATGTGAAATGTGTATAAAATTCAAATATTTAATTTTGATGAAACGGTGCAACCACTAAGAAACATGGAGTCTTGGGTGAACATAATTTAGATTCAATGAAGAGCTGAAACAAGCAGATTCATAATGTACTGTACATGTCATACTCTCAGACGGTGTAAATTATTTTTCAAACCTTAAAGCTGCTTAAAGTGGAAGTTAATTGACAATATATTAATGGGTTAAAAGAATATTTCTTTTTATTTGATTCTCACTCAAATCTATTTAGAATTATATTTTAATTTGCCAAGCACTTAAAAACATGGAAATATCTATTAAGACAGTCTACTGGCATAACAACACTAAGACAAGTATCATAGCAGTACAGCTTGTTGCTGCCCTCTTTTGGGAGGTGCTGGTACCTGCTATGTTGTGGACTTCACTTGTATTGACCAGCCTTCACCACAGAGTGGAGATAGATTACAGCTGACTGGTGAATGATGTGTGGTCTGATGGGAATATGCACCGCGAACACTGGCACAGTTTTGAACAAATGAAGATTTGCAATAATGAAATACAAATGTTTTGTTTTTTTCATTCTCTGTCTCTTCCAGTCCATCATGTTACACATTTTAACTTTGCTCTGTCACTGGTTAGGACAGTGTTACTCTTATAAAATAATTATATTCAATCACTTCTTAAAACTAATTTCTATCAATTAGCCTCTCAACAATTTTCTATATTTTATCCTTGTCATGTTATTACGTTCTATATGCTGAACATTGTTGGAACATTGATTTTGAAAAGTGCTATACAAATATATATATATATATTTGTATAGCACTTTTCAAAATCAATGTTCCAACAATGTTATATATATATAAAATGTATTATAAGGTGCAAGAGATTCACTGCTTAACTCAAGGCAATATATCCATTAGGATAGCAGCAGTTCAAAAGCATCCTCAGGTTACCATTTTTCACTCCGTAGGATGATGTGTTTTTGGCAAACAAGCCATCATCAGAGCACCACAACAGTGATATTATTATTATTATGATGAAATATGATCATTGCATGATGATGGTGCTGTGAAATACAAAATGGTCGACTAAGACCAGAGATTGAGAGGATTTTTAGCTGATTTGTTACTAATGTTGCAGCTCGTAAAATGTAAGGACACAATGATGAGATGAGAATAAGAAAAGTCATAAACTAATATAATAATATAGCTATTCACTACTCACAACTCGTGGGAACTATATGCAGAATGTTTGTTGATGCAAATAGAGACATTTGCAATGAAAAGACACAAGGAATATTTTCATCTCACTTGTATTTGAATATGATAATAGACTATGTGGGAAACACATGCTTCACCCACATATTATTATCAAACGTCCCTCTATGTTTCTATAAGACTTTGCATGGACAAGGTTCAAAGAGTCATAGTTACAGGACCGAACCGCAGTATCAGTCCTGCTCTGTATGGGCTGTGTAAACTACTATGAGTTTACACCATGTTTGTTTCAAAGAGCTTCAGCCAGCAGGTTTTCTTTCTCTGTGAGCGACTTGTTGAATATTTTATCTCCTACAGGTAGAAGGAGGGTCAGGTTGCAACGAGATGACTGACTGCAGGACAGGAGGGCTCCAGAGACCTGCAGGCAGGGATCCACCCACCACATACAAACAGTACAGGGATGATGATGACAATGAGATATTTAATAGCACAGATGCTTTCTTGTGAGCAGTGATGCTTCTAGGAGGAAGCTGAGCTCTGTCTGCATCACTGACCGAATATCTGTTTAGAGAATATGCATTGTATTTCTTTAGGATTTAAATCTGCACTAATCTATATTTTAGTCTCTCAGGAGTTGGTGGAGACCAAAAACAAAGCTAAACGGAGAGTGAATATTCTGCCGATTAGCCTGTTATCACGTCTTTAAATGGGCGTTATCAGTGGTTTTAAGGCTCATGGATGTGGGTCAGTGAGGCCCGTAGTAGGTTTTATCATCTATTCACATGGTCAATCACCGAAAGTAGGAATACAAGAGGACGACAGCAACCGTAGAAATTATGTCAGGAGCAAAAGCAGAAGTGAGGCGCTGTAGACAGCGTGAAACTCCATATGGGATGGAGGTCGACAAAACACTTTCACCCAGGAGATCGGGATTCACATTCCGTCTGTAGTTGTCTTTGTGTTCACAAACGTTAAGTTTCGCTTTCACTTTTGAAACGTTGTTATTTTAAGCCAAAACTTAATCGTTTTCCCTAAACTTAACTGAGTGGTTTGTTACCTAAACCTACAGAAGCCTTTTTGTTTGTGTTCAAAACATAACGTTTCATTCAGTTTTACAATGTGTTGGAACATGTTGGTTTTAAATTTTGCTTTAAATTTTACAGCGTAGTAGGCGTAGTAGGCCCCTAATGACCCACATCTATGCTTATAGCAAGTGATAACGCACATTTAATGGCCTGACAGTAGAATCAAGTGCGTGTGCATACAAGCAGGATTTTGTGACATCGCAACTAGTTTGGAACCCAATCATGGTCCAAATAAACAACCCACACAAGTGTGATGTGGTAACCTAAAACCTCCAGTGCACACACACTGAGAGCAGACTTTTCAGTGAAGTAGGACATGTCTTGTGTCCAGCAGTTAAGGTATTGAAATTAACAATATTTGTTTGTTCATAGTTCCTGAATTTTTCAATGAATTTAACCTAGTATTTGAATGTTGTTGTTTTTTGTAAACCATATCAGACACACAGTTCCAAACAGAGTATTTTTATATGTCCTAAAACCATCAAGGGGATCTTTAAGTAAACATCATGACAAAGGGAGGAAGGTTAGAAAAAGAAAGTTCAAGCCAAGCTCTACAAAATTTATCACACTGGGAGAATATTTTGATCAAGTAGATATGTCTCTCTTATCAGGGCTGATCATTTTTGCACAGACCTACAACACCTATTCTGTAACTGCTTTCTCATAATAAAGGTACAACATGAGCATCTCAGCAAAGCATCTTATTGCACGTAATAGCAGGCTGGTGAAATGGTGAGGTATGTTTCATTACAAGCCTCCACATCCACCTTTCTCAAAACCTTCAGGTGCAGTAAACACACCTCCTGTTCAGAGCTAGCCCCTCCCACTTCCTGCACACCTGCATATAAGCTCACCTGTAGCATCAGCAGCACAGATCCTCTGCTATTCCTCTGGATCCCACTGTGCATCTCTCTGAAGAAAACTCTGGTGAGTAGGAGGTTATTTTTTTTAAATGATTATTTTGAAGCAATTAGATTTATTAGTTTTATTATTATTATTATTTAGTTTTATTAATTGACTGATGATTTAAATAATTGTCAACGATTGTACTTGGTTCTTTAATAAGTTTAATAGTTAAGATTGTGAAAAAATAACAAAGCATTGATCTAAATCACAATTATAACTTGAAGAAAAAGCTTCTACCACTTTCAAGCAAGTTAATCTTCCTGTTCAATCAACAGTTGTCGACACAACTATTTGTCGGCTAATGACAAGATGATTTTTTTTAAATGAAATAAAAGTCCATTTCCTGTCGAACAAAGTGTCCCCTTGTGTCACTGGAATTCACCCTGAATATTTTCCCGATCATTTTCCCAAGCTCTATATCTTTCATCTGAACAAGGGCCGTCTGTCTCCTGCTGGCTCCTTTGTAGTGTTGTGGGAACGGTGTTGCAGGGATCAAGTAACAGAGAGACAGAGAAGTTCCCTTGACTGCTAATCTACAGAAACACACACACTCAGACAAAGATACACTGTCCGTGTTTGACATCCATACACCAACTAGTCACACCTGAACGTCCAGGAAGTAATGTGAACACCTGTTAAACGTACCATCAAATGAGGTTAAAAAAAATAGGAATTTAAAGTAACATCACTGAAAAATGTTTTTTGCATATGAACTGGATCTAAACAGAAACATTTCATAATATTGTATAACATTTAACCACATCTCCAGTAGTGTAAACCTTCAGGAAAGCTTCTATTTTTTTGGAGCCACTTTTTTCTGCTTTTATGAATCCTCCATTAGTCTCTTCTTGAATATAAAATGCACCTTATTATCATAGTAATAGACTATATGACAGCGTTCTCAGTCCCGGTGAGAGGCTCTCCTTCGACACAGGGTTGAGCTGTGTGCTCATTTACATTTTAATATTACACTGACTTGAGTTGAAGTTGTATTTGAATGAAGTCGAGATGGACAGACTGAAGTGGCTCTGACCGTGAAGTCGCTGTCTTCAATTGCAGATGGTTCATTTGAAAAGCCACTAGCCGGCCGTATACGTACACTCGTTGAAAGACTCTTTTCGTCATTTTCAGTGGTCTTGAATATGAGGCCCTACTTGTATTTAAGTCTAGCCAAATGCTGGAATAAAACACATTTGCTTAAGGGCCACAAAAGAATCTCATGTAACACTATGGTTGCATTTGAAGTTATGTATTTTCCTGTAATTTGAGCATCCATCCACTCTCTATTCAGAGAGATGAACCCTTAGCAGCTGTGATGGATGTAACATGTGTGATTCTGTTTCTCTCTCCATGTATTGCCTCCATTTTTGTCTTTCACCAACATCTCCACAGCCACCCACCATGGCCTCCAGCTTGTCGATGAGGAGCTTCTCTATGAGCCGTCAGCCCTCCTTTTCCAGTCGCTCCCTGATGGACACCGGACGCGCTCGCTCCCGTGCTTCGGTGTCTTTCGCCGCAGCCAGCCCGCTAAGCCGTTCGGCCTCCATCGGCCAGGATCTCAACGGGCCGGCCAGCCTGCAACTCAACGGCCTGCACGGCAACAGCGCCAACGACAAGGAAGCCATGCAGAGTCTCAACACCCGTCTGGCCAACTACCTGGACAAGGTTTGATACATAAAACAGTAGCAGCACTGTTAAGCTGTTGGTCAGCAGCCAAATGGGTCACAAGGAAATGATACCACTAGTAGCTGAAATACTTTGATCATTAAACTGTCTCCTTCTCTTTGTCTTCCTGCAGGTGCGTTCGCTGGAGCGCTCCAACGCAGACCTGGAGATAAAGATCAAGCAGCTGATGATCGAACGCATCCCCAAAGGTCATGACCTTGACTCCATGATGGCCCAGGCTCACGCTGTTGAGCAAGAGGTAGGCATGAAGGGATGTGCACCAGACATACATTACATAGACTGTGTCAATGAACAAAGCTCAAGGTTGATATGATGACATTGGTTATTTTACATAGACAAAACGTTCATGCAAATGTGGACACGTGCTGCGTCTCTTAGCAGGAGCTGCATCAGTGTATCCATCAGAGGCAGAATTTGTTTGACCTACACTTGATCTTTGAGTTAACTTGAGTACAGTTAATCATTTTTTTGGTCTGTTTTGACTTAACAGAAAAAGTTACAGTTTAATGGAGATGGAATGTGTTTCCTTACTGGAAGAGGATTCAACATTTCATGTGTCTTTTGTAACACTCATTTTACTGCCAGTATACTGAATACAATATAAACACGTTAACATAATACATGAAGCATCAAATGCACCTGCCTGCTGTGTGAAGACTGACTTTAATGAAGGATGTTAATGTCTGTGATGACATCGTTTCCCTACGTCAATATTTGTCAGGTGAGGAAGAGGACCTTGGAGAACGCTCGTCTCATGTTAGAGATCGATAACGCCAAACTGGCTGCAGATGACTTCAGAATCAAGTGAGTGATTATTGATTACAGTATAAAGATAAAAAGCTTAAACTAGTTTTGGTTGTCTGTATTTTTTTTATACAACTTATTGAGCCCTTTAGAGTTTAATCCGTGTCTTTGATCGAGATTTTACTACATCTGCTTCATGCAGTAGCATCCACTGCACATTTGTAATAACTGTGCGGCATGGTAGCATTAAATTAAAGTGTTAAATATTTGTCACTTTTTAGTGTAATATTGGATCAGCTGTTGAGGTATTTAATGCAAATTCTGAGTATTATTATCAATAATTGGAAAAAAAATGTCATATCACTTTGATTTTAGTCTTTCTACTGCTTCAAGCATTCATTTTCTACTTTTTCCTGTCCTTTTTCTTCCATTGCGCATAGAGATTCTTGAGTATTTTGTTTAATGAGCCTTATGCAAAGAGATGCGATGAGCTAAACAGAACTAGTTCATTCAAATGCTTTTCTTCTTTTCTACATAAATGTTTATTTTCCATTTGCAGACAGTTCAGATGTAACTTCATGAGGCAATTTCTATTACAATTAAAAAGAAAGTAAATAAACATGTTTTCTCTCTATTTATCTGGACTTTACAAGGTGGGAGACTGAGCTGGTGATGTGCCAGTCTGTGGAGCGAGACTGTGTTGCTCTGAAAAAGGCCAAGACCGACCACGAGCAGATCATCGCCTCCCTGAGGGGAGATCTGGACAGCCTGAAAGAAGAACTTTACTTCCTCAAGAAGAACCACGAGGAGGTAAGTCTGTCCTGACTTCATCTGTCTGCTCTCGTCTCTTATCCCTTCTCTTTTCTTCTCAGCCACATTTCTACAGTACGCAGGTCTTTTGTTTATCACGTTTACCGCTCCATTACTCGACATTTGCCTCATCTCATTTTCATCTTAGCCCTCTCTCTTATTCTCCAACCTGCCCTCACACAAACAACAAGTTGTTTGATATCGGGCTGACCCAGTTTGGTGAACTCAAGAGGTCTAATTTAGAACCTAAGCGGACAGAAAAAAAAGTGGAGGGAGGGAGGAAGAGAGAGAGTGAGAGAGAGGTGGTCCTCTGGTTACTACAGACAAAAGGAGCAGGTGGATCTGGTTTCCCAAACCTGCTCTTTCTGCCCAATCAGCTGATCCAAGGCGTCCGGACTACTGTCCTCTGGGGGGGATAAGAAACTAAGATAAACTTACCCCCTCCCACCAAGAGAAGGACCAATCTCCTACTTACTGAATCATGAATAAAACTGCACAGATCCTATTCATGACCTACTGCAGATACTGAGAATGAATTTGACTACATGGATTAATTTTGGCTTTTGTGAATCCTGGAATACATCATGCACATTTATCCTGCATGCACATCACCTATGTTACTTATTTTACATGTTTTTGTCTTATGTGACTACATGTGGGTGTTTTGACCCTGTCCAGTGTGTGGGAAATGGACTATTGATGCCTCTTTGTCTGCTCTCATCAATGCAGTCAGTCCTTTATGTTGAAAATATAGACCATTTCCCCCACTAAATAGAAAAGCGGCATCTCTGGGGATTAGCTAGGGAGCTAGATCACATCACATCTCTCATGCTTCCCCTTCCCAAGCAGATACAATCACATAATGCAAAAAATAAAGTCCATAATTGAACTTTATTGTCCAACAGAGGCTGGAAAATTCAAGAGCATTAAAACCAGATCACATCACGTTAAAGAAAATGTGACATGACACGATGCCACAAAGAAACGAGAGTGAAAGAGATCCACCGAACACGCATGAATAGGGTTTTGTGTGTGTGTGTGTGGGGGGGGGTTGTAAGGTAAGGTGAGCTCTGCCCCATCAACTATTGATGGAGAACATCTAAATTATGAAGATGTCCTCACATCCTCTCTGCCAGCCCCGCGGTGTAGGATTCACAAAACTATCCCTGGTTCCATATGTCGTCTGTACATTCACACATATAGTTCAACTTCAAGTTTATTTAGAGACGACACAAGTCAGCCATCATGTTCTTTTCATTCAAAAATATACACACTGTGACAAAGCATCATTAAGGATATAAATATTCACTACCCCCAGGATCTGGAGCAGATGAAGTCTCGTATTGCCAGAGATGAGGTGAATGTGGAGGTTGACACGGCCAGCGGGCCGGAGCTGGGCACCATTCTGTGTAACCTGCGTTCCCAGTATGAGGGGATTGTCAAGAAGAACAAGGACCAAGCGGAGCAGTGGTACCGCAAGAAGGTGAGGGGAGAAAGGGACATTTCTTTGTCATCACAAGAGAATTTCCTTTAAACAACTTTTGTTTCATTGTTAAGTGTATATGTCCAAAAATATGGGAAAATGCCCATCACAAGTTCTAAGAGGCCAAGGTGATGTCTTCAAATGTCATGTCTTGTTCAACCAAATGTCCAACACTCAAAGATATTCAAGGCAAGCAGCAAATCCTCACATTTGAGAAGCTCAAACAAGAGAATATTTGGCGATTTTTCTTGGTTTTTTTGCTTGAAAAATTTCTGAAATTACTCAACAGTTATCAAAATGGACTAATCATGTCCACACTGAAATATTTTGACAGTTACACCTGGCAGTCTTGTATCAAAGTTTATGTCAAATTACCTGAAACAAAGTTAACTAGAATTACCGCCTCGCATTGTATGCCTTCGCCAACCAGTCAAATTGTAGTTTACATCCATGTTTATCCAAAATGTCATCACTTCATCATTTTATCCTGTTAGATATTTGTGTGAAATTGTCATAATTAGCGAAATCGAATCAGGTCATCCTTGAATCCAAGTGGATGTTTGTGCCAAATTTGAAGAAATTCATCAAGGCGTTCCTGAGATATCACGAGAATGGGACGGATGTAAGGCCACGATGACCTTGACCTTTGACTACCAAAACCTAATCAGTTTATCCTTGAGTCCAAGTAGACGTTTGTGCCAAATTTGAAGAAATTCCCTCCAGGCGTTCCTGAGATATTGCTTTCACTAAAATAGGATGGACGTAAGGTCCCAGTGACCTTGACCTTTGACCACCAAAATTTGTGCAGAATTTGAAGAAATTCCCTGCAGGTGTTCCTGAGATATTGCTTTCACGACAATGGGGCGGACGTAAGGTCCCAGTGACCTTGACCTTTGACCTTTGACCACCAAAATTTGTGCCGAATTTGAAGAAATTCCCTCCTCCTGAGATATCGCGTTCACAAGAATGGACCGGACGAACGGACAGACCACCCGAAAACGTAATGCATGATAAAAAATGCTATAGTCAGAGAAGAAATGGCAGACTAAATGAGGGGAAACAAAAATCGTTAAATTCTTTCTTAGACTACAATTTTGTGTCCCGTCCAGCTGGATACGGTGCAGAACGACGTTAAGGAGAGCAACGAGGCTCTGAGGGGAGCTCAGGGCGAGCTGGTCGAGAGGCAGCGCTTCCTGCAGACCCTGGAGGTAGAGCTGGAGAGCCTGCACAAACAGGTGAGCTGCTATTGTACACCTGGAGGGAGGAGACAAGCAGAGCAAATGATCCCATGAACAAACACAAGAGACATAGGAGGAGGATTATATTCTACAAACAGTAAGATGAAATTTGGTGAAGGAGATCTTTTGGTAAAGGAGGTGGCATGTCCACATATAAAGCACCACAACCATGACTTTAAATTATGGTTATGAGTTTTTCCTTTGCACAAAGCCATGATGAGTTATGGCATTGTGTTAAAGAAAGGCCGGGTTTAGGAGGGATTTGTCAAATACCAACACAGAAAATCCTTACAAAAGTTCAGATTCAGTCTCATACCAGTTTCTTTTTTCAACTTGACATCAGCGTCTGAGAAAAATGTTTTTGTTTCTCTCTCTTCTAATCTTGTGTTGACAGTAAACATGTTCTCCCACGCTGATAAGTCATGCGAGAACATGACAGTTGCTAAATTGTATGGGGTTGAGTTTCGGTGGTGAGATGGGTAATCGTGTCTGAGCGGCGAATGTTTGTTCTGGATGCCGAGGCCTTGCCAGCTCACAGGTATTTGTTGATAATGGTTTGGGAAGTAATTTCAGAATCAGGAGACACTGAGGTTTCATTTCTACTGGCAAACACCTTCTGGGGAAATGTGAGGAGGTTGAAAAGCCACAACTTTTAATACCAGCCAACATAACAGAATTATAAATAAATGGACATTTCCCAGGTACATTTCCCAGGTCACCAGTCAATTAACTTATAAACTGATATGATTATGGGCAACATTAAAAGCACACAATGGTAATAGGCTTATTAGACCCAGGCAGGTCAACTCTCTTATTATTTTCCCTTCCTCTCCTCAGATAGCGGCCCTGGAAGGTAACCTGGGTGAGACGGGTCAGAAATACTCCTCTGAGATGGAGCGGCTGCAGGCCAAGCTGAGCCAGCTCGAGGACGACCTCTCCCAGCTCCGGCTGGACATGCAGCGCACCAAGACCGACTACGAGCAGCTCCTCCGCATCAAGCAGAACCTGGAGATGGAGATCGCCACCTACAGGCGCCTCCTGGAGGGAGAGGAGACGTGAGTTCTCACCAGTCTCATGGCCGGACGAGAGACAAATTTAGATTAGAAAATCAATAACGCTCTCGTCCCGTTAGCTTAGCTTAGCATAATGACTGGAAGCAAGGGAAAACAGCTAGCTTGGCTCAATCCAAAGGTAATAAAACCGCTGTAAAACCAGGCGGCAACCTCCAGGGCTGAAAAGTGAAGCCAATGCTGAAGTGCCTTAAACTTGCATTCTTTCTAATAGCCACCAGGGGGCGACTCCTCTGGTTGCAAAATGAAGTCAGATTGTATAGAAGTCTATTAGAAAATGACTCTACTTCTCACTTGATTTATTACCTTAGTAAACATTGTAAACATGAGTTTATGGTCTCAATCGCTAGTTTCAAGTCTTCTTCAATACAGACCATAAAGCAGGGTATGCTTTAGGGCATGGCTACCTTGTGATTGACAGGTTGCTACCAAGGCATTGTCCGGTCTGGTAGTTGTCTGTGTCTTTGTTTTAGAACTTGAACTCTTTCACAGTGTGTTTTCAGTTCACGAAAATTAATTGTAACCTTTTTGGTCACATAAAAATGTCTTATTCAGCGTTCGGTTGTGCTTAGCTCCACCCTCTCGTGTCACTTCTGGTTGCAAAACACCACAATGGCGACGGCCTAAATGCCGAGCTCGAGGCTTCAAAACGGCAGTCCACAAACCAATGGGTGACGTCACGGTGACTACGTCCACTTCTTATACAGTCTTGTCTTCTCACTATAACGTGTTACTTTAGAGGTGCTGGTAAGGAGATTTTTTTACTATTTACTTTTGGACAGAGCTAGGCTAGCTGTTTCCAGTCTTTATGCTATGCTAAGCTAACTAGCTGCTGGCACCAGCCTCATATTTACTGTACAGACATAAGAGTGGTATCGATCTTCTCATCTAACTCTAGGCAAGAAAGATAAAAAATAAGTGCATTTTATTGAACTATTCCTTTAAACATGTTCATCTCGTTTTCAAGTCAATTCAAAGCTATTAAGTCTAACATGTTTCCTTTCTGCCCCCCCAGGGTCAAGGAAGTTCCTCCTCCACCAAAAAGTGAGCACTTGGCTTTTGATTTTAAACTGATAAAAAAAAAGCAAAGTCACAACTTCTGTGTCAGAACAACAGAATGACATCCAAGCATAGTATTAGCCTATAAAATAGTACATCAGCACAGCAATGAGTGAAGCATGTACTGCTCATTCATTCATTCTGAATGCATCTTATCACAATCTGAAGAGAATCAGGGAGGTAGAGAGTGACTAAAGCTGTAATGATGAAGGAGATAAGAAGAGCAAACTGTTCACTAATGTTTATGTTGTAATTTGACAGCGTTGAAGTGAGGCTGGCAGACAGACACAAACACAATATTCTTTAACACACCCAAGCGGCCCAGGACTAATGATTGTTTTATGAACCTTGCAAACACCGCCAACAGCTCCGGTCCTATAGCAACAAATGTGGGTGTGATAACATTTATCCCAATGTTGTGAGTTACAACACTGAGATAAATGTTTTCACACCCACATTTGATTAAGGCGCAGTCACAACTTGACTCATGCTGCTGGGTTAACAAACTGCAAGGTGTTTCGGTATAATGTTCCGCATTAGAAGACTAAAGACAACACAGTTTCAAAGACTGTGACGGAAAGCTGTTTTTACAAACCAAGTGTTTTTAGTGCACGCAGTCCTTCACCTGACGCTGTCGACACATGACATCTCATTTAGTACAGTTCATACACATAGAAGTAAAGTGTGCAACTCATCGAACTACATCAGGAAAAATCTCACTGCCTCTAATGTTTTTCTCTCCTCTCATACCACCTCAACATATCGCATCTCTTCAAATCACATTTTTCTCACACCGCATTATTTAATATTTTGTCTCATATGTATATCATATATATCTCATTTTCTCACTTCAAATTGTTTTATCTTTTTTCTTCTCTTTTCTTTTCATTTAATCTCATATCATCAAACCTTTTCTTCCTCTTCAATCAAATCTTCTCTTCTCATCTCTTCTTGTATCATCTCTTTTCATTGCAGCCTACTTTCTCACCAGTGTAAATCTCATGTGATCCCATTTAAACTAATCTCGTATTACTGTCAATTCAAGTAATTGTATCTAATCTCATTCCAAAACATTCTTTTTTTCCTCTTTTTTCTTCGTCTTCCATCTCATTCCTTCTAATCTCATTTCATTTAATCCTATCTCATATAATCATCTCATTTAATCTCATCTCATTTAATATAATTTCACATCTCATTTAATCTCATCTCATTAAACTCATTTCACATCTCATTTAATCTCATCTCCTTTAATCTCATCCCTTCTCATCTCATCTCATTTAATATCATCTCATTTAATCTAATTTCATCTCATCCCTTCCCATCTCATTTAATCTCATCTCATTTAATGTAATTTAATCTGCTCCCTTCTCATCTCATCTCATTTAATCTCATCTCATTTCATTTAATATAATCTCATTTAATCGTCTCATTTAATCTCATCCCTTCCTATCTCATCCATTTAATCTCATGTCATTTAATCTCATTCCATCTCATTTAATCTCACCCCTTCCCATCTCATTTAATCTCATCTCATTTAATTTAATCTCATCTCATCTCATCTCATTTAATTTAATCTCATCTCATATCATTTAATCTCATCTCATCTAAACTCATGCCTTTTCATCTCATCTCATTTAATATCATCCCTTCTCATTTAATCTCACCTCATCTCATTTAATCTCATCTCATCTCATCATCTCTGTCTGTGCAGAGGAGCCTGACGTTCGCACCAGGAAGATTGTGAAAGTGGTGACTCAGACGATGATCAACGGCAAAGTAGTGGACGAATCCAGCGAGGTGGAGCAGATCGAGGAGATCAAGAAATAAAAAGAGGAAAGCGGGGAACTTTAGCAGAAAATGACACAGGGATAACAAAAAAGAGAGGGAGAAGAGTGTAAGAATATTACACACGAGCTGTGGAACATCATTTATTCATTTATTCTTCTCAACAGAGAAAATATTGTTTTGAATAGGGAATTTGGGAATTTGGGAATTTGGGAATTTGGGAATTGGGAATTTTGATTTGGGGGGATTTTCTCGACTATGAATGTTTTGTTTTGAGAGAAATGTTTTCCCACAGTGGACTTATCAGTGACACATGGATCAATTCTTTGTTTCCGGAGAAAATGCCACAAACATATACTGTATGTCCAGTACTGCTGTATCTATGCATGCTTATACCAATTAGAATAGAGATGTCTCTGTGTTTTTGTGTTGACTAACCATCTTCATTCTGTTTTACTAGGTTAATAAAATGCTGTGTACAAGATATTTATTACTTAGTGTGGAAAAGTTTACTTTAGTAAATGTAATACATGTCTTTACTCCTTTTACAATAATATCATTTAATTATCTTTGCTGTTTTTGTGTACTTGTCTAAATAAAGTTTCTTTAATCCATGGCATGTCTACCCCTCTGTTCTTATGTTGCTCAGAATAAACATTTTATAGCTTTTATACTGAAATCAGGAAATGCTTATAGGCTAAACAGTGTCCTCAGTGGGCTGTGAGGCTATACTTAGGCACAGCATAAAGTTTAAGTTTAAGCAGTGCTTTGAGCTAAATGCTAACAGCTCACAATGGCAATGCTACTGTAACATGCTGATGTTTAATGCTTACCATGTTTACCATCTTAGGTCAGCATGTTAGTGTGTTTTTGCTAATTAGCACTAAATACAAAGTGCAGCTGAGGCTGATGTCATTAGTTTGGCAGGTAGTATTGGACAAATTGACATTTTGACCTGATGATGGGGTTAGAGGAAAAGTCATGGGACCACCAAATTCAGTAGGATTCATCCTCTGGGGACCATGAATTTCAGTACAAAATTTGATGGAAATCTATATCCAGTAGTTGTTGAGCTATTTCTGTCTAAACCAAAGTGTTGGACTGACCGTCAGACCAACCTTGCCATCTTATCGTTTGTGTGTGACTGAAAATCGCAGGAATAAAAAATTTAAAAAACCTGTAAAGATACTAACTTTAGCTTTTCACAAAGAGAAAAAAAACCATGTCAAATTTTAAACATGATATTACAGTGATATAAAAAATTGTTGATTAATTAGTTGGCCATTTTCACAACAGCAATATATATTTTTAACTTTGCAGTTATCTACATAAATTATGCAAAAGTGCAGGTAAAATAATACATTATTTCTTTCTTTATATCTTCTGAAGGTTTAGGATGTTTAGCCATATCAGTTTGTACAGTGCGTGTGAAAAAAAATGAGTAGACGTTTAGTTTCTCAACTTTGTTTTGTCGTGTTTTGTTGCTTGATCATCACATAACCCGATGATCAGTATCACTGGGATTTCCTGTGATGAATCTTGTAAACTTTCAATGATAAAAGTAAAAAAAAAAATCCATTTCCATTAAATTGTTCTGGGGGGAAGATAAAAGTAGCTAGTGATAAAAAAAAAAAAAGGATATCAAAAGAAAACGGAGCTAAAACGGAGGGAAACATTTGCTTTAGAATTAGTGCTGTTCCTCCCCACAGTTATTATGGGGGTGGACACATCTGTTGCCATTGAGGTTAGGTGTGAAGTAATGTCTATCATCTGTAGCTCTTTCATCAAAGACACCTCCTGTAATAATGAGGTGAACATTACTATGATGAGCAACATTGACAGTGTTGCTGTCTTCATGTTTGGTTTTTACACGCAGGTTTAATTTTTCTCTGTTCCACTTGAGAGACTTTAATATATCCGATGATGATCTCTTAATAAGCAGGTTCTACCAGAGCACACACTTTGCCATGAGATAACCCCACTGTGACTTCCATCAACCCTATAATTTAGGGTCATGACCTTTTCGACCGGGGTCACCGTGCCCCAATAATCCTCATGAACAAAAGCCAACGCCTTGTTGTCCCTCCCCAGACATTGTGATAAAAGCACCGTCTGCTTTTTACAGAGCAGTTATGAGTTGTCAAACCCCCTCCGGCAGATTCCAGGTCGGACGACTCAAAGACTCATAAAAAGACAGACAGACAGTCAGAATGAGCACAAACAAAGAGACAGGTGGTCAATAAAGTGAGCAAGAAGAAACAAGAAATGTCTCCGACAGATGCCCTTTGATCATAATATCGGTAATTTAACAAGTATCAGCACCATTTATTAATTTAACGCCTACACATCTATCCTTTTAACCAACTGACGCATGATATGTAATGTAAAGGTGTCTATTTTAGAAAATGCCCTCTGTACCTAACCCTTTAAAGAGGACATATTGTGCTCTTTTCCATGTTCATACTTGAATTTTGGTTTCTACTACAGTAGGACATTTTTACATGCTGTAAAGCCCAGTATGCTTTGATTGGCTTGCGAGAAAAATATTAAATTAAATTAAATTAATAAATTAAAGGAACAATTTCCCTCAGGTAGAAAGTATTTGTTGAGTAATGAATGCCAAAATCCTACCAATGAGAGTTAACCTATGACATAAAATATGCCTTTTTCGGTAGGACTAACAGAATTTAGGACCTTCATTGTTTATTACAGTACAAGATACAGACACTCATTCCTGAAACAAGGAAAACTGAAATGGGAACAGCTTCAATCATCTCACTCACTTAGCATCCAATTACCTTTTCTAGTTCGTAATGAATAATGTCTTGAAGGCTGAGACTGAATACAAGATCATTTGCAAATAATCACATACAGTATAGACTTAGAAACCTTGATAAATATTGAGGCAAGTGTACATTGTTGGCCACAATAGTTTGTTACAACATTTATTATTGGTGCAGGTACCTTTGTTTCCTAAGTAATAGGTTTATGGAGGGAATTCCTGGAAAGAGCTGCAAAAGTCTTACAGTCACATAGATCCATCTGGTAACTCAAGTAAATATTTATTTAGAATACATAGAAATTTGTTGAATTGTACACTTATCTGCCATTTATAATCACACAGGAATACATATTTTCAGGTTCAGCTGACCTGACCAGCAAAATTCTCTCTAGGTTAGCTAGAAATTAATTTGAAAATGTTCTAATTGAACATTTTTTCCAATTGATCTAAAATTACTAAAGTCTTTTACAGAAAACGTTCCCAACGAAATTAAAGTTATACCCTGTTCTCTCTAGGAAATAATAGCAAAAAAAAGGGTTTAAACAGTTTTCTTAACAGTCTGTTTAATGACATTTCTTTATTAATATGTTGATGTTGTGTTCAGTTTTGTTTTGCAGTGCTTCTCCTGTAGAGCAGATTCATGATACACAAGCAGAAGTTCATGTTTTCTTGTATCTTTTAAAAGCCGGCAGGTAGAGTACACAGGCAGTCACCTTCTGTCTTTCCTCTGTTTTCTCGACACAGAGAGAGATAATAACGACATGGTGAGAAAGAGACAGACAGATCATTGGATTAAGCGGTCGGGTGATGTTTCAAAAACAAGCACACCTCCAGATACCCTCCAAGTTCAGACGCTGCATTCAGGCACCATTTAATCTAGAGTCATATTTTCCTTTATGCTTTCTCATGTTGTTCCTTTATTGGTTATGTGAACAAGAACAGGGTGACATTTTAAAAGTACTACGAAAATCCCCTAAGTCAGATCAAATCTCATCCCCACCCTGAGCCCACAATCACAAACACAATAGCACCAATTATCTTTCAATTATACTCCGCTCCGTTCATTCACCTGTTTATTCAGAGGGATGGCTCCAACATGGATCCCTGCACTTTCCAAAAACAGCGCTGAAATACACTCTATCTATCTATAATCTATACTCTTCCACTAGTAGAGCACCAGCATCTCACACCATCTGCATGATGAATAAAAAATGTAACGTAAAATAGAAAGTTATACTAGTAGAGTATTAAAAAATCAAGTAAAGGGCCTCATTGTTACTACTGTAAGGTGAATTAAGTTTATCAAATAAGTACGTTTATCAATATCAATTAATGACTGACTATTAATAAAAACTATGACGAATGTAATATACATAATAGTCATAAACTGTGACTATTATAACTACTTTAAGTCCAAAAGGTCTTCAAGCTCAAGCTCAGTGTTTGATGTGGTTTGACTGCCCTCTAGTGGACATATCTTATTGTAGCAATTAATATACAATTTATTCAGTAAAGGTAATCATTCACAATGTACAATTTTATATAAGGTAGTGTGTTTAAACAGTAAAGTCCATTATTTCTGGTTGAATGCAGAGACATGATACAGTCTGCTAAAAAAATTTCTCCCTCAGACACTTCAAATAATAAAAACAATGTGACAGTATGAGATGAAAGCCAACTATTTGATAAACAGATATAACTCAACAACACTAGTTATTTCTTATCAGTAATGAGTAATGAGTAGATTTTTGTCTGTCACTTCAGCCTAGCTTTTCTGTAGAGAAGACCATTAAAAGACCTTAACCTCTAACTCTGGTATCCTCCAGACGCGGGGTATTTGAGTTGAGACTCACCAGACTCAAGCAGATAAATCCACTTATATTCTTACCTCAAGCTTGTAGTCTATTTACGTGAAAACAGTCTGGGATTTAACAGCAAGTCTGTGTTCTCACTAAAGGTGAGACTAAATGTAAATTCTTTGTTTTGGTGTTCTGGTGTGTTTTTTTGTTGTTGATGTGATTTGTTTCTCTATTCAAAGTGATGCCTATGCAATAGTTTCCTTTACTGTTCGTCATGAAATCCAAGAATATGACAAGAGGCTAAATCATGAAAGAAGTATAAAACATTGTTTGAGTTTAGCTGTTTTGAATTGCGTATCACAGTCTCATTTCCAGTAAGGTCAAACAGTTGATCCCATCAGAGCTAAGCTAGTTTAGAGGCAGACTGACTCTACGCCCTTTACACACTGTCCCGCCAACCAGTGTCATCACCAGAGATTATCCAGTCACACATTCCCGTTTCACAACCAGCATGCCTCTAAAAATACCCAGTGAGTTATTTTGAATTCTATATACATTTCAGAAGAAATTTGACCATAGAAAAACAGTAAATTTAAGTAAACCTACTGAGGTGTCTAAACAGAAAGAAGAAGAAAAAAAATTACAGAACATGGTTTGATGTGGCTGCACAATAGGTGTCATGATCATTTTCATGGTGTTGGGTAAAACGTGTAGACAAAATGCCAAATCAATCAATCCAGCATGCTTCCATCTGAATAATAAGTGAGTCCACATCGTACTATAACGTCTTCTCTATGGGGTTGGCAGCCTTTAATCCTCCCTGATGTGATTTTACGTCTCAAAAATAAGTTAATAAATGCTGCAAAGAGTGAAGTGGAGTTGAGTCACAACAAAGTCCAATGAAATAGTACTTCTCTGTCGTGTAGTAATAAAAATAGACTAGATAGCAGCTTTTTTCTTTTCTCCTTGTATCATCTTTGGCTTTTTCCGAGCAGGCTTCCCTGTTTTGACAGACTGTCCTCCATGAAGTAGCCTAAGCCAGGACGTCAGGTGCATTATATTGGTTTACAGTAACACCTGACCATTATTGGCTTTAGTACATTGCTTTCCAGCTTGTTGCATAACACCAAAAGGATTACATACCAGCTATAGAAACACACCAAACACAAACAAAACTCCATCTGTCTTTCTGCCTCTCTGTTCTCTTAATACATCCATGCTCTCAGTCAAGCCCCCAGGAAGTGCGCTGGTCGTCGATCCCAACTTTCGTAGTGGCCAAATGGCGTTACTGCAACTTCCTTGTCAGTCACGTGATGCATTGGACCCAAAAATACTTTTTCCAATAGACTTACATTGCGAAAGAGACGTCTGTAACTCAGCGGATCATTTTTTTGAGGTAAATCAACTTCCCAGTACGAACACTTTTATAGCCCTTATTTAAAAAAATGTAATTTATAAAGTTGTAAAATGCACTAATTGCCAAGTCCAGAGATATTTCCCTTCCTCCGTTCATGTGAGTGAGACCCAGACCGAGGCTGGAGCGCAAGCCACGACGATGGCGTGACGTTGGGACCCCGTGTTAGAGTCATGTGACCGAGCGGACGCTACTGCGCATGTCCCATGTGCCCAAGATCCGGGTAATTTTCCAGACGGAAGTCGAGCCATTTAGGCTTCATGCGCCACTGAGCAACTTTCATAGGAATGAATGGGGCCCCGCCTCCAACGCTGTATCCAGTTCTCTTAATACATCCATGCTCTCAGTCCCTCACTGTCGACCATCTTGCTTCTCCTTTTGTTTCCCTAAGTTGACAACATTTTACCCTTTTAGTGATGTAACATTTCAAAAAACATTTGAGTATCAAAGTGTTGAGAGTATGCAGCCAGTCGTCTTTGTAATCCAAACAAGAGGTGGCTTCAGTACAGAAAGCCCCTGATATGACCCTTGACCCCTGGAGCACGCTAACAGGTGAGTTTGTATAATAGGATTAAAGGTCTCTGAACATCAGACCACAAGTAAGCTTATTACTGCTCAGTGCGTATTTTGTTGGGTTTGGCTGCATTCTCATGAGCTCAGGAGGGATCGAAGCCGCTTACATAGCCAAAGTGAAACATGTGTTTTTATGCTTTATTTTTTAACTACTAAGGGATTTATATACAGTCACTTATACATGTTTTGAAAGTGAACTTTTTTACAGCACAAAAAAGACAAAATTCCACTGATATTGTTTAGAAAAATAACTTTTATTTGATCTTTCAAAGCAGCAGTAACATTTTCCTTGGATAAACAATGATAGAGGAGGAAATGGATAAATGCGAATGTTGGAATCCTGGTTGGAATTATGCAGGTATTTCTCTGTCTTTGCTAAATTTTTTCTCATGTTTTTCCTCGTCTCATTTTTTTTTCTGTCCACCCACAGTACCACTCTCACACACAGGCCTCCTGTTGCATATACACTCTTTCATTCTCCCTCTTCTTGCTTTCAAGCCTCCTAGACTGCAACTAGCTGGCTTTCTCAGCTCCACACCCCCCTGCTCTCTCTCTCTCTCTTTAGCAGGCTCCAGACTGCAGGACAGGCTGGAACTCTCCGGCCATGCAGATGTCTTCCTGTTTCTGACGCACGATGCGTTGGATGGCGGGAGGCAGGCCGCGGGGGTTCCTGGAGAAGATGATGGCGTAGCCGTCCTCACAGCTGCCATCCTCCTTCAGGGTGCGGCAGGCGTAGGTGATGGCGTAGTTGTCGTAGTCGGTGTCAATCACCCAGTAGTTGTCACCTAGTTAGAGAGGAAGGGAGACATTAGGGAGTGTAGGAATGAGGAGATATAAGAAGGGTGTGATGGTGGATATGTGTGCACAGCTGACCTCCACTGGACAGGTAGCTGGCCAGCCCCTGGTAGTTCATGAACATCTTGCCGGGGGTGGTAGGGTCAGGGACGGAGTACTGGGCGGCCATGTCAGCACACACAACCCAGAAGCTGCAACATGGTTATACAAACACACATGTTAGTATCAAAGTGAAAAATGTACAACAAATCAACAATATTATTGTCCTTTTCTAGCAATTACAGAAACTTTTAATCGTGTAAACCTCAGACTTTCTAAGTATTATAGGCATATGCATACGGTATGTTTTACAATTTCTCTAAATAAAGCCTGCTTTCAGTTCATGTCATAAGTGCTTAAATCAGCTGAACTTAAGTTTGTTTGTTACACATTCCTGTGTAAAAAAAAAACACCTCTTCATTACTTCCTAATCCTCCATAATCCGGGGAAGGCTGTTCAGAATGTGCTTCTAGAAAATTACACCTGCTCCTACCTGCTGATCCTGGAAACTGAATATTTATCCTAGAGAGTCAAGAAGGTCTTTGTGACCAAACTGACCCTTTACCATGGTTTTGCTGTTGATTTATGTAATTTTATCTGTAGATAATGAGTGAAATAAGGCAGGATAAAAAAGTCTCTCATCCCTGTGAGTACAAAAACTCGCTGGCCCTCTGACTTACCCAAACAGAGTGACACGTCCCTTGGAGGAGGCGGACATTGAGCCATCATCATCAATGGTGTACTCAGCTGAGATGTTGTCCTGCAGGAACAGGCCCTCTGGATCTTTCTTCTGCAGCGCGTGCCACTTTCCTGCATACTGCAATGAAAACGATAGACACTCAAACACTCAGAATTGATTTTACTTACTTTTTTCAACATGCATGCTGTCTGTGGGTTTCAATTCACTCACCCTCTTGGGGTCAAAGTCCTGTTTGACTGTGAAGCTGTCAACGACGCAGGAGGCAGAGAGGCAGCGCTCGACGCAGGACAGCAAGACCAGCAGCAGGGCGAGCTTAGAGGATCCCATTCTATAATGAACATGCATATCAGTGTAATAGGACCAGAAACAGGCCTCAGGTCTCAGGACAAAATAGTCCACCATCCCTGATCTCTTGTATACTAATATACAATAAATACACCAACAAGATATTGTACCATTTGACATGAGATAAAGAAAATAGTAGCACTAAATGACATCCTAAAACATGAGTCAAAATCTAACCGTAACACCACATTACACAGTCCAATGATTATCAAGTCTTTAATTTCAACAGTTACAGCTGACAGAAAGTTCTTAATTGCACATTGTACTTTCAGAAATCTCAATCTCAGATATCTTTTGCTGATCGCTACTGATACAATTTGAATAAATCCCCAAAACTAGTAAGTAGGAGGTAAAATTAGTAAAATGTCAGTGACTTACCTGTTTTGAGTCAAAGAAGCAACAGTAATTCAAAATCTACTACTGTTCGGGGTTATCCACCAGATTGGGTCTAGTGGGTTTGTGTGAGGCAGCCTTTATATACTCCATCCACAGACGAGCTTAGGGCTGATTTTCATTGCTGGGAACTAAATAAGGTGCTTAAATCTAGAGGTAATCCTGTTGGGTTGGAATACTTACCGTAATCTGGCTTCTTCGTTGAAACATGCCCAAGATTTACTATAAAGACAATTAGACCTTTATGTAACTGACTGGAAGCAAAATAAAACAGGCACATGCATAACTGAGCAGATGCAGGTGCATACACATAATCTGACTTTACTTTGCACGCATGGCATTGTTTGAGTTTACTCAACTGGCTAACATTTTAAGTATAAATTGAAATAACTTGCCGCTACACAAAATAGAATCTGCAACAGGAAGGAGGAAAATGCCTACAGGGTAACAGAGACTTTTGAGCTTTGTTCTCTGACGTCTGGCTTATTAAGAAAATAATCATATACACACCTTAAAAATAATTTTGTAAATGCAAGTATCCGCATCACAATAATATTACATAAGAAAGAAGTTTTGCGCCAATCAAAAAGGTTACCAATATTCACAACATGTGACAAGAAAGGGATTTTCATTGTTTGATTTTGCAGGTTATAGTGCTGTCATTTCTGCAGACAAAAAAAAGAATATATATAAAAAGTCAAGTCTGAAATGAAAAAGCTGTTTCCAAGAGAGAGTTTCTGATAAGATTTCTTCAACACCGGGTATATGTAAATAAAGATGGAACACAGCATAAATGAAAGATTTCATTTCCGCCTAACAAAACGGTACACTTTTAGAGTGAATATCCCTTTGGAATGATGCAGTTGCAACCCAAAACCTCTAGAAAACCATATCACAACATCTGAACATTACCTGTACACAGACTGGTGCTAATGAAAAGCAGAGCAAAGTTGGAGAGGTTTTAGTTGAGGCATGTTAAAGGTACTATTTGTAACTTATCACGCGCATAAATCCTAACGGGTCGGAATCCCATGCGCGCTCGCGTGTGGGTACGCGCTGCTCCTGCTGCCTGCTGCCTGCTTGCACACCGCGCTCGTTCTCACCCGCTCGGCTCGCTCCAACTCCACGTGCACGCGTGCACACTGCAGAAGAGTTAGTTTAGCTCTGAGCATATCTAGTGAATGTTCAGTGGACGTTTTTGAAGAAATAAATGCTGCAGCTCCTCCAGACCAACAGAGGTTTCCTGTGTCTTGTGAAGTGACGGGGCTCTGCAGCAGGAAAAGCCAACACTAGGATCAGCATTGATTCATGGAGAGACCTTCCTCTGGTCAGCTAACATTACTGCCAAGCAGGTGAAATATAGAGTGATATTGTGTGTTAGCTGACGTGTGTCGCCTCACTGTTTAGACCGGTGCTCGTTCATGTCAATGTAGCGCGAGCACAAGCGCGAGCGCGAGCAACAGTACGCTGACTTTCGTTGACATTGCGGCCACAGGTGTCGCTGTGAACAAGCAATTTCTGATTCTTACATATAGCCCCTTTAAGGTGGAATCTTCAAATTGGCCATTTGGGTACATTTGGGTACCATCTGTGCCATTTGAAATTTTCTCAGGTAACTGTAAAACTCAATTGATTTAATTTACATGTCACTATAGGTATTAATTCCATCTAAATACAATTGTTTTGGGCTTTATATATAAGAAGTAGACGAGCTAAGTAGCCTACAGTAGCCCAATAGGTGTTACAATTAACTTTCATGAAATGAAAATACACTGTAAAAGGGTTAAAGTTCTCCAGCCGCCCATACATGATCAGCGGTAAAATCACTCTGCGCTGGCTATGCCATTGTTTTCATATGAAGAGAGCACTTGAAACTAGCGACTGAGACCATAAACTCATGCTTACAATGTTTACTGATCAATTACGAAGAAGGGTCATTTTCTTATAGACTTCTATACAATCAGACTTCCTTTTGCAGCCAGGGGAGTCACCCAGCAGCAAAGGTACGCTTCCGCCATTTTGGACTGAAAACGACTACCGGACGCCAGTAAAACATCCGCCTAAAAAGGGCTGTACGAAAGTAAAACGAAATGATTTATATTCTACTGAATGTGTTGAAGAATAAAATATGATAAATATGATAAGCGTTTTCAGTCCAAAATGGCGGCATCGGCTGTTGTCAAAACAACACTGGAGTTTCATCTCTTTGCTTCTATAATCTTTGATGCAAGTTTAAGGCACTTCCGTATTGGCTTCACTTTTCAGACTCGGATGTTGCCCACTGATGGTACTCATGGATGTATTACAAGAACTGGAGCACAAAACAGCAAAGGTAAGACATAATTTATGGTTATGCGCCGTAGAAAGATACTTTTTCTCCTCTTCGGCTGCTGGTTCAAGACTTATACAGTTGGAATCTGTGGAGTCTCAGTTTTCATAATGACATATGGTTTGTGCGATTAGCATGAAGTAGCTAAATCGCTAGCACCACATTCGCGCGCATGCACCGTTAGCTTGTTTTTGCTGTGTGCTACTTTGGTTGCTTGGTGTTGAAATTGTGTTTCGTTTCGATAAAAATGGTTATCATGAGCTTTTAGCTGAGCTTCTTCCCGTTATGTGGAAGAACATGTTGCTTCATGTTTAACATGCCATATCTGGTGTTAGTTGCAACTGCCCCAGTAAAGTTACGGGGGGCGTTCAGGTTCAAGCTAAATTATGTTAAACTGCGACTTTAGCTGTAAAAGACGTCATCTTATATTATAATGATGCCACCTTGCTTAGAGTTGTTAGTTCACTACTTGCACATTGGTTGCTCACATCCAAAAAATCAAACCGTTACCGTATACAATAAATTCTCTAGAAGTGCTTACAATAAGAAAACCGCCTAAAACCTGTAATGAAGGAGAGTTGTCTTTCCTTAATTCAATTTTGAATAAAATATAATAATATTATTAATAATGTAAATGCAGATATATTGCAGTCTTACATGTACACACACACACATACAAAGACATATACTGTTGCTGCCAAAGTTATACTATAGGGTTTAAATATTTGGTAAATTCAGCACAGTTTAAGGCTGAGAACATTATCCCACACCACTTGAGAGAGTAAATGGAATTGGTCCAGGCCTACCTCATTATTTTCTCTTCTTGTGGTTGAGCAATCAGTGTAATAATCCTCTAAGAAGTAGCCTGTAAATGTGTCCAAACTTTCCAAATAGTGGGATGATCCGCTCATAACATCAACACTCATAATACAGTAAACATCACATTGGCAACCAATATTAAATGTAATGACCAAAAGAGAAGTGGAAATCAATATAACTATAACTTTGCATGCATGAATGCTCTCTTACTCTCTCTGTTGTGAAATCTCATTTCCCAGATTATCCCCGGTCACATGAGATTACTGCTGGCATAACACTGTATATTATGTAATAACATCTAAAGTCTTCTTCATGTCTAGCCCTTTCCTTCTATTATGCATTTTCTTTGCTTAATTAAAGTTCTTTAATCTGTTGCTTTTACACACAAAATAAAAGAATAAGTTAATAACTGCAGAATCACCCCACACAGATAGTAAACAGTGTCCTCAGTGAGGATGCACACTGACAAGCCAATCAAGACAATCTATTTTTTCCGCTGACTGTAATCCTATTGTATGGCCTGAAATCGACCTGTAATAGACTTACTATACACATTTCTATATAGAGATTTTACTTTCCTAAATGTAATTCATTATCAAATTGTGGTGATTAATAATAAGATGCCATTTTGACAAACTCCTTCTGTGACCCTACCTCCATTGTTGAGGTTGTTTACTGTAAAAAAAAAAAATTCTGTGATTGATGCTGAGTACTTATAAAAACATTCATATAAATTAATTTTTGATCTGAGGACACCTGTGGCCCCAAAGGTGGTTTCATCGACAGAGCATGCTCCAAGCCTCATCATGATCAGCATCTGAATTTTGATTGGCTGATAACTCGGATAGACTCGGGACAAGGCTAACACAACGATTACACCCTCTGCTGACCATCGAGACGACTGTATTTACATCTATTTAAGTCAAGTTCAGGGACTGTGCACGCATATGCTGCCTAAAACCTAAAGCTTGTACTGTACATCCCATTCACAAAACATGGAGGCATTTCCTGGTATTTTGGGTTGTGGCCTTATGTTTGGTACATTGTGATGTAAAAAAAGGTGAGATGGTAAGACAGCTTTTTAGGCCTTGGGCTGGAAAGGATTAGGAGGATTCTGACTAAAAATTGTTTTTCCATGTTTCGGTAACATCCAGCCACAAAGACAGAGCTTCCTTCTGTACTGATTCTTCGAACATATCCATAACACTGTGTGCTATAATTTAAATATGCACACTGGTTGTTTACATTTACATCTGTCATGTGATATTGTCTCTTTGCTAGGGTGCCTTGGCAGCCTAAGGGGGTTAAGGTGCCGACCATGAACCACAATGCGCCTGGTTCCTGTCCAGTCATTCCTCATTTACTGTCAGCTATAATAAAGACATAAAATGCCCCCCAAAATGATAAACTACCAGGAGATTATGATGGATGTCCACTTGTGTTAACATATGTATTGATTGTCATGTATTCTCTCTTCAGGACCAGGGGTGTGTGAGGGCTTTAATGTGTATAGGTGCTACGATGTGGATATGCTGCCATCTTTTGGTGAATGTCAGCATTGCAACTAGTAAGTATTTTTTTTTTTTAAGTATTAAGTCTGGTAGTATAGTAGTGATATACTACACTAAATTCAAATTAGCTGACAACACTCATATGAAACAGTTATTGGTCACTGTAGTTATTACTTTTGTCCATCTATTGTGAACTCAGTGAGTGATGGATGAATGACAACTGGACAGCCAGTGGGCACTCATTTACTTTAAGAAGTTATTCTGTGTAAACAGACTAATCAAGCATATTCAGCAGAAAAAAGTCAAACATCCACATTAAGATCAATGTATAATAAAGAGATTGGATAACAAGTAGGAAAATATTTTTGACTGTGATTAGTTTAGCCCCACCTGCAGGCAGCAGAAAGTAGTGTGGTTTTAGTGGTACTGAGAAATAATTCTGGATTAATTCATGACATAATAATTATAGGTTGTGGGGGTTATTTATCATTATTCTACAATTTAAGGTCAGTGGCTGGATAAAATTGTTTTTAAATGTTTTCATTGCACTTGGCTACAGAGGGCTCTATGCCTCACACTCGCATCAAGTGTCCTGAGTGTGGGAAAATAACTGTGCGCATGTCCAAAGCTGTTGTGCCGCTGATTGCCTGTTTTCCAAATACTGTACTGTTGACCTCATTTGGCAGAAATTTTTATTTCTTTTGAAGAAGATTCAAAGCAACTGTCTCACCACAAACAACCTAAATTATGTTCTACAGCACACATTTGAACATCGACCTTTTGAAGAAAACCTTGAGATTAAACACCTCAGTTCCCACCAGCCGTGGGATATTGTTGTTATAAACCAAACTTCTGGTAAAAAAAATAATCACAGATTTAACGTGGAGTGGTTCTCCAGTGAAAAGAAAATGTCTAACTGCTAGCTTGACAGAGAAGATGCTTTTTTTCCAGAGGGGATGCTATCTGGTCAAGATTCAAAATCAGACTTTCAGAATCACAAGCATCTTTCTGCGAGGATTATCAAACATGAAAGCAGCAGGATAACACAATAACAATGGACTTTCTGTACTCTGCAGAGCAAATTTAGCTACCCAAACTAAAATACAAACAGGGAACTCAGCAGTGTAGCAGCAAGTGAGGAGACCAGGCAGTGCCCATACAGATTATCACCTGTGTGAGAAATGCGAAATAGTGCATTATGTAAACTTTCTGGTCATTTTCTGGTTTTGCATCTGTCCAAAATAATTAGTAGTTGAACTGTTAAATATTTAGGCCTCCCCATTAAGACACACTAAAATAACAATTGCAAAAATAGATCAAATTTAGCGCCATGTTTTTGCACTATTTCTGAACCCCAATGAAGTATAGAAAACATGTTGCCGCACAGAGCAGCCTTCACATGGATCGGCCTAGTGCTCAGTTTTAGTGGGTTTACACTAGGGACGCACCGATACCGATACCGGATCGGATATTGGGCCGATACTGACTCAAATAGCTGGATTGGATATCGGTGACAATGGGGCCGATCTATTCAATTCAGCTCTATGTTTATATACTACTGTATATACATTATGGACTTGAATTGTAATTCTTCGTAATTTTGAAGATTTTTTTTTACCAAGTTGCTGGTGTACGATTTATTATTTTAATGATAAATAACGATTCAGTAAATGTATATCTATGTATTTATTTGTCACAGGAATTATTTGTCAAGCCTGATGTTGCCTTACACATAAAAGAATGATCCCAGTCACTTCCACACAGTGAGGCATACAGCTCATTAATTAAACACTGGTATCGGATTGGTACTCGGTATCGCTATCGGGACTGAAAAAGTTGGATCGGTGCATCCCTAGTTTACACATCAAATACACACTCTTATCAAAGTGACCAATCTAAATCACTATGTCCTCCCTCCCTCACTCATTCTATGTTGTACACACAAACACACACACACACACACACACGAACACTCTCTGGACCTGCCGTAATCTTTTATAGTGGAAGCAGATTATCTCTTTGACCTTTTTGTTTAAGGTGTTTATGGAACCTTATTATAGAGAGTTCCTCCCTGCTCTGAATGAAAGGTTTATCTTTCTAACAGAAGCACAAAACATCTCTCTTTTTCCACTTTTTGTCCGTGTGTTGCTGAAAGTATTCTACTATGTTAGTGTCTAGCTTCCAGCTGGCTTTACTCCCTCAGCCTTCTCAGGATATCACTGACCATCAGTCTCTTAAATAATGACAAGCATTGCTGTGGAAACTCAGAAAGACCCTGCAGGTAGACTTGCATGTGGAGAAAGACGGAGAGTTGGGGTGCTGAGATAATCAGCTAGTGTCCTAACTAAATAGGGCTTATGCCAGAGGAGGCCTTGTTTAATAAGGACTTAAAGAGCTTGTACAGGTAGACCTGCATGTGTGAGAGAGACAGTCAGAAACCGTATACTGTAGTAGATAACACAAAACAAACTGAAAAATGATATGGAAGATTTAGGATAAATTAAAAATACACATGAACGTATAATTGTTTCTCATACCTTTGTATTTCTATCATTCATTAAATAGGAAATTTATCAGAGATACAGGAGTTAGTATATTTTGATTCTTCTCTCTTTCAGCGAAGCCTGCCTTAAGATTTCTCCTTTTTTTGTGATCAACTTTTTATTGAATTTATCAATGAAAATGGTTGTACACGAGGCACAATAGACAAGGATTCTTGGACATACAAACAGGATTGCCACAACACTAGATCTTGTCTGAGTAGGTCTTCTTATATTCTATCAAAGTGACACTTTATATGTGTGCAAGAAAATGTTGATTCGAAAGAGAACCAATGAGGATTCCCTAAGCCTCTACAGTAGATGCCTGCATTTTATGAATTATAGCTAATGATCTTTCTATGAGAGTAATATCCAGATTTCTCCTATTTTTAGCATTTATTTCAGAAGTTTAATCATTTCATTGGGGGTGTTATTCTTGTCTGCTTTTAGGTTTTAAGTTGTTAGTAACCAAGCCAAGATAATCTAGATTTCTTATTAGGGCTGGGCGATATGGCCAAAATATTCTATCCCGATATAGGTCATTTCATATCTTAATAACGATATAATCACGATATAGCATGTTTTCTGGTAATTCAAATAAATACATAGTCTATAGGAAATAGCCACATGGTAAAGACTATTTTTGTATACTCCTGTGTGAATTAAATACTTGACAAATTAAAAAATAATGAGTATTTTCCCATTTTAAGAACTTGAGTACAAAATGAACATAACAGTTTTACGTGAAATTCTAGAAAAAAAAATTAATAAATATAGGCCTAGCCTATATTGCGATATAAATGATATAGAAAAATATATACAGTACAATGGACATTTTTATATCATTTTGACGATATATATCATCATATTGCCCAGTCCTATTTGTTATATTTATTTCCAACTTAATTTTGTTTTGTGGTTGATGTTTGCTGATTAGCAGATTTATTTGATCTATCTGTACTGTTACAAAGGTACTGCATGCACTGAAGCATGTTTGGAATATCTGGCTCACATATCTGTTACTAGATGATCAGCTGACAAGTTTAGCATAGGCAGATCCCTGCTAACCTTCAGCACTATCTGCTGATGACAGATGGATTGTTTGGATTCAGCCCTCTGCCTTCTCTTCAGGGCTCTCCCTCACTCAGTCCGCTCATCCCGCTAACAGGGGGGATTATTTTTACCTGCATTTGAATGTGTCCACTTCTGTTTTCCCTCTTTGTGTGTAATACCTGGGTACGATTTTTTTTTTCTTTTAGGGGATTAACTGGATAAACCGTGTGCTTTGTTTTGCTTATTCTTTTTTCTTTTATTTCTATTCAGAGAAGTTGGAAGTAGCTCGTTCAGGGGAAGCGTTGGACCGAGCGGGAGCTCCGTCACTGAGCCGAAGAGACAGGAACATTTGGGAGAATAGGAGGAAGAAGAAGGAAACATGAGTGTGCAGAAGGAAGACGTGGAAAAGTTCCTCAAGGGGAACCCTGCATTTGCTAAGCAGTACTTTGCCAAGAAGATGAGCCCTGCCTCCATATCAAAGGTGTCAGGACTCCCAGACAAACAGATTGACTTCAGCCAGTTCCAGGAGCTCAGTCAGGTAAATGTCATTGTCTCACTACTTGTTTATTAAGAAAAAATGAGCAGGTAGACCAAACTTTGCCATAGTTGTGCAGCCTGAGTTACCCCACATAAATCTATCCATATATAGTATAACATCTGGCAAACTTCTGTACTTATTATGAAGATCCTAATCTTCTCTACTGCAAACAAATTCTAAAAGTGGGCTATTTTTTGCTCTGTTTCCAGGTCGAAGAAAGCCAAATCATGTTTGACCTGATCAAAGACATGCAGGAGAACATCAACGTGGAAAAGGTGGTCTTCAAGATCCTGAAGAGAATCAGTGCGCTCATCCACGCGGACCGGTGCAGCTTGTTCATGTACCGCCAGCGGAACGGCATCGGAGAGCTCGCCACAAGGCTCTTCAACGTCAACGCGGACGCAGTGCTGGACGACTGCGTGGTGCCGCCGGACTCTGAGATCGTCTATCCGCTGGACATGGGAATAGTCGGCCACGTGGCCCTGACCAAGAAGACTGTTAATGTGAAAGATGTCACAGAGGTTAGTGGTGAATAGTAATCCTAAATTTAGAATGATAAATCTGGATGGGGTGCAGATGTTGAGCATATCTCACAGTGTCTTTCATGATACTACCACCAGATGACGCCACAGCCTTCCATTTTCAAATCCCACGCATCGTGGTTTTCACTAATAATTAATGTTTATCTTCTTAACAATTAAATCTTAATCTCATAGCAAGCAAACCTGTTTCTGAACGCCATTGTAGAGTAAATTAACTCATTAATTAAATGTGACTCAGCCAACCCAAGTTAAAACTGTACAGCACCGTTTTTATCTAAAAATATCAGCATAAAACACAAAGCACAGCATTAAGGCCATTGCCAGGAAATCATTGATGAAGTTGTTGAAAAAGTCAATAAGGCTATGACAACTGAATTGTTAATCTCATGTGGGACATGGTTTTAATTTCATAGAAATTCATAGAATAAAAGACATAAGGAGCCACCTTCAAATGGTATTTGGCAACAAATATTTTGTTGGGAGTGGCTAGAAACATTTTTTTTTTTACTTTTAACTAAATGCTTAAAATGATGCAAACTGTGGAGATGTATCCTACAACCCTCATTATAGAAAACTAGCTATTAGAAGTTAGATGATGCAATCTAGAAATAATATTCTATGCTCTGATACATCATTAATTTCTGAGGTTGTTATCAATAATGCACTGGTGTAAAAACACTGTACTGGGCAGCCAAGATTTAAAACATATAGTTAGTGTAGCTTTAGCACCCACCCCTCTGTTTATGAAGTAAAAACAATATTTTGATGTATTATTATTATATCAAACTGAGCAGATTGACTATAGTCAATAGACATGTCCTTACTGAATCTGTATGTTTTCATGAATTACATTAAACCTCTGATGGTTGTAGACAAGTAAAGGAAGAGTTAGTGACACGTATCTATACTTGACCAAGTAGTGAGAGTGTAAATCCCCTTGTCAGACATAATCCATTTATTTCCAGATCCCATCAGCCTCTGCTCTAGCTGTGGATTAGACGCCTCTGGCATTTAGTCAGCAGGAATCTAAAACAGATCAAAACAGGTTTGCTTTGCTCTGCCTCTATACAGACTAAACTACATATTAAATATATATTGTGCCCATTTTAAATAAGTACTTTAGTACTTTAGTTAATGATATCACCTTGATCATCAAGCAGTGGGAAACAGCTGGTTGATCCTACGATTGTGGGACATTTTGCTTTAGTAAATCATGTAAAAAAGAAAAAAATAGACATATTCCAAGGCGTGCCTAGTAATTCTTTCTTGCCAAGCTCAATATAGTGATTTTAGGTACTTTTCCAAAGACATTATTGGTCAACTAGGTTACTGTTACAATAATGGTCTTGATTTTGGTCCAAATTGTAAAACTTAAGAGGCTATAGATCTACCTACCTACCAGGCGGCATTTTAAAAAGAGACATTCATTCTACGTCATAAAAGTACTAATTTGAAGGCAATTAATATAATTCATCTCATGATAGATTAGGAACACCATTGACCTAACAAATCCACTCATAACTCTACACTCTATAATATACTAAATGAAAATTACAACTATTATATCAAGTTAGAGAACATTAACTGCATATTATACAAGCTCTAAATGTAATTTTGGACCAAATTTCTTCTTCAAAACATTATAATATATAATGCATATAGTATATACATAATATACACAGTAATAGTAATGAAATCAAGTAATGAAAGTCCTGCAAGTATGCTTTATATATACTCAAAGCATGTATTTTCTGCCTACTAGAACCAGCACTTCAGCTCATTCGTCGACGACCTCACAGAATACAAGACCCAGAACATTCTGGCTATGCCCATCCTCAACGGCAAAGACATGGTGGCTGTGATCATGGCTCTAAACAAGACCACCGGACCACATTTCACTGCTGAGGATGAAGATGTGAGTCCCAATGCACGAAGCGTACACAGATAAAGCACATAGAATCTCAGAGCAGAGCAATGTGACGTACGAAGGCCAAATCATAGTTTCTTCAACATAAACTATTGTACTGAATCTGTTTCTGTCAGATGTTGATTGTGACTCTTTTTTTGAACCTTTAGCGTATCTCAAATTGTGATGATAACTCTTAAAGACAACCGCCATCAATACATTTGGGAGGGAATTCCCTTCGGGCCGACTGGTAGATCATTAAGGTCTTTACGAGTAGGACCAGTGTGTGTGTTCAGTATACGTTAGGTCATTAATCCTAATTAGGAGTAAACTAAGCTTCAAATTGGAAATAATCTTGAGGTGGACAGGTCAGTTATGGACTTAGATCTACAGCAGGTTAATGACTTTATTAACAACATGTAACTATAGGACAGGGTATGACATCATGAGCAAAAATACATAAAAGGTCAGTACCATATATTATCTAAATGACAGCAGCAAAATCAAGATATTCTTGATAGTATTTTTATAGCATTTACATTATGTATATTTAAACTGTAGTTTTTTTGGCAGGGTCATTATCTGCCCAAATATCATCATTACCTTTTAAATTAACCCAATAAATATATCAAACATGTCTGGAATAATGGCTTTTATCAATCATGAAAAATGCACTTTGTTTTTAGTTTATTCATTTATTTAAGCGCACTCTTTTTTAGATGATTGGCCATGAAAAGAGACTAATATGTACAGAAAATGTGAGAAACCAAAGGAAGAGAAATTAAAAAGTAGAGTGGAGACAAAATGATGAGGAAGCTCCTTGGTTTGTTGGAGATTTGTCAAAATCACAACACATTTAATGTGCCTCCGTTTTGCCATAATGCTTAATTATAATTCAGAAGTAAGCTTTGGGTTAGAGCTGCAACAGTTAATCAATTAGTTGTCAACTATTAAATTAATCGCCAGCTATTTTGATAATCAATTAATCAGTTTGAGTTATTTTAAGTAAAAAATCTCTGATTTTAGCTTCTTAAATGTGAATATTTTCTGGTTTCTTTCCTCCTCTATGACAGTAAACTGAATATCTTTGAGTTGTGATCAACATTTTTCACCATTTTTCGACATTTTATAGACCAAACAACTAATCGATTAATCGAGAAAATAATCGACAGATTAACTGACAATGAAAATAATTGTTCCTTGCAGCCCTATTTTACATGCACATTATTTTCTGCAACTAGCAAAAAGCTTGAGTGATCCAAACTGATGGGACATTTTGGGGCTTATTGTACATTGTGTTTTTAAAAAGCACACCTAGTCATCTGTAATGTCTATCCTTCTGCGATGTATTAGATTATGCTGTATCCTATATCCTCATGCATCACCACATCATGTTTTGTGTCATAATGCATCCTTTATGTTATCTAATCAGAAGTTTGTTCCAGACACTGTATCATAATATCATGTATTTAAATTGCTTTCTTTTCTCTTGTTTGTCCATTTAGCTTTTTTTAAAGTATCTGAAAATTGCCACGTTGAACTTGAAGATCTACCACCTGAGTTACCTCCATAGCTGTGAGACCCGTAAAGGACAGGTGAAGGATATTAACCTGCTCATGTTTTGATAGAAATCACTCTCAGAGTTTGGCTTTTCATTCTACTCAAATACAGAATTATTGCATGTACACTGCATGTATCGAATGATCTATGTGTGTTGTGTTTCTCTAGCTGCTGCTGTGGTCTGCCAACAAGGTATTTGAAGAGCTGACAGACATTGAGCGACAGTTTCACAAAGCCTTGTACACAGTCCGAGCCTACCTCAACTGTGACCGCTACTCTGTCGGTTTACTAGACATGACGAAGGAGAAGGTACCGTGTCTTCCTGTGTCTTTGCCTGTATTATCCCAAGTTTTGTGTTCATGCATTTGTTACCATGAAGTGCTGACTTTTTCCTGTATTTGTTGTGTCCGTCTTCCTCCAGGAGTTCTTTGATATTTGGCCAGTGTTGATGGGAGAGCAGGCACCTTACTCTGGCCCTGTCACGCCTGATGGCAGGGTATTGTACATTATTTTATTTCATTTATATAACTTATCAACACTTGGCTTGGCAGTTGATATGTCGCCCTTGGTCTTTTTTGTTTATGTTTTAACTGTTTTAAACCTAATCTGTGTTTTTATTTTTGCCTCCAGGAGGTCAATTTCTACAAAGTGATTGACTATATACTACACGGAAAAGAAGACATCAAAGTAATACCGTAAGTAGCTCTTCTATTGTTTGCTTTAGTCTGAATATTTATTCCAAATGTGATCTTGGATTAATATGGCAGCAAAATACCAACAAATCAGCCTTATTTATTTAAATCTACTGAACTAGATGCATTTTGGGGATCAAGGCTCAAAGTAACATTGTTCTATTTATGTACCATGTTTCAATAATACATCAGAGAGCAGATGGTCAGTCCTAGTTTGGACACAATCTGTGCTCATATCTGCTAACTTTGTCTACTTCTGTCACACAGCACTCCGACTCCAGATCATTGGGCCTTGAGTAGCGGCCTGCCTACTTATGTTGCTGAGAGCGGTTTTGTGAGTCCCTTTTCATTACATTACTACAAGCTGTTGAATCAGTTGGAAACCAAATGAACGTATTTTTGCTTCATCTTCCACCTCGACCAATCCGTTTTATTTCTGCTCCTCAGATTTGTAACATTATGAATGTGGCTGCTGACGAGATGTTCAAGTTTCAGGTAAGAGACATAATCTATCGATACCCCTACCAATTAGTATTTTTTCATATTAACTTAACCCTCGGCCTAAGCCCCCTAACCATTCACAGCGCCAGAATCCTAATCCCCTAATCCCCTAACCCTGACACTTATTTACGATTGATATTTGAATGGGAGTCAATGACAGCTACATGAAAGGAAAGAGTGAGAGGCACCAAACTTGGTACAAATGGGCAGTGGGAAGAGACAATCACGCACACCAAAATTGGTGACTCTGCCACTCACCATTCGGGAGGATCATCCCTTTTTTTTTTAACAATGGGAGTCAATGACAGCTATATCAAAAAAAGGAGCTAGAATCGCCAAACTTGGTACACGTAGGCATTGGGAAGACACGATGACAGACACTAAATTTCATGGCTCCACCACTTACCGTTTGGGAGTTATAAGAGGATCGTCCCCTTTTTTCCCCCAATACCTATACCTAGTATTTTGTCATATTAAGATGGCTAAGCTCAGCTGAAAGGTAAAAGAGATGTTTTACCAAAAAAAAGCAGTCTAAGGATATTTAGAGATGTTCATACATTATCACATGCTTTTGCTTGTTGTTCCATTGTTTCAGACTGAGCCGCTCGACAGCAGTGGCTGGACCATAAAAAATGTTCTCTCGCTGCCAATCGTCAACAAAAAAGAAGAGATAGTTGGCGTGGCCACTTTTTACAACAGGAAAGACGGAAAGCCTTTTGATGACCAGGATGAGCAGCTCATGGAGGTATATTGAATTCTGTCACATAATTAAATGCTTTTTGTATGCATTGAATAATTCCACATCATATAGTCTCTCACTATACTATGAAATACTGAATGATACAGTTTTTGAAATCAGAAATTGTGATACAGCTCATCTTGATATGACATGGTTAAGAAGAATCTAGCAAGCAATTTAATTTGCACTATGTCTGTGAAATACATGATCCCTTTTTGTCTCAGGCTTTGACCCAGTTCCTGGGCTGGTCTGTTTTGAACACGGACACTTACGACAAGATGAACAAGCTGGAGAATCGGAAAGACATTGCTCAAGACATGGTGCTCTACCATATCAAATGTCGGGATGATGAGATTCAGAATGTCCTGGTCAGTACTGTATACATTTTTCCAATTATAAATGTTGAAATATTCAGAGAAGTTTTAGCTTTATCAAAAAAATGTGAAGCACATTCTGGCTTTTGTACGATTTTTCATCACAGCACTTGAACGAACTTATTTCAAATTCAAACCATTGGCCCACCACAAGGCAACAGAAACGGTCCAGCATCCATGTTACACACTTTCTTTTCATGACTATGACTATGACTATGACTATGACTATCTCTGTACTTCAATTCATACCTACAACTTCAATGTTTTTCTCATATCTTCCAGAACACCATGGAAGTCTATGGCCGTGAACCCAAAGATTGTGAAGAGGAGGAGCTCCACGATCTCCTGGTAACATCTGCAATTTAGTGTCCACACATTCAAGTTGCACCTAATCTTTAGAAGAGGAGGCAAATTCACACTTCATTCAAATAATTTGTCCGTTTTTCTTATATTCAAGCAGACCTGTCTGCCACTGCAATGAATGTGCTGTGTACTTTGTTTTATCTGACACCTCTTAGAAAAAAGACCTACCTCCACTTATTAAGAAGTTTGAGATCTACGAGTTCCGCTTTTCGGATTTTAACTGCACAGAGCTCGAACTGGTGAAGTGTGGCGTCCAGATGTACTATGAGGTCGGCGTGGTCAAGAAGTTTCAGGTCCCTCAAGAGGTAATCTAGACACAAATACAACATTATTATACATTATTATAAAGCCAGCAAGCACATGTGATTAATCAGTTTTCTCCTCTCAGGCGCTGGTTCGGTTCATGTACTCACTCTGTAAAGGCTACAGAAGGATCACCTACCACAACTTTCGTCATGGCTTCAACGTGGGACAGACCATGTTTACACTCTTAACAGTACTGCTTTTCAATATCATTTTCTACTCTTTTTACAATATAAGATATTTAAATTTCTGCAAGCACTATTATGTTCCATTTCAATACCTGAAACCCTTAAAAGAATACCTACAAAATGCTGTGTATTTTTCTTTGTTATGACTACTTTGTGTGTGTCTCTGTGTGCTCAGACGGGAAAGTTGAAGCGGTACTACACTGACTTGGAGGTAATGGCCATGATGACTGCTGGCTTCCTCCATGATCTAGATCACAGGGGGACCAACAACTTGTACCAAGTCAAGTAAGTGCTGTTGGGGACTTTTTAATTTCTTAGTAATAAAAAAAAAAAAAACAACCCTACACTTTGCAAATCTATATCCATAGCTGGGTATACAGTGAATCAGCCTCCTTCAGAGAGGTACAATAATAACACTGCTGTGTCTTAGTGCCATAACAATGCTGTATGTGCACCTTCTATCTGAATGAATAAGGTTCAAGGTCCAGCTTTATTATCATTATACAATATAGGATTGAAATACGGTTGTAGTCCCCCTCTATGCCACACACACACACACAAAATGTGCAAACATGTCAAATAGTTTAAATTAGAATAGAAAAAAACAATCAAATATAGTAGGATATAAAAAGTAGCACTGAAGGATGAAATAAAAAGAGAAACCATATCATATTTACAAGGAAGATATACAGTTATGTATATATATATATATATATATATATATATATATATGTATACAGTATATACACACACAAATACATAAAATGTGCAATATGACTGTAATATGGAAGTTATAGTGTGAAGACTAAGTACAGTAGTGGGAATGAGGGTAGTGCAAAGGGAGTAGATGGCCAAGGACACATTTTCAATCAGTGAGCAGTTGTAATAGTTTTGTAACGAAAGTTTTTTCAAGCTGACACTATCAGCTTTTCATACCTTCCAGAGTGCCATTAGCTTCCAGTCATTTTAGTACAGCATGACAATCTACTTGCAAAGATTTGAAACTTACTTTTGGTGAGATATCTTGCAGTGAACATCATGCCTGGTTTTATTTTAGTCAAAGTTACATATTTTTTGTTTGGTAATGCAGTTGAAAGGGCATACTGATTAAAAATAGTCATACAAATGATGCATTCATGTCCTTGTGTGTAGCTCGGAAAAAATGGCTTTCTACATGAATGTTAGCTAATTTTCAAAGTTTTTCAAAGCTTTCCAATGCATATTAAGCCATTCAGCTGCATGGCTGACCAATTTGATGACAATAAAACCGGATATAATGTTCACTGTGGTGAATTATCCATTTAAAGCAAGTTTCAAGTCTTTCAAAGTTAATTTTATTCTAAGGCTTTTCCAGTTTATGGCCCAAAATGGTGTCACGAATGTCCCTCATTGGACACTCCTCTTGCCTCTCTGCTAGTCTGGGACAACTATTTTCCTGAAGCATAGTAATAGAATGGGAGTAGAATGGGCATTACTATTTATATCACCATAGCAGGATGGTCAGAGAGATAGACGTTTTATGTGTACCATTGTCATTGCAAGCGGGCAAACCTAACTTCCATATAAACCGACTTGATAAACGTGACTTGTAAAACAACAGCGTCGGCGTCTAGTGTATGTGTGCCTGTAGTCCCGCCATGCCAGCTGTCCCTGTTAAGTAAGTAACGTCACTGTAAGAAAGAAAGTATGAATTGGGCTTAACAGATGTCGATTCGACTATGTGACTACCTCCGCTGCCAGCTTAGCGGCAAAGTATAACACTTTACGGCCCCATTGACGTGTGTTGTCACCATAACAACTAACAACAATCACTATTTTCTTTTGTACTAGTCAAATTACCATAGCAAACAGTTCAATGTCTGTTCTACTCCTATTTTATTTCTAAGGCCTGAGGCCACATGACCCAACCCACCTTTGTAGGTGTGCCATTGGCTGGTATGTGTGTGGATGTATATGATTGGTTGTCTTTCATATTTTGTTTTATCTCTTTGAATTTTTTATCTTCTTCATACCTCCCCTACTTAATTATGTGTTTCATGATGACCCTGATGAAGGCCACAAGCCGAAACGCAATAAAGTTGTTCTATATACTACAAGTGTTAATGGAGTTTTGACCTCTTCATTCTATGACTATGGAAGACAACAGGGTTGCCAATCTTGAAAGACATATGGCTAGAGAGTATGAAAGTGAGGGACAATTTGAAGTAAATGGGTCAATGATCCTTTAAAAAGCCCATAAAGTCATATGTTGAAGCCTTAGACTTGAAACTGATGGTGATTGTTGTTACTTTCGTGTTTAATTCTGTTTATCTGAGGAATTTTGCTTGTACCAACAGATCTAGCAACCCTCTAGCCAAGCTTCATGGCTCGTCCATCTTGGAACGACACCATCTAGAGATGGGGAAGTTCCTCCTGGCTGACGAGGTGAGAAAGGGGAGGTGAACTAGACTTGCACGTTACTGAAATCTCTTCCTTGTCACATTCCTCAGTAACTGACTATGACTGATGCCCATCTCTGTCATTTCATCTGCAGTCGCTGAATATCTACCAGAACCTTAACAGGCGACAGGTAGACCATGTGATTCATCTAATGGACATCGCCATCATCGCCACTGACCTGGCTCTTTATTTCAAGTCAGCATAATCTCTCATTGACTCACTCTACTTGTTTATTCCCTCATTTTGTACTTTCTCTTATCTTTATTCTGTGAAATATACATAATGATAAATGGTAAAATACCGTTTGCTAGGAAAAGAACCATGTTCCAGAAGATCGTGGACCTTTCACACACATATGAGGACGAGAAGAAGTGGGTCGACTTCATGTCACTAGAAACAACCAGAAAAGAAATCGTCATGTGAGTACAACAACCATGTGCATTGTTCTTTGTTCATATTTTAAATCTTTCTGATCTTTTAAATCTTTTTCTTAATTTCAGGGCTATGATGATGACCGCATGTGACTTGTCAGCCATCGCCAAGCCTTGGGAGATACAGAGCAAGGTGAGAAGGACAAATGTAATGAATTAGCGACTCATTGAGTGTTTGTGATCTGCGTTTCTACAGATGACTGTGTGTATCTTTCAGGTTGCCTTGCTAGTAGCAGCAGAGTTCTGGGAGCAGGGCGACCTGGAGAGGTCGGTACTGGAGCAACAACCTATTGTGAGTTTACAAATTGTTGTAGTGAATATGTTTATCTGTGTTGGATATGTGCATATGTGAAAGCACATGTTAGTATCAGTACATGTATGCTATCCCTGGTGTGGTATTACTACTTTCATTATCTATTAATCTGCCATTTTTTATCGATTAATAGTTTGGTGTATAAAAATAGTGAAAAAATGTCCTTCACAATGTCTTTTATCTGACCAACTGTCCAAAACACAAACATATTTAATATATAACGATACAAAACAGACAAAAGCAGCAAATGCTCACACTGGAGAAGCTTGAATGAGATCATTTTGGGCATTTTTGCTTACTTTTCTGTCAATCGACTAATCAATCTGGTTGCAAAAAGAAGTCTGATTGTATAGAAGTCTACGAGAAAATGACCCTACTTCTCACTTGATTTATTACCTCAGTAAACATTGTAAACATTAGTTTATGGTCTCAATCGGTAGTTTCAAGTCTTCTTCAATACAGCATGATGTTCATTTAGTAAATTATGGTCCCATTTAGAGTAAAATAGACCATAAAGCAGGGTATGCTTTAGGGCGTGGCTACCTTGTGATTGACAGGTCGCTATGACGGCGTTGTCCGGTCCGGGAGTTGTCCGTGTTTTTGCCTTACAACTTTAACCCTTTCACAGTGTGTTTTCAGTTCATGAAAGTTAATTGTGACATTTTTGTCACCTAAAAGCGTCTTATTCAGCATTCGGTTGTACTACTACTGTACACCCGTGTCACTTCTGGTTGCAAAATACCAAGATGGCGACGGTCAAAATGCCAAACTCAAGGTTTCAAAACAGCAGTCCACAAACCAATGGGTGACATCACGGCGACTACGTCCACTTATCTGGCTCTTTGTCTTTAACCAACCTACAGATACACATATATACCGTATACACATGTTGATTGAGCCCTGATTGAATTGACTCTACCATTTTAGGCATTGTGCTCATTAAGCTCCTAAACACAACAATGGTAAAAACATGAACTAACCTGAGGGAATTTAAACTTCTTAGAAACCAGGAGAAAATGTTTGAAATCAGGCAGGTGTTTAGTAACAAGAGACTATTCCCAGCTGTTATTGATTTCCTGGATAGTAATCTGATGTTTTTGAGTGAGTCAAACACTTTCTGTTCCTCCCACCAGCCCATGATGGACAGGACCAAGTCAGCGGACCTACCAAAGATGCAGTGTGGTTTCATTGACTTTGTCTGCACATTTGTCTATAAGGTAATATTGCATTTTGACTGATTACATGGTTCTTTTCAGTTTACCTAAAGCAAATCATCCATTTAGTATATATTTGGAGGTTTCCTGTTCTATTTTTTGTGTAATTTTGTTTTGGCTGTCCCCTCTAAGTGGATTAGTCACATAATTGGTCGTTTTGATGTTAATCGACTAAGATTTCTTTAGTCGATTAGTCATTTTTTTAGCTTTTTTTCATGCTGAATGACTTATTTCAAAGAAACTTATGAGCACATCTCTGGTAAACACACGATTTAAAGTTGTGCTTTTGTGTGATTCTTTGTGGAGAAACTCAGTTTCAGAGATCTGTCGATAAAATCAACTTAATGGATTAGTCGACTAAGAATTTCTTTGGTTGAGGACAGCCCTAAATTTTGTACATAAACCATTTATGGTAGATCTGACAAAATAAAAGCACATCCGTGCACTTATTTTCACTGGAGCATCAACAAATATGAACAAACCCCTCTCACCTGAATTGCTCTGTTTTCATCTTTGCAAACTATTTTAACGTAATTTGTCTTTGACTCTTTTCTTCTCAGGAGTTTTCTCGCTTCCATCCACAAATCCAGCCCATGCTGGATGGCATCCTAAATAATAGGAAGGAGTGGAATGCTCAGAAAGAGGAGTATGAGGCTAAAATCAAAGCCATAGAGGAAGAGAAGAGTGCTAAAGAGGCAGCCAAGGCCAGTAAAGGTGCAGTGATTCTTTGGATTAATCACACAGAACCGCTACCATGATGCCCAATCTTATTGATTTGTGTCCTATTGTGTATCATTTTGTATCACCTGATGGCTTTTTTTATAAGTGTGATTCTATTTAGAGCAAGTACCAACATCCCAAGGAGCTCTTTGGGTTATTGTTTAGTTTGAATACTGAATTTGGCCAAACCAAGCCTAATTACTAAATCCACAAATGATCCACAAATATATTGACTCTTTTCTTTGATGTCTTTGTCTACCAGCTCCTGCAAACCCAAGTGGAGGTGGTGGAGGCTCCAAGACCTGCTCGGTGTGCTAGAAGCTCAAAAAGCCGTGCACATGATGGGAGTGCTCACGACAGACTGACTTCAGAATTAACTGAGCACCACAGCCAACCAGCCAGTCAACCAGTCAGTCAGTCTCACCGCCAAGGAATAAATGCAATAAAGTCAGGAAGACAGATACGTGAGTGCACAGCGCCGTAATATTTCTTCAGAAAAGGAAAAACCTGAACGGGGAGAAAATCCTCACCAAGAAGAGCAAAGTTTTATCTTTAAAGGACACGAACCAGGTGAGCAAGGCAGTACACCAACACATCTTGGAAAAACATCACTGAGGAACAACAGAAACAGTCATGACCACTTTTACTTTAATTAAATATGAATCCATTTTTTAATCTCAGGTTTTCACTCATCCTCATATCCACTTCCTTATATTTTGAGGATTAATGTTAGTTCATCAGATGGTGCAGAGATGCTGAATGCGCTTGTTTGTTTGTTTGTTGTGGGACAAACTTTTATATTTCTTCTCACGGTTTCTTTAATGTAGTTATGAAACAACGCAAAATGAGAGGATACAATTTGTACGTATATCTGTGTAGTAAGTGATACCCATGCACAGTATGTAATATGTAAGAGTGAACACATTATATAAGTAATTCTTTGCTGCAAAGCCCAAGTCACTGTAGCGTGTATATCATGTTTGGAGCTCTGTTTTTAAACACACTGTATATTGTACATTAATGTTCATTTAGAGGTTCAGAATGTAAATTCAGATAATGGGTAGATAGAAGTATAATTAAACTACTGTACATATATTCCAAAATGATAATATTATGTTCACTCCTTCCAGTCACTTACCATTTACAAATGAGAGTTTGTTTACCTTGATTGCAGAGAACCAAATGTAGATGACAAGCTGCTGCAGTAAAAGATGCATATTTGTATAGAGTATAGTTACTTTATAGGAATATAAAGGCATAGAAATGTAGCTTTACTGTCTGCAAACAAGCCTGTAGTTGCTTAATCATGATGCCTTCATACTGTACATACATCTGAGAGTAGCTGAGAATGTTGTTATATTTTATGAATATACATTACAAATGTCTTATTAAATAAGAGCATGTTGAAAAGCTGGAAATGAATTGGTTCCAGATCAGATTAACTTTACTATGAACTCAATGATTGGACTTCAATGCTTATTCCAATCTTTTTAGCATAATATGGTAGCAGGAGCAGCCATCTTTCTCCAACTGCTGCTAAAAGCTACTACTTATTAATTCATCCTCTACAACGGACCCATCCTAAATAGGAGCAAGGGTCAGCAGCCCTAGAGCACAACCCGAGGACTAACTCGACTTCTGAGGCCTGTGTTTTGTTCAAGGGCAATGATCGTATGTATAATAGCTAACAATGATGTGTTTTGAAGTGAGAGGAAATAGAACACACAAATGTGGAGAACATGCAAACCCCACATTAAAATCATCAGGTCAATGATCTGAAAACCACTAGTCCGTCATGCATCTGCAATAACTATTTCTGCAGACAGAACTGAAAAGAACAACGCATTGTAATGACTTGTACATACTTCCTTCCTTCCTCCCTGTAAATATATATATAAAAAAAAAAAGAATATTTTTCTAGTTGAAATATAGAGGCTTATTTTTTAAATAGGGAAAGTAGTGTGGTTTGTAAGCACTGGCAAATGAGTCATCAAGTAATTTCTTATTCCCTTAAATGATTGAAATATGGTTTTTAATCACGCTTGCCTCAATTTACTGTTGTACAAGTATGGGTGTATCAGAGATGACCATGTAATATTAGACAATAAATGTACCTTAATATGCTGTGGACATATCCATTAACATTTTAAGTAGATTTAACTTTATGGTCAGTTTTTTAAAGCTTGCCCCTCCATCTGCTCCATGTGTACAATGATGACCTAAATAAAGCAAATGTATTTTTATGAGGTAACTGAGTGAATTAATTGCCTCGGATCCTGAAACTTGCTTACAAACTAAAATGACTCACTTGATGCTGTTTGGCCAGGGTTTGGTAACTCACTATTCACCGAAATTTACTTTTATAAACATCTCACTAGTTTAACTTATTGAAAACAAAGACTAATTTTGTTTGAGAGTCACATGTAGCAACATGAAATGTACTAAAACCTCATCTGCAGTCACAATAGGATGTACTATATAATGCTCTAACGTAATGTAGAGTTCATAATGAAGCTTACAATATTACACAACACAAAAGAGTATTGAGGGAACACTTCTGTCCACACTGCACTTTCTACTACTGGTCCCTGACCCCAATCCTGGGATTGCTGCTAAATTAGGCCAGGATTACAACCGTGCTCTTCCCCCAGGCTCATCTCCTACTGAAGGACAGGTACACCCACACACACACTACTCTAGTCACAAGGTGTGTGTGTGTGCTACAGTGTGTTGTCTTTGTATTACATGCAACTAGCAAACTACACCTGAAGAATAATTTGAAAAAGTGAATTGTTTGAAAGATGACCTTCTTAATTAGATGTAGGGCTGTCAAAGTTAACGGGATAATATCGCGTTGATGCAAATTTGTTTTAACGCCACTAATTTCTTCAACGCATTAACGCAACTTGCGATTTCTAGGTTGTAGCGGGCTCAGTTTTAAAGCTAGAGTGAAGATACCACTCATATGAAACTAGAAAACCTAAGGAAGCATTGGTACCAACCATGTCATACTAGCTTGTAGCGAAGGAGGTTAAATAACGCACCAAACTTACACTTTGGCAGGGAAAAACTGGCATGGCCATTTTCAAGGGGGTGCCTTGACCTCTGACCTCAAGATATGTGAATGAAATGGGTTCTATGGGTACCCACGAGTCTCCCCTTTACAGACATGCCAACTTTATGATAATCACATGCAGTTTGGGGCAAGTCATAGTCAAGTCAGCACACTGACACACTGACAGCTGTTGTTGCCTGTTGGGCTTGAGTTTGCCATGTTATGATTTGAGCATAATTTTAATGCTAAATACAGTACCTGTGAGGGTTTCTGGACAATATTTGTCATTGTTTTATGTTGTTAATTCATTTCCAATAATAAATATCCATACATCTGCATAAAGCAAGCATATTTGTCCACTCACGTGTTGATAAGAGTATTAAATACTTGACAAATCTCCCTTTAAGGTACATTTTGATAAAAATATGACAGATAAAAAAATTGTGATTAATTCGCGATTAACTATGGACAATCATACGATTAATCGTGATTAAATATTTTAATCGATTGACAGCCATAATTAGATGATAATAACTCGTTTGATGTTATTTTCTATTTTAGTATTAAGATAAACCCCACAAAAAAAAAAACAAGAACACTTTGATTATTACATGAAAAATATTCTTTGTGTTTATTGAGTTTCGAACATAGCGACACAGGTCCAGAGATCTTTCATTTGAGGATGGTGTCAGAATTTGCTGCAGAGAGGAGCGAGAACAAGAGGGAAAAATATGAAATAAGACATTTTGTGAACATAATGTTGAAATGTGTGATGATGCCTCGTTGCAATAAACAACAATATAAGATATGTTTGTCAGGAGCAAAGTGGGTGTGTGGTCCTGTGTTACCTTCAGCCAGTTGTTTGTAGATGCGCTCCTGCTCCTCTCTGGCCTTCTTCTCCACCTCCTCAACCCTCTTCTCCTCCTCCGCAATGGGCTTTAGGTATTCTGTACAAGAATAATACCGCAACCGGTCATTATTTCAAAACAAACTGTGAACGTTGTTATTAGGGCTGACCCGAATGCTTCGAAGCTTTGACCATTGCTATTGTGTTTGACCTCCAAATCACTATTCGAATGATTCGTTTTAAAAAAAATGTATATACAAGTATGAAAAAATAATGTATAAATCCCAAATTAGCCCATGAAATAAAGAATAATCCCACAAAATTATTAATTATTAGTTTTTATGCTCAGACGGATATCGCGGTTTGCTGTGTAGAGATGCGTGTGTACAGTAGTCCAGTACAGTAGCACTGTTCCGGGTACTGAAACGGGGGAGATAGAGACAGACAGTTGAACATGTCAGCCTGCCGCGCCGCGCTGATCCGCGAAGCTTCAAATACCTTCAAATATTTCTCACCGAAGCTTCGAAGCCCAAAAAATGGTATTTAGGACAGCCCTAGTTTTTGTTTTAGCTTTACGCAGTGTACAAAATATCCTAATGACAGAGAGGTCCAGCATCATGTGCATATGTTGAAGGTAGACTCACAGTATAAAGTATGGATCCCATTCATGCAGAAAATCCTATATCCCATGAAAGAAACAGGAAATTTTGCAGAACATTTTTAAAACAAGTTTAAAATGTGAGAATTTATCTGAGAATATCTCCCAAATAAAAATAAGTGTAGTCCAGGTGGACTTTCTTCTTTTGAATCTGTATTTGTTTTGTTTAAGTACTCTAAATATATTTCTTTGGATAATAACTTTTATCTTGCACATGGGGTGGCATTGCCTTATGTTTATTGGACTAAATGAGACTTTTAAAACATTTATATGAAGGGAACTTTACGATTCCCTCATATTTGTCTAACTGTTATTGCCCTTGAAGTTTGGACATTGACAGAAACTGTGTTGGCGCATGCGCAGACATGAACTTACCAAACCGCTGTGTGCCATAGAAAACGCCGAGCAGCAGAGCAGACCACCTGGCCGTCTGAAATAGAAGAGATTCACAAGTGTTAACTAGTGAAGCAACTATGGCTAACCAGCTAACTGAGTGAGCTGAAACATGACAGCGACACAAGCTGTCGATAAAGATATTTGTCTTTAACAATGTTTAAGATTTCCACTGCAATACCCATGGATGTGCCTCATTGATGTGACTGTCACTTTTAAACACTACTAGCTGAGTGGGAGATTACCACCTTTCTGATTTTTTCTACAGTTCTGTCTTTAACAATACCCAGGGTGTGGTCACTATAACGAAATAACGCTCCGTTAACGAGACAGGAGCAAAGTTCACCTTCTCTCTGACCCTTCTGCTGAAGTGGATAACGCTAACTATAGTAGCTGTGGACTGAAATAACACAGTGGAATCAGTGCAGCTGTACAACTAGTAATGACTATCACGAACTTCACATCAGACAGATGTGGAAGATGCTCTAGATTTGACCTAAACAGCGGTTTTTGTGGAGAAGTGTTCACCTGTACAGCCTGTCAATGTCATTGCGTATCATTGCTAGCAGACATTAGCTAACATGCTACTTTAGCATTAGCGGCCACATCGCCGATAGCTGTACGTATAGAAGAAAGCGGGCGTTTTAAATTAATGTATTCCCTTTAAATTGACAAATTCACAACAATGACAGTCTTCGGGGCAAATAATGTGTGTTATTACCTTGATGAGCGGCGACACTGCAACTGGAGGAACCATGGTAAAGCGAGAAAGTGACTTCCGGGCAGGGCGGAAGTGTTTTTTTTTCTTCTTCTTCTTCTTCTTCTTTTTTTTTTTTTACATGAGCGGAAAGTTTAAAACCGCCGCCGGAGCTGGATACATTTTATCGTTAGCCAAACGTCATTTTCTGAAATATAACATTTCCAGTGTTTTTCTTCTTTCCTTCTTACTTTTTCACTGCGAACAATGAACTAAAACAACAGGCAACAACACAGTTTCAGAGAGAGTTGACTCACCTGCTTCACAAGGTAGTTAGGCTAATGATGACTAAACATGCTAACGTTAGCAAATAAAAGCACAGTTAGCAATATAGATAATAAATAGTTAATCAAACATGAACACTTAGCATATTTATTTGAGGAGACAAAAACTGTATTAGTATATATATACGTATTCATATATATGTATATATAATATATACATACACACACATACAGTATATACATATATACAGACATACACACACTCATATATATATGTATATATATATATATACACATATACCGTACATATATCTTATCTGAGCCTATATATATAAATGACCTAAACAAGAGAGTCAATATCAAATTCCTGTTCATACTTATACATGCATACAGCAGAATGCATCTTATCAATTATTATATGAGACACTATTATATAGTTATATCAAAGCCATGCAGGTGCACTGCTTGAAAGTCTGACTTCCCTCGAAAGAGCTTAACCACAATATGTATACTCCCGGGCATGTTATAGGGTCACTGAATCATTAAGCATTTTCCCCACTTATTGCCACCCCTGAATTAATTCATGTGATGTTTAGGTCACACTTTTGATCATAACAATAATTTCCCAATTTGGGATCCATAAAGTACATCTATCTATCTAATTTCGTTCTGCCAGTCAAGGAGACATGACTTCATGTCATATCTGGCTTCCACCTCAACTGTGGCACCACCTCACCTGAGTCAATTTGGCAAAGATTATTATTGATTATTTTCATAAATGAATCAATTCATTAAGTTTATAAAATGTCAGAATTTTATATTATATTATATATTTAAATTGTCCCGAGGCAGTTTCCCATCTTCAAATGTCTTGATTTGTCCGACCAGTTGTCCAAAAAGGTATAAAACATTGAAAAGCAGATAATACTGACATTTAAGATGTTATTCGCAATTTTTCTATAGCAATCTTTAGTGTTGTATCAATAATCTAACTGACAGCAAAAATGAAACTTCTACTTCAAATACAAATCCCAGTGTGAAGTTTGCTATTGTTGTAGTTGCTGATGGCTGCCACTAGAGATCACTGCTTCCCTTCTTGCACATAAACTGCAGAGAGAAGGTCATGATTGAGGAGTTGCAATTTCTTTTCTACATTTTTGCTGGGAAAAGCCAGTTAAAATGGTCTCCATTTAGCCTTACACACATCATACACCTGCACACACATATCCCACGTTTACAAGCATCACACAACATTGTATGGTGCATGTTATTGTCATGTGATACACTTATGGAACAGGAGCACTCTCTCTATAGCAGATAATGCTCTTACTTTAACAACAGGACAAACTAAGACATATAGAGAAAAATCTAAATTGGATTTATGTATTTCATAATTGTATGTACAGTATTATAGAGCAACTTTGGCACAAGAACAGTTGTTTAGTCTACATGTTGAAACTTGAGGCAAAGACACCAGAGTTAGATTAGGAGCTGTTAAAATTTCAGTTGGCCTCACAGATGGCAATGGAATATACATACATACAGTATCATATCATGGACATTAATTGAAAAACAAAATAGCAAGTTATGTTTACAACATGTAGCTCTTCTTATAAAATTGCAAAACACAGTAGAAGCTTACATGTAAATACAGTAATGTGGAGTTTCAGAGATATGCAAATACTGTTGTTCTAACAAACGTTTCCCACTTTTCTGAAATGCCGCAAGTACAGTAATATAACCCCATTAAATTGTTTTGTTTTGATGTTTTTTGAAGAAACAATTTAAAAGGACCACATTGTTCAAAGGAATTAAAGCTAGCCTGATTCCAGATCTCTGAATCATCGCTTGCATGTCCAATTTATTCAACGATTCAAATGTTGATTAATAAATAATGAAGGGGAAAATGACAATTCAGGCTGGCTATCAGGCGAACCAAAAGTAGCTCCAAATGTATATTATCAATAAACATAATAAATAACATGAACAATAGCAGTGTAAAGAAAATAAGCCCAGTGCAGGATGTTTCTAATCGTTGTCATAGATGCAATCTGAAAAGAAAATATAATGTTGATTAAAAAGATTATTTTTTATACTATGAATGGTAATTTAGGTTTACTGTGTGGATATTTACAAATTATATAATTATATGAAATGATGAAAGATTAGTTGGAAAAACATACCATCTCCAATATCATCGTAGATATCACCATCGCTGTAAACAAAAATGAAATGATCAGTACAGACAGCATACTGTCAAGTGTCTCTTTCTCTGTCTGTGTGTGTGTGTGTGTGTGTGAACGTGTGAATGTTTGTGGTACTCACTCCGTATCAATGTGACAGGTCGCGACATAACCAACTGTAAAATTCACAAAGGCAGATTTTAGACTCGGTCCAATTTTTTGGTGCAAAGAATGAAAAAGCAGTAGTGTGGGACTCTTGAATATATTTCATTTTCTTTGCAAACAATAACAAGCAGCAGATACTCACTCTTGCCTTCCTCATTCCGACAGATCAGTTTGTTGTCCACGGCTTTAACAATGACGTCAAGTTTCTCTCCTGCTTTGACTGGAAGCTCTTTCACACCCCACTTCTTATTGGTGAGTGTCGGGGCGATGGTCACCTGGTACAGCACCTGGATCTCCCCATCATACTGGAAGAGAATTACATCATCAATATTGTGACTATGAGTACATTTTAATGTTACATTCTTGATAAAAGCACATTAGTTTTTAAAGGGAACCTATTATGCTTTTGTGCTTTTTCCCTTTCCTTTAGTGTGTTATATAGTTTTTTGTGCATGTAAAAGGTCTGCAAAGTTACAAAATCCACACCAAAGGGAGTTATTCTCCCCCACAGAAACACTGCTCCTGAACAGCCTGAAACGCCTTGCTAGAAGTCCTGCCTTTTCTTCCGTAATTAAGTGATGTCACCAAGTAACACATTTTCATAGCAGCTACAGCCGGTATGAGAAAAAAGTGTTTTTTGAACATTAAAGCATGTAATCATGTTTTAGTAGAAACACAAAATACAAGTATGCACCTGAAAATGAGCACAATAGGTCCTCTTTAATGTATGAAAAGCAAAAGTTATATTAAGAAGTTTAACTTTATATTCACTAATGATTATACTCAATATTCTAATGAAATATGATTAAAACTGTTTATTTGTTGCTCAAGTATGAATGCATTTAAATTAAGGAGCAACTTTTTTTTGCACTATTGAGTAGTTTCAAGTTTTTCAGCAAGTGAGATCCAGCTAACAGTGAGAGTTTAAACATGCTTAAAGACATAATAGAGCCACAAACTTTAAACTTTTTCCTGAAGTCCTTTTCCTCTTTCTCAAACTTTTTCTGCTTCTTTGGGTCCATCTCTTCAGTCTTGCTTTTGCCTTTCAGAGTTGGAAGGCTGGAGAGCACAGACAAATGATTCTTTGGTTATGTTTTTTGTCAACCAAAATATGTCCTCTGACATTTTTGAAAACACACGTGAAATAATGAATCTAAATGGTTGGGAATTATTGTAAAGTTGTTCAGTTTTAATACTGATGTAATTGTACCTGCTGATTGGAGGAAGGGGAGGCGAATCTTGAGAGTCAACATCATCGTATATCTCCTCATCAATTGCTCCTGGCTGATCTGTGATAACACGTGGAAGAAGTCAGTGATGTAAAATGTTTAACTTTAAGACATTAACCGACATTAACATGCATTCAGAGGGGGCCCATTATAATCAGACTACATATAACAAAACATCAATCGTCACCTGTAAAGGATGTCAAGAGGACGTGTTTGGCAATTTGCATTTTGGCCAGTGAGGCTTAAAAGCTGACATAAAAGGATCCAATTTTGAAGTCATAAATGAATTTAGACAAGTACAAACATTACTTGTTAGAGATAAAATGCTAAAAGTAGAGGGATTGTTATTTATAGTTGAAGTTGGTAACTTTGAGTATGATAAAAAAAAAAAGAGCTTTAAAGTGAGAATATGTACGTCAGCTGAACACCAGTTGGTGCCTTCAAATGGGGTCGTGTTTACCGTGTTCATGAGAAGAGTCCATATGAACGCCCCCCTCGTGTGGAATTTACAACCTCGTATGTGGAAAGTTTCTGAAAGCTCAGAGTTCACAAGTTCTGACGTGTTTGTTGTCGTTGTCAGAAATGGCGGAGGTCATGGAAGTTAATTTTTTGGTGCGTAATTTAATAAATTGGATTATTTATTATTCATTTTAAATAATTTTAGTCATATAATGTTTTTCTTTGTAATTTTATAATATAGCTGAGGGAAATGTTGATATTTCCAATGGCTTCATCTTTTTCCTCTATCATTATGCCTTTACATTTACTGCATTATGTTATTTGCTAGCTTGCTAAAATGTTAGCCTGTGTGTCTTCAACACGCCGACAGTAACTTTATATATTGCCGTTGCTTAGCAACGATGTTCTCACGACTTAAGCACTTGAACGCCAAGCATATTGTGTACACGACTTCCCATGTCGTAAACACAAGCTCACAGCTCACAACACGAGTTTCATTTGAAGGCACCAAGTATATAGAGCTAACATGTAGCATAACAGAAACAGTAGAGAAGAGTCATAATCAGCAAAGTGACTCACAGTCACTCGTGGCAATTGTACAACAATATCCATCTAAAGTTTGCTATCATTAGCCGCTGAGCTACTGGTCATAACCAAATATAGCAACACCACTGTTTGTATTGACGAGAGCAAGAGTGTGTTTTATTGCTTATACTTCTTATTTGTAAGAGGAAGAATATGTTATATTTTCTTTCAAAAGTGACATAGCCTACTGTAGTCTCGCTTTAATAATGCCAACCAAGGACTTCTGTTTTTGGTAAATACATGACCAGTTGCATAAGAGTACTAAAAGGGCACTTCCTCATCTTTTTTTCATTACATATCATGGTAGTATTATCACAGTGAGAGATACCTGAATTCCCCTCTGCATTGAACTGGCTGGGTGGAGGCACTCTGGCACAACAGAAGAAAAAATATTAAAATGTTACATTATTTATATCATTACAATACCGTCAATTAAAAGTAGGTTAATATGATTCAAAGCAGCCCAAATTAATAATCATATTCATGCAACACAATATTTAGTTAGTATACTTGTGTTAACAGATGGAGTCTTGATTTTCTGATTAAGTCAACAGTCATACATCAATTATAGACATGTAAATGACTTGAGAAGATTAGTGAAATCACAGATAATCAGCTGCACTGATTGTAATCACAGAAACAACACTTAGATTTCAATTTGCAAATTTACATCCTTCGGTATCATTCAGTGAGAGGTGAAGTGGTTGGTTGATCCGATGCGAACATTCAAAATCAACTTCATCTGAGAGGAACGTTTTAGCCATTAAAAGGGAGTGACGGCTGAAAGATTAGGGATTAACAACAGTGTGATCAGTCTTACTACTGAGTGTATTTTACACTTTAGTGCTGGCAGGACGTCTGTTCCGGTCAAACATACGCAGGAAACCACGAGGCTTTGTAGGAGAAGACCTGGAGTCCGGGGGACTAGAGAGCCAACCAAGCATGAAAAAACCTGCATTTCTTTTTTAATCTTTCCTATCCATCTCAAGCATATTGTACTGAAACACTTAAATTCTCTATTTACCCATTTCTTAAATAAACAAATCAGTTCCCACCTGACTTCCAGGTTTGGATCAATGTCATCATATATTTCTCCTTCGTCTCCTGGTAGTGGCGGTAGGACAACTACAGGACAAATACATGATGTAATTGGTGACATGTTTTATATGTTGACATTAACTGAATGCAAAGTAATTAAATTAATTATATTATTGTAGGGTTTTACCTCCTGGTCCTTTCATCCCACTGTAGAAAGAGAAGAATTTGATATAATCATTAAAAAATTGAGTAAACTTTAATTTCTCACTAAATTGGATAGATGTTACATGTGGTAAACAGGGTCCATAGGTAAACTCCATTAGCAATATTGGATGAATATAACTTGTTAATTAGTGTGCTTTAATGGTGCTGGTAGTTGTTGTTTTTTCAACCTCTGAACAGCAAAGCTAGCTGTTTCCCTTTGTTTCCAGTCTTTGTGCTAAGATAAGCTAACCGGCTGATGGCTGTAGCTTCATAATGACGGACAGATGTGAGAGTGGTATCAATCTGGTCATCCGACTCTTGGCAAGAAAGCAAATTGACACTTTTCCCAATATGACGAACTATTCCTTTAAGGGTTTGGGTTAAACCTGAAACAAAACAGCCTATCACATTGCAGTGTCCTAACAAAGCTTTGTGAATAGGTCAGAACTCATTCACGGTACTGTAGTACTGGGTGCCATTCAATATACCAAACTGACAGAAAAGGTGGGATTTTACAACTAATATGTAAAATATGTCTGTGGTGCGTAACACTGAGGTTTTCTTATTGGCAGTTTATAATGAGAAATAATACTTCTGGTACCAGTGGCTCCGATCATTTCACATATCTCGATTCTTACAAAAGTGCAACTAACTGATTTACATGTAGAATATATAATTCGGTACCTGTTATCGGGAGAGACCACATCAATGTCATCGTATACCTCGGGGTCGTACACCGGCTGAGCTTGACGATTCTTCAGAGAGTTAAAGTCAATTTCCACTGAAGTGATCTTCACATAACCAACTGTTAGAAACAAAGAGCAAAGTGAAATATCGAGTTGATTTATTGTCCTTAATTAGGATTTTGGGTTTGATTTATTGTATGTTTGTAGCTTTAATATTGACTATTAAATGAAAAATGAGAATTTGTAGATAATAAAAAGATAATAAGGTTGTTCCTGTATTTACAGATTGGACTGGAAGGATGTCATGCCAAAGATAAGTGAAGAAAATGAGACCATCGACGGATAAATATGTGAACCTACTGCATCCATCCTGCGTCCGTCCCAACCATTTTCCCTCCGGGTTGCCCTGGACACGGATGATGTCCAGGCAGTCTCCCTGCTTCAGAGCAAGGTCGGTCTTATTGCTTCTGCAATCCACACAAGCCTTCCCCTGTTGGACGACTTCCAGGGGGCCAACCAACTAACAGGTGAGACAAAAAACATATTTTTTTTGCTAAGCTAAGTTAACCACCTGCTGGGTCTTGCTTCATATTTAGCTCCAGTCTTGTTTACTCACTTTGAACTTCTTTCTGGCATCTTGTTCCTTCTTCTCACGTTCCTTCTGCTCCTTCTTCTCGGCCTCCAGTCGTTTTTTCTCCTCCTTCTCATGTTTCTCTCTCTTCTTTTCTTGCTTTTGTTCAGCCACTTCCCTTTTGAGAGCAAGAGAGGGTTGACAATAGACAGTAAATTATAAATTGTGACAGATTGATAGATAAACAAATCCACTTACAGACTACCAGACGCTCCTAAGATTACAAAACTTATTTTTACTATTTAACTGATTTGCTAAAAGAGTGACAAAATACAAATGCATACACTTAACTATTCAATTGCGATCATTTTTAATAATGGTATTTATCAAAGTATTTTAGCCTAAGCTAATTTGCAGGACATCACTAGAGACTTTCTAAAAATACAAAACACAAACAATAATGGAGAAAACAAAATAACAATTCTTCAACTGAAAGTACGTCTGAGTGAGAATGAATGACTTCTTGTAGTGTTGCGAAACAACCACCAGAGAGCAGCGTTAGAAAAGGTCGATGTGAACACAGCTGAACTGGGATAAAAACTAACACATGAGTGAGGGAGCTAAATGCAGAAATAAGTTGTTAAACATGTGCTTATATTAAAGTCAATGAAAAGTACTTTGTTGAGACAAATCTAGTTTGTGCCAAGGCTGTTCAGCTATGGATATAAATACACACGTAGACATAAGTATGGATTAAAGGGATAGTTGGGGTGTTTTGAAGTGGGGTTATATGAGATACTTATCCATAGTCACTGTATTACCTACAGTAGATGACGGTCAGCACGCCCCCAGTTTGGAGAAACAGACAGGAGTAACCGCACGGAAGCAAAGCAATGTAATGCTGTGGACGGAGACAGCAGCAAAACGCATTTTAGCCTCATAAAAGAAAGGCCCAGCTAAAAAAAAACATATCAGTTTACCTTGCCGTCAGACAGCTATACAGTCTATGTTTCCGACATGGAACTGAAGCCGTTATCTATGCTCTCTCCATAGCCACAAGACTCCAATGAAAAAAAATAGTAATTTGACCTTGCAGAACACGGGAGTTACTGGTCTACCTCTGCCTTTGTTATAGTGCGACTTTGGTTAGTTAGGTTTCACCACAGTCACACAATAGTACAAACTAACTAACCAATCGAGGCAGCGGTAGACCAGCAAACCCCTTCTAAATATAGCATACACTTAAACTAATATTGATTTTTTTTAGGTGATCCTTTCTTTTAGGTGGCTAGAATACGTTTTGCCGCTGCCCTGGGGGCGTGCCGACCGTCATCTACTGTAGGTATTACACTGACTATGGATAAGCACCTCATACAACCCCACTTCAAAACACCCAAACCATCCATTTAAAGCACTCCATAGAACCAGATTTAACGGCAGAATCAGTGAGGACGTGTGGGATAAACAGTTAAAGATGTAATGAAGAACACTCTTTTTCTCTCTCTCTCTCGCTCACCATCGTTCATCAAGTTCCTCATACATCTCTCCGTCATCATCATCATCATCTTCCTCCTGGGCCTAGAGAACACAGTAAAAAAAGAGCAATAAAAATGAATTACTCTCATACATCGTACAGTATGTACTGTATGTCACACTCCTGTAGACCCTAGTAAAGACATATTTAATTCACATTTGCTCCAATATTCTTGTTTTCTTATTTTTCTTATTCCTCTTTACTGTCACATACACATAAATTGACGTCATGCTGCAGGTATTTCACATTCTTCTTCACAACATGTTTCATACTCTGATTCACACATCCCTCATACTGTGTAGTCAATCTAACATATACATATCTTATTTTATTTTGCATACTGAAAGTTATTCTCCTTTACATTACTCATCTATTCTTTGTCGTCTATTTACTTCCTGTGTTGTTGCTGTATGTTTTCACTGCACGCTGCTACATATTAGATAGTCACATGTCTTTTAGAAGCTGAATTATTGAATCACTTTACAGTAACTGAATGCATCACCGTTCATACGGCCCAAAGTTTAGCTCTTATGTCTTCAGTTCAGTAGTGCGTTCAGTCTGTTGTAAGTGTAGTCCAAGATGTCACGTTCAATTTAGTACAAAAACTTGTACAAGCACTTTACATAAGGTTAATAGCTCAGCAGTAGTCAGTTCACGTTGACATTTTGAAAAAAATGTTGAACCCCTCCAGTGTCTTTATGAGCACACATGTTCTTATCTGAGTGTGTGTATGTGTCTGCACCTGCACATGTAACTGCATGCAAATCTGTATTTATGTGAAAGTAAATCTCACCTTTGCCCTCTGACTCGGGTGACCTAAAGAGAAACAATGAATCAGCATTACAAGATGATTGGATCTTTGTGGAATAGCTATGATCGTCATGATCTGACTCACACTTAAGATTGGACTATTTTTTAGTATTTCAGTAACAATCACAGAAAGCTGCTCAAACATTTTATCTCTTGATTCTGAATTATGTAAAACAATGAGATCTAAACTAGACTGTCTAGACAACTATTGATAGAAACTACACAGTTTTAGCCATACAGTATATAATATGCAAATAACCACCCCAAAGTAGGTAAAAAGTAGGTAACAGTAAGACAGACTATTCACTGCCAAGAAATGCTCACTAATATACAGTAGTTCCTTTTATGTGTCTTCTGATCTATAAATATGGTTCAAGGTTCAGCATCACATAGTCCACTTCTGTCTTCCTGCGGTGCTAAAAACATAAACGCCTTGCCACACAGTCATGACACATCACATTTGATCAGATAGTGACTGCTACTGAACCTTCAGATGGTGGTAGAGGTGGAGGAGCGCTGTTAAATTCATCAACATCATCATACACCTCATCTTGCTGGATCCTGAAAAGCAGAGTCAGCATTTATCTTTTGTTAAACTGGAGAAGCTTTATCCAGAAAACATATATCATTTGTAAGTGTGCTTGTGTTTGTGTGTGCATGAATATGGGGCTTACATGGCTCCGGGGTGTCGTGGGGGCAGACTAGGAACTGCAGGCTGAGGGGGTTGAGTCGGGGTCACGTGGTTGTTATGGTTACTGGAGTGAGAGGCCAGAGGAGTTGGGATGAGGGGTTTCTTAAAGGTGCCAGGGCCTGTAACAAAAAACACATGGTGTTAAAATAGACGATTTACTGCAAGTGTCTCTAGTAGTGCCCTTCAATGGCTTTATATGCATAGATAAATAGATGGATAGATAACTTTATCAATCCCCAGAGGGGTAACTACTGTGGTTTCCCATGCGAAAAGAAACCCCAAGTCAGACAGGTCCCAACCGTAGACTGTATATAGGAAGTTGATGTAGTCACCGTGACTATTTGGCCGTCACCATCTTGTTTTTTTGCAACCAGAAGTGACACGAGAGAGTGGAGCTACGTACAACCGAACACTGAATAAGACATTTTTAGGTGACCAAAATGTTGCATTTAGCTTTCATGAAATGAAAACACACTGTGAAAGGGTTAAAGTTGTGAGACGAAAACGTGGACAACTCCCATCTGTCAATCACAAGGTAGCCACGCCCTAAGGAGTACCCTGCTTTATGCTCTATTTGACTATAAATGGGACCATAATTTACTAAATGAACATCATGCTGTATTGAAGAAGACTTGAAACCAGTGATTGAGACCATAAACTCATGTTTACAATGTTTACTGAGGTAATAAATCAAGTGAGAAGTAGGGTCATGGTCATTTTCTCATAGACTTCTATGCGATCAGACTTCTTTTTGCAACCAGAGGAGTCGCCCCTTTAAGGCACATTCGCATTGGCTTCACTTTTCAGAATCGGAGGTTCCCAACAAACAATATGACAATGTGAATAGTCCTGCATTTGAAATCGATTATCAGAAAAATGTAGTTAAAAGTCTCAAAAAGTAAGTAGTGGAAGTACTTATAATGGCTCCTGTCACTCTTATTATATCTTATAATATTTGATTATGATTAGTGATGCATTATTCTGTAAGTAACATTTTACTGGTGGAGCTAATTTCATTTCATGACAATAGTTAAGTAACTAGTGGAGTAAGAAGTAGAATATGTGCCTCTGAAATGCAGGGGATTAGAAGTATGAAGTAGCAGAAGATGAAAATACTCAAGTACAAGTACCTCAAAATTGTATTTAAGTAAAGCACTTGAGTAAATGTAATTAAATCACAAACTGTGGTTAAAGTCTACAGGAAAGAAATTATCAAATGAAGCGACGGCAACGTCAAAAAATGTTATTTTTGGTCTTTGGCTTCTAGTATTTGCCCATGTTTTATGAGGCATTTCAGCCAACAGCCATCCTTCACCTCTGACTCGAAATCAATTCAGGTCAGGTGTGTGTCTTAAAACACAGCCTCTCACACGAAACTATCCCTGTTTGCTGGGACTTACTTCCTCATGTGGTGAAACAAACTAAGCTGTCAGATCAGAGCAGAGAGCGAGGGGGGGAGGAGAAAGGAGAAACTGGACAGGGAACTTGGCCGGCGGAAATAGAGGAACCAAGTGTGTTTCTGTGACTTTCCTCTCTTATCTGAACCTCTGAACAACTGTGCAGCAGGTTCTGAGACTTGCAGTAATTTTGCACAATTTTGTGAACATGTCTTAAAAGCCAAGAATAATTGACTTTTAAAGCTATCATGCACAAGCAGAAGTTGCTTGCATTGCTAGTTGATCAGATAACCCATATTAAACCCAACATCTGCAGGCTACACATTGCCAACTCCACTGACACACCGCATTAACTTGTGAAGCAAGTCCGTTTCACACCTCTGAAATGCGTTCACAAAGTGTGCTCAAAGTAGCGCTGCTAGGGACAGAGAGGAAATGACAACAGCAAAGTAACTGTTTACTGCCCTCCGTCATTTAATCTTGGCACTTGGTTTAGCTTTAATGAGAGTGTTGATTACATAATTTGGAAACAAATTATGCTGAAACCTTTTGCAGTGTTTGGTTTGCTGTATTTGCTGCATACTGATTGTGAGCAGGGGACATATCATACCAAATGGAAAACAAATGGTGAAGTATTCCTGCCTGTCGGGCACATGTGTGTACCTGCTGGCTGCCAGTATTACTCTCCTAAAACTCTTTTTTCCAGCTGTTAAAGTCAAGTCATTTGTTCAACACGTTGCCTTCTAATATAAATTAGATAGGAAGGAGATTTATACTGAAAAAGGAATAAAATGTATATTTAAGACTTTCTTCGTTAAACCATTACATGATTGTCAATCCATTTGGAAAAGATATAATCTTTAATTAGTTAGTAAGTTAGTTAAGCTGTATTTATTCATATCTCTTTCGCAGCAGAGACCTGAGAACAAATTAAATATCCAAAAGACCACAGCCAGATTAGTCTGGAAATCTTTTTTTTACAGTTGTGATTCAACGAGTTCTCCACAATTTCAGGAATATGATTATAGTGGAGAAATACTACATCCTTGTATATTAAACAGTCTTAAGTTTACGGATATTGATTATAAAAGAAATATAAGCCTTAAAGATCAGAGGAATCAGAATCAGCCTTTTCTGGTTGTTAAAACCCCTAAATTCCCAGGCACCTAGTCATCACAATTTACATAGACACCATCACTGCAAGAGGATTTAGTGTCTCTAACTTCAAATGTGTTACAGTTCATTAAGTAGTAACATGCCTCCTGCAGTTCAGAGATACGTTTTTTAAGATTTAAAACTGTTAAATTTCAAGGCCCAGACTTTACCAATTCATGAAGTAATGGTTTCGATTTGAACTTTATACTTTTGTGACTATTCATCAGAATCAATCCTTCAATACCATTAAAGGAAAACCCAAACAGCTGTGATTTTTGGAAGAGTGGGTAAAATTAGGCAGATAAATAAGCAAAGGGCCACATGTAACAGAGCTCATTATAGCCTGCAAAAGTAAAAGCAAGAACTTTTCTGTTGCTTGACTTCACCTGTGGCACTACACGTGTGATAACACATCTTTGAGACACTGAGTGTTAAGCCAACACAGTCTCGCGCCTATTCACGCCTGGTGCGTTTCATACCGGCGCTAAACGGTGCCTTGTGCGGCGGTAACACACGCCGATGGCCGTGACAAAGTTTCGGTATTTAATGCCTTGGGAATGAGAACGGGCCTGTTAAGTTGTTTTTATGGTGCCTTGGACTACACTGTAAAATACAACTTTGCAAAATGCAACTTTGTAATGCATTGCACCAATACTGATATATATATATATATTCACCCACTGGATTGGTGGTTACATCTTCTCATAATCCACGGTTTTGTTCATCTATGGTGTCACAATTAAACAACGCTGTTAATTCCTGTAAATTAAGTCCTACTTACCATTATCAGAGGTCACAGCACCTCTTTTAAAGCTGTCCAGGTTGACTCTGGGGGGGCGGTTGGGCTTGGCAGGAGCAGGGCCCAAAGCTAAACTGTTGGGTAGGGGGTTATGCTTGAGGCCTGAGATGGTATCAGTGATGATACTGCTCGTCTGAGGAGAAGGCTTTGGAGGTTTTTTGATGCTAGGTTTTTTACTGGCCAGAGGTTTTGGAGGAGGTGTGGAGTTAGTAGCAGTGAGGAGCGGTTTGTTGGCACCGTCTGCTTTCACGTCGCTATCTGACTCCTTGTTGAAGATATTCTGAGCAGTCCTGAAGTTTGACGGAGGCGAAGGTTTGTTTGCAGTGTTCGTTCCAGCTCCTGCCAGCTCTTCATTCTGCTGCCGTAATTTTGAAATGCTGCTGGTCGTTTTTTGTTGTAAGCCTCCACCACTGTCTTCTTTCACCCAGCTGGGCTTGGAGTTGAACGGTTTCGGTAAGGCAGGTTTGGAGTCGGACAGGGTGGAGCTCAGGGGGGGCTTGTTGAGAGGCGGCTTCTGTAGAGTGCCTTTAGCTTCAGGAGACTGTGAAAAGGTTGGCTTCAACGGCTGTTTATTAACATTGAAAGGTTTTTTGTTGGTGTCATCCTGGGCGTTTCCAAACCTGCTAGCCAGGGCTTTAGTCTTGTTTGGTTCATGTGCCTCTGTGTCACTTTTAGGTGATACTGTATTTTTCAGAACGGTGGGTTTTGGAGGAATATTTATCCCACTGCCTGAGCGCCTCTCCAAGACCGGTTTCTTTGTCTGTATGGTCGGGCCGGAGGAGAGGGTGGAGTGCAGCGGCTGTTTGGTGCGTCCAGCCGGTGTGGAAGAAGTCTCATCGCTGCTCGCCTCAGTCGTTTCGAAGCGAGCCATCATGGCCTTCACATCGGCTTTGTTTGCCTGGAAAGAACGGAAGAGGATCAGAAGGATCAGAATACAAAACCAGAATTGAAAATAAGATTAGGGTGTGCTGTGCATGCCAGAATATAAATTGACTTCAGCAAACAAAAGTCCTAAAACAGAAATAGCTGGACAAAGCAAAAGAGGAATAGAAGAAAACAAAATATAAGTTCACATAGGAACAGAAAGTTGCACAACTTTAAAATACCTTATTTCCTATCAGAGCATTTCCTTCTCTTTTTTCCAAATGTTTTGTCTAATCAGTGAAACTCCTGCTCTCTGTTTGGTTACTTATTTAACTTACCTGTTTGCTTCTCTCTCTGTAAAGTGTTTGAACCATCGAGGGTTGGTGTTTACACCAAATTAGTCTCAATCAATCTTGTTTTTCTCTTTGGTTTTAACAGGAAAGTAATACGCTCCCCATAACCCTCTTACAAATATGACAAATATGAAAATCCTGTATTGTAGAATTTCCTTCACATATCCAATTAAAAGCTCTTTCCTATGATATGGAAACTATTATGATTATTTGATTAATGTAGACAAAGATCAGAACTGGGAAAATGTGTACCTCACATGATATTAAAATGTATAAATGAAAAGCAAATGTGATATTGCAAAAGAGAACATTCTCATAAGCAGACCGATAAAAGTTAAACGACACTTCGAAGCAAATTCTAATATGTTAATTATACAGTACTATAAAATAGATAAACTCGTCATTGCATAAAGATCTTTGTTACTTCTCGGACCACAGTTTGTTTTGACTTCCTGGCTTATCTTTGGACATTCTCCAGTATAGGTAAACTAAAGGTACTTTTGTCACGTATTTATTGTTGAAGAGGAAGGGAAGGGATGTTTTGAATAGGTTTCAAGGTTAAATGAGCCTTTGCAACGAAATGGTTTATATTGTATTACTGTACAGTTTGATTGTTTATTAAACTGAAAAGAAGACTATAAAAAGAAGTGTGTAGTGTTGCTTTGGCTATGGCATGAATGGATAAGCCATTCAATCTCAAGGTCTGTCCTACGAGCACCCAAAGGTATGCAGGATGACCAAATGTTGCATTCAAATGTGCCCAAAGGTTTGCGTGCAGCTGCTTCACAAAGTGCCATAAAATTAACTGACCAAGTAGCAGCCACACCTATTGTAATGAAGCAGGTTTGACTGGAGTCAGCACCATACCAGGAAGTGGAGAGATAAGAGCATGCTGTTCCTACAGCGGAGCAGTGAGAGCGAGGGAAAACTGTGCAATGGAAAGTACAAATGTACTGCATGACGCTAAATGGGAAGTTAAACCACAGTGATCGTGAGATCTTATAACAATATTCAACACAACACCCAGCTAGAATATTGTAAAACCGTTACACTTACACCAAAAAAGAAGAAGCTACTGTGTGTTATTATAACTAGAATGATCTCAGTATGATGTTTATGAGTGATGGTAAGTCAAGCTTATTTGTATAGCCTGATACCACATATTTATACACTGCTAATTGTTTTTGGCTCACCAGTATATATTTTAGAGGAAATACAAGTTGTAGGAAAAGATTATGGTTTTGGTTAAATACTGAAAAAGATGATTGAATTCTGATCTTTTCATGACTTAACCAAGTGCTTTGACTTGTCAAAACATAACCATGAAAAAATGCTTTTGTTACCACGAGCAGATATTGTGGTGAAAACAATGTTCAGTTTGAACATTTTGCAGCCTTGCAGAATTTGTTGTTCTTCTAAACCAATTCTGCTGCCTGGACTTCTCCGCTGTTCAGTCATCTATCCATCCATCATCCAAAATATGGCTAAAAACACTGCGTCTGGGCTCCAGAGTGCGACCATTTTGGTTGCGACATCACAACCTTAAAACCAACCGGTAATTTAACATGAACAGAACTATTGTTTTTTCGTCAAGAAAAATGCTGCGGTGTCCGTTGCACCTGTCCCCGGCTCTGAGCGGCCCAGCCCTCACCGACACCATCGGCGGAGGTAACCAATCTACCACCTGTCTCCCCGGCCCCCCGGTAAGATGCCGAATCCAATTCAGAGGCGCCGGATTCATTTCACAAGTGGGGAGGAGGTGGGTGTGACAATGTACATTTAATAACACAAGATAACTTTACACTAATTTCTTCTTGCCAACAGCTGATCTGCTCTGAGCGCCGTCACGCTCTCTGTCGCTCGACCACACACTTGCTACTCACACATTACGCTGCTCATGCTACGGCGTTGCATGGCATTTTACAAGTTGTTTTCTTCATCTACTCTCGTTTGCAATGCCGGACAGGGGTGTAAAGTGGGGGGGGACTTCTGACCCACGCTGGCCTCATCTGACTCAAAAAAAGATTCAGGGGCGCCCCGTTAGCTCACCGGGTAAAGGCTGAGTCCGCTGCACTATCACTATCTCTGTCAAATAAAGGCAAAAAGCCAAAAAGAGAATCTAAAAAAAACCCAAAATATTTATCTGCACCTTTAATCATGTTTACAATCATTTACATTATGTGTTAAGAGTAAAGTTTTGGATGCACCTAAATTATGTGCTGATGAACCTAAATGAAAAAGTTAATCTGGAGCCCTGGTCTGGGCTATTTATGTAGTCATAGCTCAAAAATATATTACAGTATACTGGGCATATGAATTGACAAAGGAGAAGTGAGTGATGTTGGAGGATTGGTTTTGATACTTTTCATTCCGCTGTGGAAAAAATGTCACCATTTGATGTTTGCAAACATCATGCTACGCTAAATACTGTATGTTAGCAATCAAGCTAGCCACAACTGCTCTCTTTGATGAGAAAGCCATTGCCAACTTTTACTCTATAACCACATTTCAAGCCAACTGAGGTTCCGTATTTAGTGCTCAAAAGAAAGCCTTTTGGTGGAAGGTCACTTTAATGATGCCAGTAACACCTTGCAGTGTTGGGAGGGTGTTAACCTAAGCCTGACATGATGTGACTGCATATGAAATCCGAGGAAAGGTCCCTCCGTTTCTCAACCACAGAAAACAAAAAATTGCCCAATACGTTCTGTACCAGACAGTTGCAATTACTGCTTCTCTAAATGTTTGTGCAGTTGCAGTTTTGTAAAGCTGTTTTTTTGTCTTTCAAATCCTGGAAACACCTCTCAGAATAATGCAACACAACTCAACAGAACCACAAACTGCAGCCAACAATCCAGCTTAATCCACTCTAAAACAGTTTCAACTAAGATGTAACATAGGTAGGATTTATTGCAGGGTTGTTATATATTAGACTAAATTAGTTTCAGCGAGGTGGGACTGATAAACAAGCAAATGACTGACTGTACATTCAGGGTAAATATAGGTTTAGATTGGTTTACCCTGTATACAATCCATTGTTTTAATGCCGAGTCACTTTTATTATGTGCAAATTCCTAGGGAGAAGTGAGAACCACAGCATTGCTATGTTGGGCACAAAGACTAGGTATTTGGCTAGCTTCCCTGTTATTGCAAATATAAATATAAATACTATTGTCTACACAGTTATTAAGCACTGTACATTCAAGTCAAATGATCTGCTGAGAAAAGTATGAGAGAAAGAGATGTTCTGCTCAAAGCAAAGAGGAACCATGATTTCTATTTCCAGTGTGATGAAAAGTGGAGGCCAAAATGGTCTTGCTCAATCTAGTTGACATGAACCCACACAAAAATAACTACCCTAATGGTGATTCCTGTTTTTACACAATATATACTAAGAAATGAAACAAAAACATAAAAATCAAATTAAAATATTCTCATGGGTCTTAAACACTATATTAGGATAACTAAAAGCCATTTAAATACTAGTACCATTTAAATATAACAGATCCTCTAATCATACATGCAGTAACTTGCTCATACAAACGGCATTGTCAAATGCATGTGTACAGAACAAGAATGAATGGCTACTTGAGGGTGTTTTTGCAAAGAAATACTCATAATATCCATTCATAATACATTATAAGTCTTGTAAAACGTTCATAACAAAGATTCCCAATAGCAGCTTTCTTTCATTAAATCTTACCAAGGCACTCCAGAGCAATTCTAATATCTAGAAAGTGACTTTTAAAGTAGTTTAGTTGGCAGTTAAGTTGTACTCACCATACTGAAGACAGCAAATCCAGGCGCCTCTGCTATGTCCAAATGGTTGGCGTATAAAGTGGCGCAGAGTGTGTTTGTTCAGTGTGTCTGTGTGAGTTTCTGTCGCTGTTGAAATGAGAGAGAGGCACCGAGATAAAGTGAATGACAAAGAGTGTGACAAAGCGTTAAGTGTGTGAGCCTGTGGGGGGGGATGTACACTCCTGTTCTGTCAGCGACATTAGCAGACTACTTGACCACTTCCTCTCTTAGTAATATGTGTGTTGTTTTGTGTGGATGTGAGTCTCACAGTCTCTGTTATCTGTGTGTTTTTTATCTCATGGATTTGCCTATCCCTGGCAAACTCCCTACAGTATTTCCCTCTGCTCAGCAACTGATGCCCACTCACTCGGTGGCAGGTCAACAGAAAAAACACTGTGACTTACTTGTTCCTTAGCAACCGTTTAAATATCATGAGTGATTTTGGTAAACAAAAATGTAACATGACTAAAAGCTATATAGCCATAATATGCAAATAACAACAAGACTAATTGTCTACAGCCATGCTAGCGGCTCTGTGAGGCTGTACTGTACTTAGGCACAGCGGGGCTTTGAGCTAAATGCTAACGCAAGCATGGCAACATACTCACTATGACAATGCAAACATGCTGATGTTTAGCAGGTAAAATGTTTACTATCCTAGTTTGGAGTGTTATTATGCAAAGCAGGTCATAAACCAAAGTATTGGCCAAATTAAAGATTTTGACCTGATGGTGGTGCAAGAGGTAAAGTCAGGTCAGTAGCATTCATCCTCTGGGGTCCATGAATGTCTGTGCAAAATTTCATGGCAATCCATCTACATTAATAGTTGGGTAGATGTTGTTGTGGTAATTTATTATCTAATGTGAGCCAACTCTGGTCCATGTACTGTTTTTGGGTGTTGACTTTGTGACTTGGCGAGCTTTGGTTCAGTGTCAGCATCCAGAATTGGCCCGTGCACTTCAAGGATTCCGGCACTCAGTCTGGTCTGAGAGTATAGACTGTATATAAGAAGTTGACTTAGTCACCTTGACGTCGCCCATTGGTTTGTGGACTGCCGTTTTGAAGCTTTGAGTTCGTCATTTTGGCCGTTGCCATCTTGGTTTTTGGGCGTCGCCATGTTCAGGCAACCAAAAATGTTACAATTAACTTTCATGAACTGGAAACACACTGTGAAAGGGTTAAAGTTCTAAGACAAAAACAGGGACAACACCCAGACTGGACAACGCCGTGGTAGCGACCTGTCAATCACAAGGTAGCCATGCCCTAAAGCATACCCTGCTTTATGGTCTATTTGACTCTAAATGGGACCATAATTTACTAAATGAACATCATGCTTGAAACTATAGATTGGGACCATAAACTCATGTTTACAATGTTTACTGAGGTAATAAATCAAGTGAAAAGTAGGGCCATTTTCTCATAGACTTCTATACAATCAGACTTCTTTTTGTTAAAAGTGAGTCCACTGGTTTTATGTTTCATTATTTCACCTCCTCCTAATAGTTTCACCTCTGTGTATAAACTCCTCCTGTGTGTTTTCTGTATGTTCAGGACGCTCACGAGTTCCTGAACACAGTCCTGAACCAGATGAGGAATCTGTCCCCTCTGCTGCAGGACATCGCAGACTGCATGGACAGAAAACACACCTGCCCTGTGGAAGATCACCCAGTGTTCAAGGTGGAGAACACCAGGACATGCGAGAGGGAAAACCATACAGAAAAACATCACCTGGTCAGAAAACGCCCCTGGTCTGGTCCAGCAGGAGGCCTTGTCTTGACCTCTGTGGCTTTATTGTTACGTGTATTGTTCCTTTAATGTGCAGGTTTGGGGCCCAGTCAAAAAGACAGGAGGAGTTCACCAACCTGTCTCTGGATCTGGTTCCTGGAGGGTCTGTGGAAGACATGCTCCAGGAGTACCTGATGGTAAGATCCACCTGTCCTCGTTCAGTCACCTCATCACTGACTGAACACACACACAAGTTCTGTTTGTGTTTGTGTGTGTTTGTGTGGATGTGTTTTCTTACTTAGTACTTTATTAGTTCATAACACACAGCCTGTTGTCTCTGCCATGGAGGAGTACAAATGTGAGTGCGAAGGGGACAAATCGAGCCAGAGGTTGGCCTTCGAGACACTGCCAGGGTGAGTGACATCATATCCATCATGAATGATCGAACACCTGAGTGGTTCCCAAACTGGGCTCCACTATTCCTAAGAGATCTTTTGACGTTCGTAACAGAAAACAGATAAAACAGTGCGATGATTTTCTAACCAACTATGTCTCTTCTTCTACAGAGTGCTCGTCTTGCACCTAAAGCGTTTCGGCTACACGTCCTCCTTTAGGATGGTGAAGCTGATTGACCCCGTTGGGCTGCTCAGGGACCTGGTGGTGTCCTCCAAACAGGTAAAGAGAAACTAAACTCACTTGAGAACATACAGCGGCATCAGGCTGAGTAAATGCATGTGTGTGTGTGTGTGATTAAAATGTAACTCTTATTAACTGTGTTCCTTCTCAGGGTGTCGCCTGCTACAGTCTGGTCAGCGCCATCAGCCATGTTGGCTTCGGCGGAGAAGAAGGTAAGATAATCACACACTGAAGGGAACTAGATTTCTGTATAAATTGGGAAAGAGAAAAGCAAATAGAGAAGCTTTCATGATATTAATATACGCTTAATCACAGTTTCTGGTGTCAGTTGAAGTAAGTTCACCTACATGACCTCCGCTGCATCTTTAACAACGATCTCCCTCCTGTTAGGACACTACATCTGTGACGGCGTTCAACCATACGACTGTCCGGACGAGCCATCCGACCGCTGGCTCACCTTCAACGACTAAATGGTCACTGAAACAACTGGCGCGTCCCGTGTGAGGAGCAGCAGGAATGAGCCTACAACCTGTTTTACAAGAGACAGGTAAAGAGACAGCACTGTTCACATCCTTCACTGAGGTCCAGAAAAAGAAGGATAGTTTGACGCACAAACCAGAGTGTATTTACTGTGAGCGTTTTGTCTGTAGGTGGGACGCTCCTTCAGAAGACCATCAACTGAAGACCTGGTGCCAGGAGAAGGGAAAGCTGTGGGAAGAGAGGAGGTAAGGCTCTGTCTGCAGGTTCTGCAGGTTCTGCAGGTGGTGAACATGGAAGTTGGATGACCATGAGGATCAGCGAGGGATGGACGACAATGAGGGAAGACGCCCCATGGCCAGGAGCATCAGGAGGTCCCGCAGCTCTCAGGAGGATGGGTCCCCGCAGAGAGCCAGGTTCCTCCCAAGGTTTCTTCCTCACATAGGGAGTTTTTCCTAGCCACAGTCGCCACACAGTCGCTGGACAGCAGGACGAATCTCACTCGTCTCGAACTGTTAATGTCATGCCGTAGAGATGGTTCTGTATCGTACCAGCGTTTGGCTTGCTCTCTGGGGAGAAAAATCCTTCTAAATAAAGCGTACAGTACGTTCAGTCAGGAAGAGTAGTAGTAGTAATAGTAGTAGTAATTTCATCCTCATACATCCTGCCATTCACTCCTCTCATGCATGCTCACTCATAATTTCCTCGGTGTCATTGTTCGGGGCTGTCAAACGCCATATCAGCTGTTCTCATCAGCTGGTCACCTCCATCCAATAGCACAGAGACACACCTGCATTGTTAGCCTATCATCTTGCTGCTGTCTCCTTTTTAAACAAGATTCTCTCTCTGCCTTTAGTACGTTCATGCTGCTGCTAGCCGCACCCCTTCATCTCCCCATCACCGCCCAGTTTCATCAGCCTCCTCAGCAAGATCATCGTCACCACCACCAGTGTCTTGACTCCACGGGGAGATTTACGCCCCTCGATTACAAATCTCCCCGTAGAGTCTAAGTCAAATCAAGACTTTATTATCCCACATGATCTTTTATAATAAACTGCAGTATGGAGGATTTAGCTTTTAGTGTTTTATTGCCTCTCAGTATCAGTGTAAGTCTTTATGGTGTGAATGAGGCTCAGTGATCAGGAAGTTCCACAGGTTTTTGCACAGGAACTCTTTCACTTACATCATTTGTAGCATCGACACTTGTCAGTGTTACCTTGTTATTATGATGTTATTTGCCTACCAGAGTGTATTCAAACCTATAATTACCTACTTCTACTTCCCTCTTACCGTAAGATGCCACTGCACATGCAGAAACTAACATCCACATTTAGGCATATGTGCTGTTTGCTGTTCAATTTCACAGATACATTTCCCCTGAACTGAGTCTGCATATCTTCTCATCTTTACTAAGCATTGCTATAGGATATTTACAGTACAGTCAATGTCATGACTATTCACTATTCTCTTTGGATTGGTCTATGTCTATATGACATTTATCACATTCTCCTTATTCTAAAATTATGTTTGTGTGTTTGATTTCATGTTCAGTGGTAGGAAAATTAAGAAAACCAAAAATCGTTTTTGGTTACACTGATGGTATCGTGTGTTGTTTTTTCAACAACTGAACGCCTTTGCAAATAAGTTAAATTATGTTTTTTTTTTAAAGGCGATGAGTCCAGCATCAATAACTCTTTGTGTTACTGACCCTGAGTTGTCTCAAGACTGCAGCTCTTTAAAAAACAGATGTTTAGCTCAGAGTTTAAGAAAAGAACATGTGTTTGATTTATATACAGCTTCAAATTTAGCATCAAAACGTTTCAACAGATGGACTTTACACAGTGAATGTGTTTGGAAAAAGAGTGGACAGAAGTGTTGCCAAAAAGCACAATCTGCTCGGCCTCGGATGGACTTTCTTCCTGTTAAACTGTTGCTGTAATCAACAAATAATAACAGAACAGCATATTTCCTAAAATGAAAAAAAAAAGTTGAATGGTGCACATATGCTTTCACTTTTTTTAATTAAGCCATGCCAATATTTCTGCTCTGCTTTTCAAATTTATTACTTGCAAACATAAAATATTCATCTTATTATTGTGGGTCTGTGAAGATGTGAGTCCTGGACCTGAGTCCTGAAGATGAGCTTTCGAGGTCTTTGCTGTATCATCTCAAGAATTTAGGTAGCTCTTTCTTCACTTCCACTGCATCCTCTTCTTCCTCCTTTCTCATCATTTCTCTGACCGGTGATACAAGTACGTCTCGTCCGCCCCATCTTCGTCATAGCTGGGATAATGCCCCCCTTGACTGCCTCCTCTCCCCCTGTCCTCAGGGCAGTGGATCCCCAGTCTCTTCTGCAGCTTCTCCTCCTGGAGGCGCAGGTCCATGGAGTCCACCAGGTCGTAGATGCTGTCCAGGGACCACATGGGTGATGGGAACCACGCCTTGACATCGCTGTCCTTCCCCACAACCAGCATGCTGAAATAGTCCTTACTGATCTTCAGCTGCTCTCTCAGATTGTTGACCATGTTGCGGGACAGCGGCTCAACTTCACTCTGACTACGGCCTGAAAGAAGAATGACAAGGTGAAAAAGTAAGTTCTGCACTTTATAAAACACAGTGAAAAGAGATTAAAAAAGACAACTTGGAGTCCTGAAAAACAAAGTGCAAACTTATATTAAAAATGTTGGGCATGTCTCCCTATATTGACATTAATATACACAACATTAGCATTAAATTCCAAATTAATGTTTCACTGTTTCGTATACTTGGGCTGCCCCACATGACTGTGACTCACCATTTAGGGGAAATAGTTCAACAGTTCCTGATGCTTTGTCTCCAGTTCCAGTCAGTTTCAACATGGCAAAGTGGCGAATACCTGAAGAAAGACCCAAAAATGAGTATTGGGTAAATATTAGCAACATGGTGGTGGCCAGTGGTGGAAGAAGTACTCAGAACTTCTACTTTAAGTGGCAGTAGGCAGTATGTTTTTGGCATCATTGGGCAAAAATTCCATAATAACCTTTCAGCATATTGTAATTCAAGTGTTCTGAGAGATAACTACTGCCCCTCATCATGGCTCTGTTTTCAGGCTTTAAAAAATCTAGCCCGTGACGGGAGTATTTGACCAATCACAGGTCATTTCATTGAGAGAGTGTTCCTATTTGCTGTGCTCCGGTCATGTGACCGGAACTTAGCGTTCCTTCACCAGATTTCACAATGGCGACGGTGTCACAAACTTTCTCATTTTACAGCTAAACCGTACACTACAAGATGATTCTGAAAACATTTGAGGCGAGAAATAGGCATTAACGTAACATAATATTGATTCATATTTGATCAGCGCTTCCTAGTTTGATCGTTTGGTCGGAGTTCGCGAGTGACTGACAGCCGGCTCTCATAGACAGCAGCTGGACAGCAGACCTCAGATCAGCTCTGACCGTTTTTTTTCCTCCGGTCTGTAAAATCTTGCAGATGCCGTTAGGAGCACCGGAGGACACAGAGGCACACGATTTTTTTCAGGTTACCCGTTTCATGTACTACTGTCTACTACCGTTTCATAAAAATAACTTTTTTTAATCATATTTGCTCCAATCTCGCCTACTTCAGTTTTAAGTAAAAGCAGTAATGCCACACTGTAGAAATTTGTAAAAAAAAAAAATGAAAAAAAGTAAAAGCCCTGCATTAAACTTTGTACTTGAGTAAAACTACATAAGTATTCGCATCGTAATATACTAAATGGAAAAATGCTCATTTTGCAGAATGGCCCATTTCAGAATAATAAATATTATATTAATGGATTATAATTATTGATGCATTTTAATGTTGCAGCTGGTAAAGGTGAGGCTAATTGTAATTGCAGTTTGATGGGTAACTATATTTTTGAAAATACATAATTCATTTTTTTTATTATATTTTGTATCAATCTGAATCTGCAAAGTAACTAAATCTGTAAAATAAATGTAGAAGTATATTATAAAAGTATATTTTTTCTGTGAAATGTAGTGGAGTAGAAATATAAAGTGGCGTAAAATGGAATTACTCAAGTAAAGTATGAGTACGTCAAAATTGTAAGTAAGTACTTGAGTAAATGTACTTTCCACCTCTGCAAACAGCTGTGTCAGGTAGCATAATACCGTATAATATTAGTATAAATAGGAATATATTATAGTACAAATAATCCAATACACTTATGTACATGGATGACCTTTTTGTTATAGTAGTTATGCCCAATATGGCAAACACAGTGTTGGTTTGAAGGTCAGAGAGGAAACCTGACTCTGTTGTAACATATTGCGCCAAAAACTACAGAGCAAACAGTAGACGTTACTGTGGTGTAACGTCTACCGTCTGCTCACACTGTGGTGTGTTACTGACCCAGGTGACACTCCTGTCCCCTGAGAGCAGAGACCTGCTGTTGGAAGGAGTAGTCGTCCTCAGAGGGAGCAGAGATGAGCAGCAGTCTCCTCTTAGACATGAACCTAAACATCCAGAATAATAGTTTGAATGTTCTGGTAACTCAGTATTACGTTAAATAAGGACTTTCCCAGTAAGAAAAAAACATTTATAAGACTTCTGAAGAGGCTCCAGATGTTGTTTGTCTCTATGAAATATTAGGTAATAATGTGCAGTGAATTAAAGTGCAGTACCTGAGCAGGGAGTTCTCAGCTCCAGGCTTTTGCTTGACATTGGAGCAGGACGGAGGACTCTTCCTTTCCTTTTCTTTTTCTGAGCGCCTTGAGGGAAAGTTGTCAATGTAATCGAACAGAGCAGGACCTGATGGAGGAGCCTCAAAGACTCTCTAGGAAAAATAAAAGCTAATTAGACATAAAAAAAAACAACAGAGAAACAAGTCTAGTCAAGTTAAGTGTATTTGTATTACATGGAATTGCATTTCAGTGATTCCTGACAGCCTAAGACAGCAAAAAATGAAAAGAACATCGTAAAGACTAAGCTGTGACACAGCTGGATTATAATAAAATTGGGGATCAATTGGTTATTTTGTAAATCTCTTACTAAATGATGCTGTATTCTTTTAGATTTTCACAAATAAGTGAAAGGATGGCACATGTTGCTTGTGACGAGGTGAATATTGTTCTCATCACTCTGAGCAGCTGTGAACTAGACTTCTTCTAGGGGTTATCATGAGTGAGAGTGGTTCTGAAAACGAGTTTGCAAGCTTATCAAACGCAAATAAAAAGTCCAGAAAAAGAAACAAAACAACAACAAAAAGGGCAGAGGAGACTGTGTCTTACATTGGGCTTGATGTCGTAGTCTGTGACGGTCATGGAAAAGAGGTCAGAAGACGACAGGCCGAGCTCTGCTCTCAACAGAGAGATCAGGCCTGAATCTGAGAAATGCTCTGATTGGTCACTGAGTGGAGGCTCCGACTCTGAAACACACAAAATATATGAATGAATGAATAAGTCTGCATAGATATAAAGGGAGCGGACAAATGCAACCCAGTCCAACCACAACAACATTAACTACGACTCAAAACTACCATAAATCTGAATCACCACCTCTGAGCAATGTTTAAACCGTATAACCTTCAAGGACAGTATTTATTGTAGGGCTGTTATGTGGGATTTCCAGTACATTGGTTTATGACCAATCATCTACAAAACAAACGACATTCCCATCAGCCACAGCTGTAGTCAGTGTTCACTGCCAATTTAGCAAATGTTAGCATGCTAACACACTAAACTAAGATCATTTAGCTCAAAGCACCACTGTAATTTTAGTGCCTAAAAGACCAAACTCACAGAGCCACTAGCATGGCTGTAGACTAGTTTTGTTTTCCATTAACAGCTGCTGTTAAGCTGCTGACTCTCTTGGAAGTACCCACAGCATTCAAACACACCACAGCACAATAAAAAATATTGGCAACACAATCAAAAAGCAGTCTGCAGCAGATTTTTTTTCAAAATAAATTGAAGTAAAGAGGATGAAGCATAAAAAAACACCAGTATGATCGTTTTTACAACAAATGCAAGAGTGAAGAAATTCAGTTTCAGACCTTTGTCATTCAGTGAATTGTCACGCCTTAGTGAAAAATACAATGTGTTCCTCTTCTGGTTCAGAATATAGTTGAAACAAGTCGATAACATCTGCCCAAGATTTTCCAATTACTTGCATCACCCCTAGAGAGAACCTAACCAAATGTTTTAGATGCAAATTTTCAAACAAACAACATCATACACACACATGCAAAAGTGTACAAACACTCCCTACCGAGCTGGTGGTGTTGTAGCATGAGCGTGGCATCTCTTCCCTCTCCCACAATGGTCGCCACAGTGACCTTCCTAATAGCGAGGTCACAGTGTTGCTTCTCGCTGTCGTCTTTCTGCTGGATGTACAGTGTTGCATCTCTGCCGGGCGTTGAGATCAACTAGAATCAGGACGACACACAAACAGATACTCGGGTGCAGATGGGTCTTAAAAGTTGAATGTTTTGCATGCATTTATAATGTAGATGTGCATCAGGGTTAGAGCTGAAAGATGGAGAAAAAGGCAGACGACAGGATGTAAACAGAGTTCTCACCATTAACCTTCTTGTCCCCTTTAAACTGTCAAGAAACTCCTTCAGGGCTGTTTTGTCCTTCTCACTGGCCTCTCTGTTGGATTTCTTCCCTCTTCCTTTCCCTTTCTTCCCTTTTTTTCCTTTACCCTTTTTCTTAGAGCTCTGTTTTTCCTGTGTGTCATCCTTGACAGTATGCTCTTTTTTATCTTCACTGTTTTTCCCTCCATGTCTTCTCTTTCCTTCTTCCACGGCGGAGCCAGGCCTGCAGTAGAGTAGAAAGAAAAATTACTTTGATGTTCGTCCAGCACTAAAAAAACACCTCTGGTCTGGTGTAAAGGGAGGAGGAGGCATGGCCTACCAGATGGGACCACAAAATCTAAGCACGGTTTAAAGTGTAACTACACCCCAAACCATTTTTTTCAGCTGAAAACCAATGTATGTGGGTATTTAGTAGTGTTACTGATGGATTCAGGTCCAAATCTTGACACTTAAGTGCAAAGTATTTGAATTCTACATATTGTGTTTTAAATATGCATAGCGACTGCCCTCTACTGGTTGAAATCTGACTATTGCAATTGAATTTTGCTGTTAGCTGATCTGGAGGCAGGTGACGAATATGGAGGCAGCTCTCAGCACCAGCCAACTAATTTCAAGTCCACAATAAAGAGAGAAAAGGCTTGTGCTGTGCTGTGATTGTAATGCTACACTGGTTACTGAAATGAGCCCAGCACCTGTCTTTCTTCACTTCTTCGTTGCTCTTTGACACAGGTGGGGGGCTGTGTACTCTTGACTGTCCGTTAGAAATGGCCCGACCACCACCGCTCGAGTCCTTTCCCCTCGTAGACCCCACAGCAGGTACCTTACGGATGATAAACCTCGACCGTCCGCTCAGTATATCCTGGATTTTACTCCTCAGGACAGCTTTTTTGTCCAGGGGAGGTCTTCTTTGTAATGTCACAACGGAAGTCACGTTCCCTCGCCTCTGAGGGCTCAGCACCACCTTCTTCTTCATCTTTTTCCTTTTCATCACAACCTTCTTTTTTGTGATTTTACACCTGAGTAAAAAAACATCAAACAGCATTTTGTCTGAGAGATTTTGTGTAGATTTTTCCTCCATAACTTCAACCAAAATGACAACGAAAAACCATAAATTCTGATTGCACTGCATCTTACACAGCGCAACAACAACTCCTACAAAATGAAGAAGAATCTTCCAAACTCATTCTTCCTACAAAAAGCAGCACTTTAAATTTTGAAGTGGACTGAATTAACTTGTAAAATCCTTCCTCCGTTCTCTATCAATACAGTGAATAACACAGTGGTGTAATGTAACCTCAAGTTGGATCCTTTTCTGGTCATCTTCTCCAGCTTCCTCATGGGGAACTGATCAATGAGCTCCAAAACTGCCTCGACACGGACCGGATAAGGGAAGCGCTCACTGACCCGAAGGTTCTTCTTCAGAACAAGCATGGTGAACTCCTGAAACAATTGTCAAAGTCAAGCAGAGGTACCCACAAAGGAGAAACAGACAATTTCAGAAAAAAAAGAATTAAAAGAAATAATTCAAATGTCTGTAACTTGCTTATATCTTCTCGAGAGACTTACTGCTTACCTGGCTGGTAAGCTCCAGGTAGTGCAGCAGTTTGCTAACTGTGTCAGGGTCCAGGCTCTCCACTGTGGCGTCTCCTTGGAAAGTTGTTTTCTGGATTCGACCCTCCATCATGGCGTTCTGGATGATGGTGATGATGAATGTGTCTCTTTCTGCTAGACGGCAGTTCAGCCCTTTCTGAGAGAAACAGAAAAAGTGTTTAAAAAAAGAGATAGAAAGGGGGCTGTTTTTAGTGAAACTCCTTTGTAATGTTTTACCAAATTACATGAAACAAATCTCCAAAGGCTATATCTGAAGAGAAAAATGAATCTGTACAGTACCTGCCCTGTCTCTTCCAGCTGTTTCTCCATCATACGAAGGTAGTGGTCATTGTGTGATGGGGCTGTTATCACCCACAGTCGCTTTTTACCTGTAGGGGAGATTTGGGGTGGAGGTACTGTAAGAAGGTAAACAGACAAGTAGATACTGTACATCACCTGATCACTTCTTTTTCTCTATTTGTCTTGCCTGCAAAGTCAGCGAGGAAATCCAGCTCCGGAGCCAGGCTGGATGACGACTCCCCAACTCCTCTGTTGTCTCCATGTTCTTCATCCAACCCCAGCCCCTGCTCGATGCCCGGAGGGAGGTCTGAATAGTCTCCCCAGTCCCTCACATTGGGGTCCAGCTGATCCTTGGGCTTGCTGCGACTGATGCCCGGCCAGGCGGTGAGCAAACTCGGATAGCTGAGGCTCCACAGAGCAGCAAACAACAGCAGAGGCCAGTGTGACTTACAGAAATGAAACATCCTTTTACTGACACGGTTGAGTTTGTTGATCAGCTGAAACTGGTTAGCGGCTCACAACTGCCCCGCTGATTAAAAAATACATTTGTGCTAGATCGTAGGCAGCGGTGTTGCATCTGAAACTTCACTAGCTGTTCAAAAGTGAGTTTAAAAGCTCTAGATCGTCAGTCACAAAACTGAGAAATCTCCGTAGATTGCATTCAAATTCAAACCCCCATTAAAGGCTGAAGAATTCTGTATCCTTAAAAGAAACAGGTGGACCAAATCTGACATGAATCTCAAAGGTAAAAGGACAGCAAAGACCGCAGTGATGTTAGACCCTCTCACCAGCAGAGAGAGACTGACTGGAGAGACTTCCCTCTCTTTACACACTCACACGCGCACTCCTGGTTCACATTATGCACTGGGATCGTTAACAGGAAACTCCTGGAATTTTCTGGGACTTCAAAGCATTTTCTTGCTGAAAAATCTCTTTCTTTAACCCTGTCTCTCTCTCTCTCACCCACACATTCTCTGTGCATGTGGTGCTGCTTTGTCCTACAGCTGACTGGTTTGGTGTCCATTATCAATAGAAAAACAATCGCTCACATGCAAAATCACACACATTGTTGCATAGCATTAGTCGGAGTGAGAGACTAAATGCCTGCTTCAGGGGTGCTGCTGTGAGGCTGACCTCTGACCACTGACCTCCCTCTAGAGTGGGGGCAAGTGAAGAGACAATATCCCTGCAAGGATCAAATTGCTTGCACTATTGCACCTGGTGAAGATTGATTGTATTCGCCAGTTTTGTATTTTAACATCTGTCGCTATCCATCAGAGGCTGCCTCACACATGAAGGAGGGAAAAAAACGAAGAAAACTTGAGTGTTGACAGATTGAGGGAGTAAAAGTGGGAAATAAGAGTCAGAGCAGTTCAGCTTAAAGCCATTTGTTCAACATCAGTTAAAGCTTTTAAATGCAGGGAAATGGCCGCGACCATAAATAACCCAGACAAGCTAATGGATGCCGCAGTCTAGAAAAGTTCACACCAGTTCAAAGTTGTGAATCTTAGGCAAACATGCCCACAGGCGAGTTTACCCCTGAAGTATTCATCCCTCCCACTACTGCCCCATAAATGCTCCACCAACTGAAAACTTAAAGTGGCAGTAGGCAGTATATTTTTGGCATCATTGGGCAAAAATTCCATAATAACCTTTCAGCATATTGTAATTCAAGTGTTCTGAGAGATAACTACTGCACCTCATCATGGCTCTGTTTTCAGGCTTTAAAAAATCTAGCCCGTGACGGGAGACTTTGACCAATCACAGGTCATTTCATTGAGAGAGCGTTCCTATTGGCTGTGCTCCGGTCATGTGACCGGAACTTAGCGTTCCTTCACCAGATTTCACAATGGCGGCGGCGTCACAAACTTTCTCATTTTACAGCTAAACCGTACACTACATGATGATTCTGAAAACATTTGAGGCGAGAAATAGGCATTAATGTAACATAATATTGATTCATATTTGATCAGCGCTGCCTAGTTTGACCATTTGGTCGGAGTTCGCGAGTGATTGACAGCCGGCTCTCATAGACAGCAGACCTCAGATCAGCTCTTACTGCTTGTTTTCCTCCGGTCCAATCCTGCAGATGCCGTTAGGAGCACCGGAGGACACAGAGGCACATGATTTTTTTCAGGTTACCTGTTTCATGTACTACTGTCACGATATAGCGAACGTTTTATAAAAAAAACTTTTTTTAATCATATTTGCTCCAATCTCGCCTACTTCAGCTTTAACCACATTAAACTTTGGTTTAATGTGGTTAAAGCTGAAGTAGGCGAGATTGGAGCAAATATGATTAAAAAAAGTTTTTTTTATAAAACGTTTTTTTATAAAGCCTGAAACTAGTCATCTATCACTTAATGCACAACCATCTCAACAGTTCCCACCAGGAATCAAACACAGAATAATCCCTTTAAAAGTATAATATGTGAGAATTAACTAAAAAACAATGTATAGACTGATTCAAAAATAATCCCTCTCAATCATCACTTATGCCCCACTAGAAGTGTGTGACGGTGTCTGTTTCTGCAGAGACCCTGCCCTCTGCCTGTATTTTCTCTTTAATTCTTATTTTGCATCACTTGGGATGCTTCTGAGCGTCTGCAAACAGCCTTTGGGCCACATGTGGGGGTATAACCCCCAGCCAATAACAGCGCGCAGGGTGTGCAGCCCGTTTAGGTGGTCAAATATCGCCGCTGTGTCACGCCCCTTGGCTTCTAATACCGAAGCTCCTCTCTGTGCTGTGAGTGCAGCTATGATCGGTGTGTCTGTGGTTTAACAAATAAGTAATCTATTAAACATTTAGATGTCCAAAATTTGGGGCTTTCCTGATCTGAAAAAGATAAAGTTATTATAGTGTAAACATACACAAATAATGTACCATATTTATATTGCATTTTAAATTCTTCAAATTATTAAAACTAAGCATCTCAGAGCACAAACATGAAGCAAAAATAAACAAAAAAACATAAAGTTGACAGCAGCAGTGAGATGAGTAATACAATTCATATGGGAATGGGACTGATCCATGATCCTATTGTTCACTCCTTCTTTTATGAATGGCACCATATGTCCAAATTTTGATGGCCTTTGATGACAATCAACATTATTTGACAGTTGTAAAGGGTCTTTATCCTATTCTTGATTTTAACATTACACATGTTGGTTAAATTTATAGTCTTAATGTCACTGAGGAAGAAGAAGAAATGAAGAGAGAATACAGGAAACAAAGAAAACCAAGGCCGATGCAATTAGAAGAGCCGTCTTTAGGGTGAAAAGCTGAAATGAGAACCAGGCGTAGCAACAATGCATTCCTCTCTCTGAGCCTGATAAAGAGAACCAGATGATCAGTATGTCAGTGAGAGAGAGAATACTGTATACAGCACATAATACATCGTACTGTAAGTGAAGTGAGTGTCAACACAACTTCTGTCTCAGTGCTACTTTTTCATTAGCAAAGATTGACTGTTAAAAGGAAGCCAGCCACCTTCCATTTGTCTACAAGCACAGAAACACAGATGCAATTTGTCCCTGACGAGCAGAAGATTTATAGCACATCAGCACAGGAGGAACGAGGCATCATACATGTATGTGCTGACAGTTCAGCAAACACATTAAAGTGTAATGGTGCTGGAGAGGAGAGAATAGGTGGAGAAACGTGAGTCTTGCACCACGTGTGAACAACTGTGCCATTGCTAGAAAGGAACTTATTAGTCCATGAAGAGGGCTGAAGGGGGCCAACCAAAGTTCAACTAGGGGGGAAATCCTGGACTACAGGCAGTTTATACAATTGTTTTAATCCGTTATGCACAATTTGATACTGTAGATTATATTGTCCATTTCTTAAGACACATCATCAATCATTTTAGAGATTTTTATTTACATTATTGCTACATATATGAAAGTAGCCCACATCTGTTTATCATGATGTGATGCTTTAGATTACACATACTGTCCAATGTCTTTTGAGTCAGAGCCCCCTTTCCAGTGATCTCACACCACCATCCAAATGACTAAATATCTGAAAACACTGGATCTCATACAGTGGTGTATGTGCACCAGTCACAGTCTCAAAATGAGGGCCAGGTGTTCAAAAAGAAAATCATGGTGTGGATGCTGTGCAAAGTGAAGATCTTTACATGTTTTATATAGTTCAATTAGTATAAAGGAAATGAGTCACATCATGCAGCTAATGGCAGCTAACAATAATATTCTAACAGAACGGGACATACCATAGTACAAAAAAAAGAACGCATCATGGTCGCATTATAACAGTAAATAACACCTATTCCAAAAGTACAGGTAGAAAAAACACATGCTCTAACATAGTATACAATTTTGGTGAACAAAAGTACTTAAAAAGTACTTAAAATAGATTTAACATTACCTTATGTTACTGTACTTATATGAAAAATACACAGAAATTAAGTGTCCAGCAAGCTTTTAGGCACATACCTCCCACAAAATAGCCAAATTTTCCAAAAACAATTGTCCAATGTATGTTTTTTGTAGGCCTATCAGTAGATGTGCTTCCCTTGAAATGCCAAAACATATTATTAAAGAGGGAAATGTATTTCCAGAAAAGATGCAATCAGACATGTTTGTACAAGCAACTTCAAAATTTAATTGAGAATTGGTTTGGGGATATGCTGCATTAAAGCTGCAGTGCTTAGAAATGGAGCAAATATGATAAAAAAAAATATATATATATATTTTTATAAAACAGTCACTACATCCTGACAGTAGTGCATGAGAGAGGTAATTGAAAACAAATAATGTGCCTCTGTGTCCTCTGGTGCTCCTAATGGCATCTGCAAGATTTCACAGAACGGAGGAAAACAACCAGTCAGAGCCGAGCAGGAGCCTGCCGTCTCTGAGCATCATTTGCTGACTCCAATCAAACGATTAAACTAGGCAGCGCTGATCAAATATGAATCAATATTCTGTTACTGTAGTGCCTATTTCTCGCCTCAAATGTTTTCAGAATCATCTTGTAGTGTACTGTTTAGCTGTAAAATGAGAAAGTTTGTGACCCGGCAGCCATGTTGAGACCAGTTGAGGAAATACCAAGCACCGCCCACCAGCTGTAGCAAACTTTCTCATTTTACAGCTAAACAGTACACTACAAGATGTTTCTGAAAAAAATTGAGGCGAGAACTAGCCATTACAGTAACAGAATATCCATTCATATTTGATCAGCGCTGCCTAGTTTGATCTGAGTTAGCGAGTGATTGACAGCTGCCTCCGTTGAATGAACAGCCAATAGGAACGCTCTCTTTCTGAATGACCTGTGATTGGCCAAATTCTCCCGTCAAGGGGCAGATTTTTTAAAGCCTGAAAACAGAGCCATGAGGAGGTGCAGAACACTAGTTTTCTCTCAGAACACTTGAATTACAATATGCTGAAAAGTTATTATGGAATTTTTGCCCAATGATGCCAAAAACATTTTGCCTACTGCAGGTTTAAAGCACAATATCAGCTGAAATGAAAAGGGCCTTAAGGTGGGTCCTGCTTTATTTTCAAACCATTAGGCCCTGTCGACCTGTCCAGGCTGTACCCCACCTCTCACCCAGTGTGAACTGGTATAGGCTCTTGTGATTCTTCAAATAATAAGATGGTAGGCCTATGGATGAATGGATGTTGCATTCCATGTCCCCTTAACAGGATTATTCAGCCATGTCTGTAGGCATATTCAGATGTATATGTAAGTCCATGTGCAAGACAATTTTATTAATGTTAGTTTTAGTGTAGAAGGAAAATGAATCCCTAAAAAAAAGATTGACCAAATTTTGTCCTATGGTGGATATAAAATGGTAAAAGAGCGCTCCCCAGTGGAGACAGTGTGTAAGCTTATTCTAACAATTCTTTATTGCAATAGTGCACATACAAACAAAACATATACAAACAAATGAGCCATTAATACAGACAAACAATTTCAGAGCGAGGGGGGATCTTTTAAATAAAAACATTAAATAAAGAGCACAAATAAATTGTTTTTGCAGCTTTCTTATTTTTTTTTAGTTAAAATGGTTTTAATGTACTGTTTGGTTTCATTTTCAAATCTTATAAATAAGGGTTTAGAGTGGCTAAATTTGGATTTATGATAATCAAATTTTGCTGAAATTATGATTAGATTTATTATATATAATTCTTTAAATTTTTTATTATTGTTATTGTAGAAACCAATCAGTACATTATGCCAGTACAACAAAAAATCAGAGTCAATATTATCAGCAACATAACAAGACAACAAAATGTGTTGGTGTCTGGACATTGCCAAAACAAGTGCAGCATTGTTTCTGGAGACATTCACAAAAAGAGCAGTCAACACAAATGTCTTTTTTAAATTGAAGAAGATAATGACTTGTATGATAATATCTATGTAACATTTTAAAAGAAATGTTCCTTATTTTATTGGTAAGAAAATATTTGTATGGAAGATTTCAAATATTTCCCCACTTTAAATTATCAACAAAACTAGACCAATAGGATACAGCAGAGGGAGCACTAGTAATCTCTTTTTGAAACAATGAACGTGTGTTACGATTATTTTTTCTTAAAGAAGTAGACAAACAAATTTTACCCACTGAAGTGATCCTAGGGTCAAGTGTTGGTAAACAAACTAGTCTTTCTGCTCCTTAGCCACAACATGTTTGACTTTGTTATACACAGAAGTCCCCGGATGTCCTCTGACCCATCATCTCATATGGTCCAATAGCACTCCTGTGTCGGGCCCGTTCACCAGACATCTTCCGGGTCGACAGAGAGTTCGCCTGTGCTGCACAGAGCCAGGACTATTTGCAAAGGTCAGTCGAATTGTCTGCCGCTAACCTTGCCACTCTGACTTTCCACCGTGCATTTGTTTCGTTTTGCATGTCTGTGCGTGTATAGAGGGCTTTTTGAGTCATACGTCGCCTTCATGCACGAGACGTGTGTATTAGCTGCCGGTGTTTCCCGGTTCAAGCGCCAGCTAGCTCATGTTAGCTTTGAAGCTAGATTTTGCAGACAAAAGGAGAGAAGTGGCAGTCTGTAGGTGGCTGCATAATATTCATGTTTATCTGTGACTCACAGAGAAACTGCATTAAGCACCAAAAACACATTAACCCTCCAGTTTTTACGCTTGAGTTTCTCTGGATGACACAGTTGTGAGACAGTGGAAGCCATTGATTTATCGGTGACATAAACGTAAAAAATGCCATTAGCTGGAGGTTTATGAGAGGCGTTGAAGTCCTGACTCTGGTTGTTTAATCCGGCAGACAAGCGACAGACGATTGCCATATAATGCCGTGTTTATCATTTTTTATGAGCTAACGTTATAGTGTTAACAAAATGTTTACTGAATCTGTGTGAGTCGTATTTTAAGACCGCGATACTTTTTGATGACGTGGTAGCTTCAGTTTTTCTGACATCCTGAGTCCTGAACACAACACACACAGGCTGTGCTGTGAGAAATCTGTAGTCTGCTCTACAAACAACTTGTTTTTTCCCATTAAATCGTATTTTAAAAAGAGGTAATCAGATTTTTGATAATTGTTAAATCGTTCATATAATTTATCAAGCCGTTTCCAGTTTCTCAAAAATGTAAAGATTACTGCTTTTCTTTGTTTTTAAGACGTCAACTTGCAATCACTTTCACTATTTTCTGACAGACATGACTGAGAATTGACATGACATAACTGACAACCTACTCTCAAACTTTCAGAATGTTTACCGAATAACTAACTGTATACTGATATGCGTATGCGTTGCACTGTGATTGTACAACATTGATTAGATGTAATGATGTATTGATCGTTTGACTCAACTACATTAAAGTCTACCAAGTTGGTCAGTTCTGCCACTAAGGCTCCATTAGTGGCCTATTTGATTCACAAAGTGTTTACAATGACCCTGAGATTTAATTCTGACTCTGTGCTGATTTGCACAGTGGAAAATACCTTCCGGGCTGCACCTGACAATTGTTTTTAGTCTTTAATATGTCAGAAAATAGTGAAAAATTGTCAAGTTCCTAACAGTCTAAAACCCAAAGCTATTCAATTTACAATATAGATGCTGGAACCAGCAACTGACAGGTTTTCTTCTTGATTAATGACTTAAATGATTAATTGATTATAGAAATTATTAATATGCTAAATTTTCAATTAATTGACTCAGCATTTCAGCTTTAGTTTCGGCACTAATGAGTCATGGTGTGTATTGTTTCAGTGGTAATGTGTTTCCCCCTCAAATCAATGTGTGTTTTTGAACTTTTAACTAAAATGGTCTCTTTACTCTCTCTGCACTCTGTGGAATATATTGCCAGTCAATTCTAGTTTAAACCCTACTACACCAGCCAAGCTATCCCAGTCTATCCCAGTTCCGTTATCTCCCTTTAAAGTAAACATGCTGTCCCTCATGCTGTTTATTTCCTCAGAGTCATTCAGTAGGCTGCAAATTAAAGAAGTATCTGTGGTTGTCTGTGATTTTGTTAATGTTCAAATGTGTAAATTACAATTTTTGATAATGGGACAAAAATGCACAAATGCTTTGGACCGATTCATAATGTGGCTCCAGCAGCCAGAATGTGTTGGATTTGGGTGAAATACATGTAGAAAAGTGTGACCTGTTGCATAAACATAGGTCATAAGTGTGTGTTTTATCTACAAGGGAAAAGGGAAGGACATGTTTCTGTGGAACTTGTGGGCACAACTTATAGTACATAATTTTTCAATTGTGAGAGTATGCAATTCAATTGAAAGCTGATAATTATGGAGAGATATTGACACTCACATAAATGTTCCCTCTCTCTTTCACACACTTTCATTCTTCTGTTTTTCTTCTTTACCCATAATCCCCCTCCCCTCTCTGTCTGCTGGTGCCCTTATCTCTCACCTGTCTCTTTCACAGGAGGGGTGCTGTCTGTCCTATTGAGCTCCTCCTGGTGTGTGTGTGTGCACCATGGCGAGCCTCCTACGTGTTGTGGCGGCCAGCTGCTCGGCCCCTGTGTTCAGCGGTGTTTCCTGTGTGAAGCTGCAGAGCGGCAGTGCTATCAAATCATCATGCCTTCGCTTTTTCAGGACCCATCAAGCTCTAGGACGCTGTGCCAGTCCAGGTAAGACACGACTATACAAATAAAACTGAGATTTTCTGGTTTAAAAGGACCAGTAGTAGGCTTTCAGTAGAAAGCCACACATGTTGCAATGAAGTGTGACCTAGAGGTTTGAGAAGAAGCAGTAATGAAGGATCTCCACTGAGGTGATGTGATCTTGTAAACTACAGTACACTGTGACAAAAGGTCAATAACAACATGGATCTTTTAACATACATGGAAAGCATAGAGGTTGTGATGGTAACACACTGTCACAGCAACATTTAAATCTTTTCCATATATAAGTGATCAGTATGATAGGTTGGAAATTAGTTTATATGTTTGGTGTTTTTTTTATTGCTGACCTGGCTGATAAATAGAACTATTGTTGAGATTGTACACATTAGATGACTCGTTATATTTGAAGTGTCAGTCATTCAGCTCTGCAAGCAAGAGCTTCAGAGGGACCTGAAAAGGAAAGATCGCCTCTGGAGCTGAAATGATTTGTCAATTGATAGAATAACGTTAGTCAATTGAGTGAAAATTGATCGGCAGCTGTTTTGATAATTAATTAACCTTTGATCTTACATTTTTTTTTAAAAAATGCCCAAAACATTGTCTGGTTCTCTCAATTGTGAGGATTTATAGTTTTGTATCATTGTACAATTAAAGGTAGGGTGGGCGTACACTAGATTTTAAAAAATGATCCAGCCGCAAAAATGAGCCCAGTGTTGCCAACTCTTTTCCAATGAAAGTAGCTAGCAGCACTAGCTGCTAACTAGCTCCAAAATCCCTGAATCTAGAGAGAAAGTCACCAAGTCGCTTCAGGACTCCCTCCAAAGCCACTCCCCCACTATTACCATTACGAATATAAACATATCATAATGAATGTGAATAGCGAACATGGCTATTGTTAGTATTCACAGCTCACAAGCTAGCAGCTTGTGGAAGACTCCGGTGACGCGCAATGAGTGCACGCAGGCAGGCAGGTAGCACGTCCAATCAGTACAATCGGGCCGAATGAAATGATTGGACGGGTTTATTACAGTCCAGCAACATCAACATATACAGGATTTTTTCTCTTTTTGTCAGATCATTTGATTTATTGATTGCTGTTGGTATAATGAGAATTTCAACTTATATAGCAAAAAAGTCTTTATCTAAAATCTATCTAATCTAAAATCCTTACCAACCCTACCTTTAATCTCTTGATCAGAGAAATCAAGCAATTCGATTATGTCACTTTGGGCTCTGGGAAAAAGGGAAGGGCATTTTATAGTCCAATGATTAATCAGTTAATTGAGAAAAAAAAAACTTTAGATTAATCACTAATTAGAATAAACATTAGTTGCAGCCCTAATCGCCTCTCTGGTTTACTAGTGTCTTATTAGCTAACATGATTTTCCATAGTGACTCAAAGTGGATGAGTGCACCAACAGGTGTAAAAAGCAGCCTTGTGTTGTACATTTTTCAAACTTTCCAGAGAAAATGCTCAGGTACAAAATTGTGTATGTGTGAGCATTTACATTACATAAATTGAATACTTATGTGGCAATTGCAGTAGTTGTCTTCTTGGCTGATTGTCTGTATTTATCTAGTGTTTATCTAAAAGTAACTGAGATAATAAAGGAATGGTTTAATTCATGGATACCAGGCTGATTTTCCCCCTGTTGGACTCTAAATTTAAAACACTTGTAACCTAGCTGTTGAGGTTTATAGATAACATTTTTACTACTGATAGCAACATGAAAACAGCACCACTAGTAGCTTCTGTGTGCGTTCTCATGTATCTCGTGTATCAGGTGCAACATGGCAGGTGGAAACATACTCATTACATAAACACCAACGCTATTCATATACCGTTGTCCTTCGTTGGCCTTGGCAACTGGTGAAACAAATCTGTCATTGTGATTTAAATATGCTGTAGAGTAGAGCGCAACCCATTCAGTCATTCTTTTATTGCATGCTTATTCTAATTCCTTCTTCTAATTGTTATGAAGAAGGTAATCTTCTGTTTAGGCAAAGTAGAGATAAATAAAACCCAACAGAGCACATCCTTTAACTTCATACAAGTATAATCTAGAGGTCAGTATTGCTACCTGCATTTGCTTTCAGTCCCAAGGTCACATTTAGGATACTGCAGCCCTCAGGCATTATTCTCCAATTTCCATGCCCGCACTCTGTACCCAATAACCTGGCAGAAGGTGTGTGTGTGCTGTGAAAGCCAGTACCAGCTGGTTGCAGGTGCTTCATGTCTGTGTGCGCTGGGTTCATGATTGTTCCGGTTGTCTCTCTGTATGTGTAGGTGGGTGACGTGTTTAGGGGGTGCTTGTGAACTGGTTCATGCTGACATTCCTGCAGTTCAGCCAGCGCCAGTAACAGCTGGCAGCGTCTATTCTGGACACACAAGTATGAGCTTACAGGCTCGTAGAGGAGGGGAATACACACCACACACACACTTCATATAGATGTGTTTGTGCTCTGACCTCTAGGGAGCCTATAGACATACAGTATAGACTGAAGCAGTGTGTTGATGTGTGACTGGGTTTGTGAACTACAGTATGACGTGATCAAAATGACACTGTGCTTTATGAACAGTTACTGGCATTCAAACCAAAAACAGGGCACCACCAGTGCATTGGTGGGAGCGTGCATGGTGACAATCATTTGTACCCCTCTGTGTACAGTATACTCATTGAAAGGAGAAAAATTGCGTTTTTCACAGTGTGTCCATTGGCCTTAAAGGTACATTGTGGATTTAATATTAGCTGTTTCTTACCCAAACTCATTGTGTGTATCCTTGAGGCCTAATAAAAGTGTTGAATGCATTTCCTTCCTCATAAAATATTTTAAAAAAAACAATTTTAAAGATATTTTAAATCCTGCATTGTTTATATCAATGTTAGCTTGCTAGCAGTCTTCTTATTAGCGTGAAACAGCAGGAGTGTAGCTTGCAAGTGCATGTGTATCCTCGTGGTTTTGCATGTTTTCTTTAATCTAGATGTTGAAGTTTATAGATTATTGTGTTATTGTCTCTACTGTGAGATTCTCAACAAACATATGTAGAATCTAAATACAAGATAATGCTTGGTCGCTGCTGCACTTATTATTATTTTTTTGTGTTATGGTGGTGGTCAAGTGTATCTGCTGTTGTCTACTCAATTTGAACTTAATCTAAACTGCATTTTTGTAATATGATAGCCACGGGATAGACTACCCAGCTCTGTGACTCTAATCACTTCAGATAATTGCTACCTGACAGCTAAGTTTTTTTGACAGAAACAAATAGGACACGCGGTGCATACAGTGGCATGTGGTGACTCTTGGTTTAGAAATGTAATAATCTAATGTAATAAAAATAGCTGGCAACTAGGTTTTTGACTTGTGTTGGTAGAGGATGGGTCACCGTAGCAGGGTGAGAGGAAAGGCAGCCTGTCAGAGGCTCATGTGTTTATGTATAGACGAGGAAACGGAGGGAAAGAGCTGCAGTGGAATTTTCCATAGGAGCCGACACATGTGACCTGCCTGTCCCTTTGACACTCGACCTGAATAAGAGTACTAAAAAAGACCGAATGGACTGCCTGAAAATAATAATAGTTCAGTGTCTGTCATAGTCATTGTATCTCACTTGTCGGTTTCTTTTTATCTTGCCTTTACCAATTACATTCTCATTATAAGCTTCCTTTTTGTTCTCACACATGTTGAATCCGTTTTTTTTTTTAAATAGCACCAACAAATGAAAGCTTTCTACTTGTATATTGCGTAGCTGGCTGTTTGGGTTTTTGTTTTTTTGCGCTAAGCTGGCTGTGGGGCTCTAGCTATAGCAATATCAGTTAAACTATTTGGTCAAGACTGTAATGTCTTGATAACTATCGATTGCCATACATTTTTGTACAGACATGATCCCTACAGGATAAATCCTAATGACTTTGATCCCCTGACTTTTCTTCTTGTGCCAACAGCAGGTCAAAGTTTTCAAGTATCCAGCGATGTATATTCATATCTACCTAATGAATTGGCACAACGTTTGTCCTCTGACATCCATTATTTTTGGTGAAATCTCACTTTTGGTTTATGATCAAATACCTGCAAAACTAAAGACATTCCCATCAGCCTCAGCTGTACTTTGCGTTCGGTGCTAAACCGCATATGTTTGCATGCTAACATGCTAGTACAGCCTCAAAGGCTAACATGTAGACTCTTACTGTTGTTGCTGGACACTGACCTTGTCTGTCTGCCTACAAAGGCCACATACAGTACAGTATTTATGGTAAACACAGTTCTCATGGCCGTTTCATGAGGAGACTCTCCTTGAAGCTGCAGAGGTTTCTGCCTGAAAGAGTATTTTCCTCTGTGCTGTTGTGATGTGTATAATAAAACATTTTCTCAAATGATCCCCTATGTCTTAAATCATGAGTTCCGATTTGTGAAAGCGAAAAGCTGCAATAGTTGCAATGATCCATTCAATAGGCAAAATAACTGTAAAGTATAATGTGTATTGTTTGTGTATTAACAGCTGTCACTTATGCCACGTGGTCCTTTATTGTTTCTCTTTGCCTCTGCAGGTATTGCATACAAACAACTCACAGTTGGTGTACCCAAAGAAATCTTCCTGAATGAACGTCGTGTGGCGCTCTCTCCCGCTGGTGTCCAGGCGCTCATCAAACAGGGCTTCAATGTCGTCGTGGAGTCCGGAGCCGGAGAGCCTTCCAAGTTCCCTGATGAACAGTACACCCAGGCTGGAGCAACAATTAAAGACATTAAAGATGTCTTGGCATCTGATGTCCTGGTTAAGGTAGGATTTAAGTGGGGGATGGAGGGGGAACAAGAGGGATGAGGAGGTAAATAAGGTTAGGGTTAGTGGATTTATTGCAGATAGAGTCATGCCTTTTCGCAATCTGCCTTTTTAGAAAATATAAATAGGATGTCCTTTCATTCTCTCTGCTTCTCAAACTCCCTCCCTAGGCTGTAGATTTAATATAACATTCTACCTTTTTATGTGTATAGCTTTTAGTGGAATATTTAGCTTTCCTGCTCATGTTCCCCCTTGTCCTGATTTTTATCAACCAACATCTCTGCTTCCAGGTTCGTGCTCCCATTTTCAACCCTGACTTGGGCGTCCATGAGGTGGAGTTGATGAAGGACGCGGCCACTTTATTCAGCTTCATCTACCCGGCTCAAAACCCTGAGCTGATGGACATGCTGTCCCATAAGAAGGCCACCGTCCTGGCTATGGACCAGGTGCCCCGAGTCACCATCGCCCAGGGTTACGATGCACTGAGCTCCATGGCAAACATTGCAGGGTATGTACTTGGTGAATCCAAGGGGGGGCGTGTTTACTGTGTTTTACTGTCCATCTAAGAGAGACTGCACTTTCACGTGTTAAATATGAACAAATATGTCTATTCGAATATTGTCTAATGTCTTAATTGGACATGTTTAAACAGGTGCAGTTCATACTTACATTCATGTTGCTTGATGTTTCACTCTCTCTATCATTTCCTCTGTTATTTTCCTCTCCGTGATTTCAGGTACAAGGCAGTTGTGCTGGCAGCTAACAGCTTTGGTCGCTTTTTCACTGGACAAATCACAGCAGCTGGAAAAGTGCCACCTGCAAAGGTGTGTAGTATGAGTTTGTGTTTGTATCGAATAGAAGTTGTAGCGTAAGTGTGGATGTGTCTATGCCAGTTTTAACGTGCTAAATCCCAAACTATTTCATGTATGTGAATAGGTTCTGATCATTGGAGGTGGTGTGGCTGGATTGGCAGCGGCTGGTTCTGCCAGGTCCATGGGAGCCATCGTCAGAGGATTTGACACCAGGTTTGTTTTTGATATTATACTTCGTCTGACCTGCAAATGAAATGAATACTGGCTTTGAAAAAATGTATTTGAGCAGAATTAGATGAATATGATCAGAGTGGTTAAATTGGATAGGATTGACAACTGCAATGGCAGCATCTGATGTGCTGTACAAGCGCATGTAAACATAGCAAACCTTCTAATTAAAAGCCTTTGTAGAAACTGATCAAGATGATCATGAAAAAGTGTTTTGTGACAATGAGTGACAACAATATTGCATAATTCACACATGATTTGATTGCATTAGATACATTTTTCCATCGTGCCATGAGCAACTGAGGTCTGTGTATGTCTATGTGTGCAGCTTTAGGGACAAACAATGTTACTCCTGCATTACCAGTCTAGCAGAGAGATTTTCCTTCTGCCTGACTAACAAATCCCCTCTCCTCCCTCTCCCAGAGCTGCAGCTTTGGAGCAGTTTAAATCTCTGGGCGCAGAGCCGCTGGAGGTTGACTTCAAGGAGTCAGGAGAGGGTCAGGGAGGCTATGCCAAGGAAATGTCGAAAGAGTTCATAGAGGCAGAGATGAAGCTGTTTGCCAAACAGTGTCAGGAGGTGGACATTGTCATCACCACTGCTCTTATCCCAGGTATGCACAGAAGCACAGACTCAAGCACAGCATAAACACTGAACCAAACAAGAAACAACAACAACAAATGAAAGATTTGACCCCATATATACATATGAGATGTATAATTTCGGGCAGGTAGTTGGAGAATTTAGAAATAAAAAGGACCAGTCATGAAATATTGATCATTAAAAATAACTTTACCAGAACATGTTTTACATTTGTTCCATTCCATTTCAAAGGTTTTTGTACATTGTATGGCCATGTATTCACAGTAGCTGTAACGAATATGTTTCACCTCTTGGGAAAGTATGTATAATGCCTTGATGTCTGTGTTTCCATTCTAACATTGTAGGTACGCGTGCACCCATCCTGATCACCAAACCAATGGTAGAGAGCATGAAAGATGGGTCAGTGGTGGTGGACTTGGCTGCTGAGGCCGGAGGAAACATTGAGACCACAGTACCTGGAGAGCTGTCGGTACACAAGGTCAGCGCACATACTCGCACCCATACCAAAAAGACGAAGGTTTTTTGGTTTATGTCGTTTGTCTTTTAAGTTTTGTTTTTTTTCTTTTCTTTTTAGGGAGTGACCCATATCGGCTACACAGACTTGCCCAGCCGTTTGCCAACACAGTCCAGCACTCTGTATTCCAACAACATCACTAAGTTGATGCGGGCCGTCAGCCCAGACATGGACAACTTTTACCTCGACGTCAAGGAAGTGTTTGACTACGGGACCATGGATCACGTCGTCAGGGGATCCGTTGTCATGCAGGTATGACGTCTAATGCACAGAAAAAAAACTAAGGATCCATGCAGTCATATAGAAATTCATTCCAAATGCTCCCGCATGTCCCTTTCTGTGCCACTAGATGTCACCCTAAGAACAAACAATATTTTTTTCTTACACTTTCTATTTAGAGCATCTCTACAGTTGCCATTAGAGTGATGTCCCCTCAATAAACATAAACTTATTATCCATGTTTGAGTATTAACAGTGAAAGAAATGGCATTAACATAATTATGATAATTAAGATACAACCAAATGCACACAGAATAGAAAAAACATAAAATGTCATTGTGCTTTATTGGTGCAATTTAGTCAAGTAGAAATAGGTTCTTGATCATGTTCAGGTTATTGTACTCAAATTTAGTAGTAAATTACACCCAAATAACATTTGCATAATTTGCATAATCACTTTTGATAAAGCTTTTCTTTATGACTTAATTATAAGTTCATCCAACTGTGTCATGTTACCCAGAAAAATTCCTCTAAACAAGTATTTCTTAGTTCATTACAATTAAGAGCTTACTGTCTATGTGTCACCAAATGAATCATCTGAAGCTTGTATTTTTTATATACAGTTAAGGTTTGCTCATGCTGTTCTAATATAAAAGCCTTAAATGCTCAGATTTAAGATAACTGAATTTTTAATAAGATCCTGAAAAATACCGATATTATTGGCCTCTATTGGCTAATCACAAATATACTGATATCGGTGTATATGTCGGCCGATAATTAATATGAGGGCCTGAGGAAGAACAACAAGCTTAAAACATGTTGAAATCCAGCTGCTAGTCCGTTCCCTTGGGGTTTTTTGTGCCTTTTAAGGATCAGTGTGTAACATTTAGGGGGATCTATTGGCAGAAATGTAATATAATATGAACAAGTGCGCTTTCTTTAGTGTATAATTACCTGAAAATACAAATCGTGTTTTCGTTACCTTAGAATGAGCCGTTTATATCTACATAGGGAGCGGGTCCTCTTCACGGAGCCGGCCGCCATGTTTCTACAGTAGCCCAGAACGGACAAACGGCTGTGTTAACTTTTCCTGCTTGGGCTGGAGTCGATAATGTTACTCGCTCCGATGTTAACCCCTGTCACTTCACTCAGTCGCCGGGAAACAAGACACGGGAATCCTATTGGTCTTCAGGAGCTGCAGCATTTATTTCTGCATTAACTGCAACCTCCACTGTACATTCACTTGATATTCTCAAAGCTAAACTAACTCTGTCTTCTGCTCCACTGCACACATTCACCTCCGCTCTCTCTCTCTTGCTTGATCGCTCACTTACCACGTACACACACACTCAACGCACTGGCTCTGCTCCAAATGGCTCTAGATAGGGCCATTCACGTTTTCGTGTCGGCCAGCGTAGTTCTCCTACGTGCTTGGCACACGGGAGAAGTTTAATTTGGTTGCAATCTCACCACTAGATGTCACCAGATGTTACACACTAATCCTTTATGTACCTGCATTTGAGCACATATTGAGCAGATTAAATTTCTATACTTTCCTACATTGAAAGGCTCCCCCACTTTTCTTTGTGTGGTAATTTAGAAACAGTGTTGCACAAGTTCATTTTTCAACTATAAAATGTCCTCATTGGACACCGTTCTGCAAATTTAAGGGATCCTTATCAAAATGTTTGTTTTTATGTTAATACAAAAAAAAGAATACCATATTGTATTTTTTTAGCACTGTACAGGCCTTTCGTCAATATCCATGTTTTTTTTCAGTAAGGTGGACACACATCATTTAAATCATAGATCATTGTTATATTTTGGAGAGATTATTTTTGCTGTAATTAATCCAAGTTAGGCTGTGTTTATTTAAACAAATAGATTTCCGATAGTAATTTGACCCATATCAGATCGCAATAATGGTCACGCATCTTATAAATGATGCTGAAATGCAGATATTACTTACCGTGCTTACTGATCATTAGTTTGCCTTCTTTGATCTTGACAGTGTAGTCTAATGTTTCACAGATTTACGAATGCAACAGAGGACATTGTACACCATCAGGTGATGAGATCAGGGAATAACGTGTAGATAACTACAAGCCGAGCCATTAATATGGTGGTTAGGAAAGATTGATTGAACTTTCTGTTTGTTCTTTTTTCCCCTCATTCTCCCTTTCACATCGTACTCATTCTCTGTCTAAACTCTTGTCACCTCCAGAATGGAACGATCCTGTTCCCCGCTCCCCAGCCTAACAATGTGCCCATTGCAGCTCCTCCTAAACCCAAGTCCGTCCAGGAAATTGCAAAAGAGAAGGCCGCACAAATCTCCCCCTTCAGGGCTACACTCACTACTGCTGGCGCGTACACTGGAGGTTAGTTGAATGTGCCATTAGATTTAGATTTTCTGGTTAAACCTGCAGTAGGCAGACATTTTTTGGCACAATTGGGCAAAAATTACATAATGACCTTTCAGCATATTGTAATTCAAATGCTCTGAGAGAAAACTAGACTTCTGCACCTCCTCATGGCTCTGTTTTCAGACTTTAAAAAAAAATCTAGTCCGTGACGGGCGTTCCAATTGAGCGTTCCTATAGGCTGTGCTTCGGCTGGTGGGCGGTGCTTGGTTCCTCGACAGATCTCAACATGGCTTCCGGATCACAAACTATCTCATTTTACAGCTAAACGGTACACTACAAGATGTTTCTGAAAACATTTGCGTTGAGAAATAGGCATTATAGTAACAGAATATTGATTAATATTCGATCAGCGCTGCCTAGTTTGACCGTTTGGTCGGAGTTTGCGAGTGATTGACTCATGCCTCTCATAGACGGCAACTGGATGGCAGACTCCAGATCAGCTCTGACTGGTTGTGTTCCTCTGGTCTGTGAAATCTTGCAGATGCCATTAGGAGCACCGGAGGACACAGAGGCACATGAATTTTTTTAAGATTACCTGTCTCATGCACTACTGTCAGGATATAGTGTGACCGTTTTATAAAAATAACTTTTTTTAATCATATTTGCTCCAATCTCGCCTACTGCAGCTTTAAGTAGAGAAATCAGGAAGATGCCATATCTGAGAACTTTGCTCATTTACAAGGTTTATTCTTAATTGTCCACATTGTGTCTTAAGGGAGGTTGAAGGTGAAGCATAGGTTAATAATCAGCTTCTTAGGTCACTGCTGGAATGTGCACAGGAGGCGAGAAGTGACACACACACAGACACCCTGTTAGTGTCAGGAAGTGTGCATTGTAAAAACTAGTGTCATGCTGAGTGTGTGTGTTTGAAGTAGTGCTGTAGCGAGTGGTTCCCATGGTGCCACACAGCGCTCTGTGTAAGTGTGCCACATGCTGTTAATGTGGTTCACACATTGTTTAGGTGCTCCAGTAGCTTCCTACTTAACACCAACACACAGCTGCTGGTGTTAGATGCCTTTTTTTTTTTTTTTTTTTTAAGAGTGAGAACTTGTTTCATGCTGGTTACGTGCTTATTAGTGTGGCATGTAATGTAGTCATTTGAATCATTTTAGATTGACTGCCATGGACATGGATAATTTATTTAGCTACAGTAGACAGTTTGTTACATGCCACAAGTCAACCAGACTGTTTGTCAATTATACTAGTCTGTTGTAGTAACAGGAAATAAGGACATCATGGGTGGTCAAGTGCCTACCACAGAAAATGTGCTTATAGTTGGGGAAATATACTAAATCTAAATCTCATTTATACAAATTAAACTGCTACTGTTAGACCAGAGGGGTTGAAAGATGATAACAGGATAGGAAACAGAAAAAAACATATTTCTGCTACACAAAGTTACGTTTTGTTTTTTTTAATCTGACTTTCTAATTGGCTTTTTTTTGTGACATATTGGATAGTTTTCTGTCTTCTTTCTGGGCTTACAGTGCATAGATATGTTCAACCTTGGACAAAGGGTTTAGTCTGCCTTTATGTAGTCTTTTATAATTTTTTTAATGTGTTATTATTTATACTTATTCAATTATAATTTTTATATCTATTTTACTCTATTTTGTTCTATCAACATTTTTCTACTTTGAGTAACTGTTGATCATTATGAAGCATTTTATTTTGATATTTTACTACTTTTAGCATCATAAGTTTTGTCAATCACTTTTAAAGCATATTGAAGTGCTTCTGATTTGTCGAAAGGTGCTTTATAAATAATGGTTGGTTTATTGAAGTGGAAGTTACCTTTGTTTTATGGGGTCATAAGCTAAAAAGGTTGGGGACCACTGTACTGGAATGACAGTTTCTGGTTCTAAATATACTGTACACTAAATGTTAATTATCTCAATTGTTTTTCAGATTATTTAAACCAAATCTTCCCCCAGATATGCTGTTCATGCTCTCTCTAGGTTTACATTAGTTCTCCTCTTTTTATTTCTTTAACCAGGCGTTGCCACTCTTCTGAGTCTGGGTCTGTCAGCTCCCAACGCCGCCTTCACTCAGATCGTCACCACCTTCGGCCTGGCTGGCATTGTGGGATACCACACGGTGTGGGGCGTCACTCCTGCTCTGCACTCTCCACTCATGTCTGTCACCAACGCTATCTCAGGTTGGTTGTCTTTAGTATGTCTTTTACAAACACCTTTCACCACTGCTAGCCAACAGCATAAAGTAGGGCTGAACAATATGATCTGCAATTTATAGCAAGATGGAGTCACATTAATCATTATAGCAATAAATATATTATTAATACATCAGCACTTGGAATTGCTTTTCTCGTGCTTGCTTAAATTTATGTATTCATCTGGATTAATTTCAATATGACCATTTTACAGGTTATATTGATAACATTTTTATGTGGACGAATCATTTAAAAAAAATAATACATCCATAGAGCTTTTAGAAAGGTGACGAATAAAAGTATGCCTTTTCCTCAAAAACATGACTGTGAATTAATCATTTTAAAAATGTTGGCGGGTCCAAAGTGAATGTTTGGTTTATATCTCTAGAAAATATCTGACGTTCGGTTCCAACATCTAACAACGCTTGTGAGCCAATAGTATAATGACGTTGGTATCAGGTGGAATCTCTGAGTCGTCAGTGATCAAGTTGCCAGATAGTGTGGAAAAAACGGATAAATGGCTGTGTTTGACACTGGTGTCTCCATCAGGCTGTCCAAAGTTATCAATTGTACCTTTACGTTTCTGGATATATGGGCTGGACTTTAGATATATTTTGACTATTTATTAATTGCAAACTTTGATGAGAGTAAATTTAGATTAATAACACATTAGAGCATCATTTTCCTCATATACACTGACACTTGAGTATTAAATTCAGTAAGCTGGACGTAATAGAGGAGGATGTAACTTTATTGTCCACAATAGTGGAAAAATGTCTTGAAAACAGCACATGTAATGTGCAGAACTAATATGGTAACAAAACACCATTGAATTCTAACCAGGGTTATTATAGTAAACTAAAACAAAAATAAGCAGTAAAAAATAATGTTAGCTACATACTTCTGAGGCATTATAGCTGGCTCCAACAATAACAAACTAAAACTATTGTAAAACTAAATATATAAAAACTAAAACTAAACCTTTCTGAAAAACTGAAACTAAACTAAAGCTAGCAAACACACTTTGAAAACTTACTAAAACTAAACTAAAATGAAATTGAAAGGTCAAAACTAAAATAAAAAACTAACTGAAAACTATTAGAACATTGATTCTAACACATAGTACACTAATAGAAAATAGAAATTAAATACTGTATGTACAACAAAGGAAAAAACTTTCAAACATAAAATAAAGACCTAGCTAGAGTATCAAACATGTCACATGTCAGTCCAGCAGGTCTCTTCAGAGTCCAAATAAAAACTTTAAAGATTGTGTCCTTATTTTCGGCTGCCGCTTAACACAGAGGGGTTAAGAGGTTAGAGAGGTAAGTGCATGTGTGTGTTCTCGTGGCTTTGATCACTCCTCAGAGCCACACTGGGGTAGGAAGTAACACACCCTCGGTGATCTTTGAGGGTCAGGGAAGTCCTTTGCTCGTTTACTCGTGTGTGCACACACCCGGACATGAGCTGTTGCACTGCTGGGCTCCGCAACCGAGCTAAGAGAAAGTTTTCACTTCCTTTTAAAACTTTATTACTTACACCTTTACCCTATTTTCACATTCCCATCTTCACAGCGTCTTACCTGTTCCTCTGGGTCTGTGCCCTTTTATTTTCTGCCCTGTTTTCTTGAAGTCTGTTACTCTGTCAAGTTTGTCAAATTCCATAAGTAAATGCAATTTTTAGAAAGTGTTGGTCGCATTTTATAACAAAAAGTTCATGAGACCATCACAGGAATATGAGACCGCAAAGAAATGAATACACGTTAGAGTTCATTTGAAGGTTTTCCTTTCTTCTCTCCGAGTTGTCTGCCCTCCATCTGTCCTCCCTTTCTCCCTGTTGAGATATTTTCCATTCATATTTGGCGTTATTTTATTATTACTTTATTATATTTTATTCTGTCACTGACTGACTGTGGTTATGGAAACAGTGAGACCAACATCAATCTGTTGTTGTTGTGCCAGGCATCGTAAAGACACACACACACAATCACTCAGACATTAGGGAATCATGTTGGAATTTAGGGTTTTGAGTGAGGGACAGTTATATTCTTCATGGGGAGATTATAGTGTTACAACCAGTAGTGACTCTGACTGGTGGGTCATCTTAAATTCTCCAGACACTGGTCTCATATCCAGCGTCTTTATATCTGGTGTCTGAAAGAAATGCTTTAATCTACTTGAGAGCTCTGATTCACTGTCACACTCTGCCTGTAGCCTGGTAGCTGATGTTTGTCACAGCGACACAGCTACAGGACGTTGGCCCACCCAGTATATAGTATATGTGTGTGTGTGTGTGTGTGTGTGTGTGTGTGTGTGTGTGTGTGTCATAGTTGGTGTGCGTGTGTCCACTGATGCCTATTGGCTTTCTTTCTGGCTAATCTATTAGTTGTGGTGGCCAGGCTCGCCTTTGATCTCCAACTAAATGGTGTCGCTGTACCGTTTTTTTTCTTTTTGGATCAAGTAAAAAATAAAGTGTGCCAAACTAGGCTACAGCTGTTATTTCAATATGTCAGATATTTAATATTTAATCAACATTTAGATAAATATAAGTATCAGAGACGCACAATATTAAAGGACTTGGCTCGGGGCCAAAAAAAACTTGATCGGGACATCCCTAGTCATTTTTTTCTTCAGTCAGATTACATTTTGACCCAGACCTTTTCAGTAAATTTAAACTACATAGCAAGAAAAGGCTTAAAGAAATAATTATTTGGCAGACTATACACACTGAAAAGGCTTAAGCGAGCACCATATTCAGTGATCAGAGATGCATTGACTGCACACAGAAACCAAACACAAAACAAACCTGAAAATCCTAATGCACAAACCTCACAATACTGTGTTTTATGAGGCCATTTTCGAGTCTGTACAACATTACTAATCCAGTCGGTTGAGATGGGCATTTGTAGATTTACTTTCAAAATGTTTTAAATCGGCGTTGCCAGATATATGATAATTATCCTCTGTATGATGTACGATCAATAATGCCAAAAGTGCCATAATGTACGATAATTTGACCGTTTTGTGAGGCAAAAAAATTAATAGTTGGTTTTAGTCTGCACTGTCTAATTTTAATTAATTTCCGGATGGATCCTACATCTGTTTTCAGGTGAGCTCTTTCCAGCCAATCATGCTTGGTGTAGACTATGATGCTGATGAACGTGACTCGTGAGCATGGCTGTCATTCGCTTCTCAACGCTTAATTGAAAAGAGTTTGCACAAGAGATAGCAAAACTGCTGCATCCACGTGAGATTGAGAAAGTAGAGTTGAGAAAATGAGTGCTGAAAAAAATGTCAGACTTATGGACACATACCCCCTTCCACGCATCATAGCTACGTCACCTTGCTTTAAAGAGAACAAAAAAACAATGTGGGTAGATTTGTAGTTGTGTCAAAAGGTCATTTAAAGATTTTGTTCTTGCGGTAATGACTTGTGTACGATAATTTTCCTCAAAGTACGATCATTTTAAGCATCTGGTACAATAGTTGAACATTTCCCATGTGGCAACGCTGTTTTAAATGCATTTACAAACAGGTTGTTAGTTACAAAAAAACGGCAAAATGAAAATGAGAGGCGGCGCAACACAGCTAGTGAACATAGCAAAATGTGTGTATTTGAAAGCATACGGAACAAGATTGCAAATGGGATGTGAGCTGCGTTTGAGTAGATATGCACATAAGTTTACCTTACTGACACTAGCATCTGTGCCAGCTTGGTAATATGAGCAAAACATGGTTATCATTAGCCTTTGGAAAAAAATTGATCAGTGGCATCTTGACCTACTTTCAGGTGCTTTTGTGCTAGAAACCAAACTACAATTGTTTGGAAAGCTTTCTGTCCTTTTTATGTGCTCATCATAATCTCTTTTGTAACGGTGAACATTTTTAATTTGCCCGATTGAAACTTGCTTTGTTTAGGAGCTGATATACACACCTGATTATAAAGTTGACTTTGTTGGAGAAAAAAGGAGACTAGTGAGAGAAGGTCAAACTTCGTATTTGCCTCATTTGAAAATTCAAATCACTATTGACTTCACACATACACACACACACACACACACACACACACACACACACACACAAACTCTCTCTACCTGCTAGTCAACCTAAATTGTACTCAAACACAATGCCGTGTGAATGCAGGCTCCCGGGGTGCTGTGTGTTGCATCTTACTGCCTGTAAGTCATTACAGGGCTGATGTTATCAAGGTTTCCTGAGCCTCTCTTGGTAAACACACTCTCTCTCTCTCCTTCTCTTTTTTATCTCTAAATCTTCCCATTTCTGTCTTTTTCCAATGTGGGAAGCAGACAGAGTATTCTGAGCTTAAGAAGACAACTATAAAATCGGTATCAGTTACACAATGCTGGTGATACGTGTTAAGATGAACGTTTTTATGACTTCATGACTTATCGTTTTTGTAACATCTTCACCAGAGGTTTCAATGTCCTGTATAATGAACTATGAAAGTGGAGGTTCATAAAATATCCTCGTTCTGCAGGTCTGACGGCTGTGGGTGGTCTGTCCCTGATGGGCGGCGGCTACACCCCAACAACTACCGCTGAGACACTGGCTGTGCTGGCCGCCTTCATCTCCTCGGTCAACATTGCTGGTGAGTCACCCGCACATAGACACCTCGCAGTGATCCCTGCCAGTTACAGCAACCTTTAGCCAATAAAATATCAACTTAGGCTGAAGATTGAAGTGTTTTATATTGATTGTACAATAACATTCTTTCGGACCAAGTTTTGCAGCTGCCCTCTCTGCCCACCTGCTCAGACCTTGGACCACACACATTCATCCCCGCTATTCCTCTTAATAATTTCCATTATAATGACAAAGTGTTCCTGGAGTCATTATAATACTCATCACTCTCTAATAATCCGGGAAACAGAGTGTTCCTCCAGGCCTGAGCCATGAACTTGTTTTAATTTCTCCTGTTAGCTCACAGCTAGACACCAGGGGAGACTTTGACGCAAGCAAATGAATAGTTAACTTGCATAATGGATCAGTTCAGCCTGTTTGTTAAAATGCAGCGAAGCTTCTTTGAGTTTCATGTGTGTGTGAGATGCTGGGCACCACAATGTTTAATTTCAAGGTGAGGCTGTGAAACCTGCCACAAATCTCGGTCCCTCTAGGCTCTTATAGCATTAATGTTCAAACCACCTATTAGTCTTTTAGATTTCCCTTAACGAAAGCCTGCTAAAATACCACAGCCTTTACAGACATACCTAGTTTCTTTTTTGATCTTCGACATGGGTTCCTTTCCACACACACATTTCCAAGCGGTTTACCACATTACCCATAAACCCCCGGGAACAGAAAAAAAACATTCCATGGAAAGGGACGAAACACAATAGCGAAAGTTAGCTCCAATAAAACAGACCCTGAATTTTTTCAGTCTGTTTTGAGGAACAGGTCCCTGGCCGGTAGCTTCTTGCTCCCTTTTGTGTGTCTGCAGCGGTAAGATGTGGGAATACATGGAAAACACCTGGGTCTGTTGAATATCTTGAGCTAAATATGTTCAGTTTCTCACAATCCAAATGTCAATGTGCACTCATCAGATTTCATATTTTCCTGTTATTGCTCCAGGCCACTCATTTCAGTCATTGAGCTAAATCTTATCAGTATTTTAGAAGTGGTCTAAAGTAAAATAACAGCCATGCTAGGAACAGACCAGCTGAAAGCGTTTTGTTGAATGTCTTCGACTGCAAAAATGGATGACTAGTTGTGATTTCAGGGACACTTTTAAATTTTTCAAGTCAAGTCAATTTTTATTTGTATAGCCCAAAATCACAAATCACAAATTTGCCTCGAGAGGGCTTTACAATCTGTACAGGATACAACACCCTCTGTCCTTGACAGTGCAACCCTCACATCGGCTAAGGAAAAACGTAACCAAAAAAAACCCACTTTTAACAGGGAGAAAAAATGGAAGAAACCTCAGGAAGAGCAACAGAGGAGGGATCCCCCTTCCAGGATGGACAGACGTGCAATAGATGTCGTGTACAGAGTAACAACATAATGAAAATACAACATAGACAATCCATGACAAAAATTAATACATATAATGTGAATATATGTGAGAAGGTGGATCCAGGAGGATGTCAAGCAGCTTCAAGGCGTTTTTGGCTCTGTAGAGTGCTGCAGGAATGAGTGCTAAATCCCAGAAATGAGGTAGCATTTAGCACTTCTGGTTCCCTTGTCTAGAAGTCAGTGTTTTTTTTTCTTGTTGTAAACACAAGCTTAAGAGATTTTAACATTTTGTTCTACGACATAAAATACGTCAGTAAATACCCCACTCATGAATTTTGAAGATTTTATTTGTCTTAAAAAAGGCGGTTGCTAACAAGTGGCTAAATGAGACTACAAAACGTCGTCACGCCAAATACTAGTTTGCCTTTAGCTTAGTGGTGGTGACATGAGGTCATGTGACTGTGGTGTAGTTTGTTTATAGCGAACGTTAGCTTTTTACTCCTGCCGATTGCATTTACGCTTCAAAAATCATAAAAGGGGTGTTCATTTGTTAAGATTATCTTGCTGAACAAAACGTGTAAGAATAAGTGTAAACGTGTTTGCCCCAGAGCTTATTTTCTGCAATGATCCAAAACCCAATGGAAAAATCCCATCGGCTTTTTGACGAGGGGAACCAGGGCGATGCTAACTTCCTGGTTGGCCTACAAAAATACATCATCCGTGCAGCATTCTATTGATCAGATGACAATGTTCGTTGTCCAGACTGAAATATCTAAAACTATTGAATGGATTGCCTTGTAATTTTGACTTTCATGGCTCCCAGTGGATGGATCCTAATAACTTTGATGATCCTCTGATCCTCTGAAACTTTTGCACCACCATGAGCTTGACAGTAGTGGTTTTGAGGGAAATGTCTCAACAACAAAATGGATTTCCATTTAAATTGTTACAGACATTCGGGGCCCCCTCAGACTGAATTTTAATCACTGGTGATGCTCTGACTTGCACCATCATCAGGTCAAAATTTTAACTTCAAAACTAATGACATTCCCATCACCCTCAACTATACTTTGTGTTTAGTGTTAGTTGGCTAATGTTAGCCTGCTAACAGGCTAAACTAAGATGTTAACATTGAAACATTATACCTGCTTAACATCAGTGTATTAGCATTGTCAGTGTGAGCATGCTAGCATGCTGATGTTAGCATTTAGCTCAAAGAGCTACTGTGTACAGTAGAGCCTCACAGAGCTGCTAGTATGGCTGTAGACTCATGATTTGACCAGCGTTGCTGTAGTGCTTCTATTTTTGCAAGCTTTCTAAATATAGTGTCAGCAGACCCATTCTGGGTATCAAAAACAAAATAACCACAAGAAATGAGTGGATACTGGCTTTGCTTTGTTTAAATACATGAACATTCCTCCATATTAATATATTGACTCAGATTGGTCAGCAATAATATTAGTCAGATTATGTTACACGTTTTAACTTGGACAGTCTACGACTAAAATTACATGAACTGGTGAGAAACAGGTGCTGGCCTCTGATTCACCCTTGTACGTATGGGCATTGCTACAATCATGCCAGGGGGAAAAAAGGGAGACATACACAGGGTAATGTGATCTCCTCCTGTAAAGCAGTGAGACACCGTCTGGTCCTGGTTTGATGCTTTTGAGGTTTTCTACTTGAAATATTTACACTGACCTAAAGTAGACTCATTAAATTCCTAACATTGGTTATTGTGCTTGGCAACAGTTTTTAGCTATTGGCTTTAAAACACCTGTTGTCCAAAATTTTTCATGTACTTCAGGTGCCTCGACTCTGCCTTTACATCCCTGCCTGAACGCCTCTTACTATCTTTTGCCATCTTGCACTTTTTGTTATCAGTAAAGTTTTTTTTGTACATTACTACTCCTTTTTGTACTGTGAAGCAGCTTTTAACCCTCTGAGACCAAGAATAGACTTGTTTTTGTCTTTTTTAGGGGGGGACAGGGGGTCTTGAGGGGGAGATAGCAGGTCAACAGTAGATGTCACATAGAAGTGGTGTACATCAACTGAAAGCTGGGAACCTGAAGATTAATTTGAGATGCAGCTCAGCACAGTGTGTCAAGATGTTCTAGTCATAAACATCACAAATAAACATGAATTAATTCATTCATTTTTTTATTTAAAAAATAAATTGGACAATTGTATAAGGGTTTAGAACATTATGATTGAAGTATATGATGGCCATTCCCATAAACCGTTATGTCTCATAAGTTGTGCAGCAATTTTTGGGTTGGTACCATTTGTTACACAGATTTGGTGCTAAAATTAACCATTTTTTACCACTCAAGAATTGATAAAAATGATCAATAATCCCTCCAAAATACCAGATTAAGACACCAAGACCTTGAGGAACACCATAGAAAAATAATGCTGTTATTTGGGATCAAAAACTTTTGACATTTGGAGATTTCTGCAAGAATTTCATTTTTCGGTTATTGGATGGCGAGCACTTCTGTTCTGTAAACTTCAGAAACCCCCTTATTGTCAATATAGCTAGTAAAGCAATCCATCCTCTGAATGGCCTAGGTCTTTGGTTTGTGGCTGTAAAGTTTCATGAGGCTGTGATTATCATAGAGTTCACCACAGGTCTTTTTATACAGTGAGGTCAAGTTTAAAGAAATGGTCTCATTACAATGAAATGGGACTAACATCATCACACATGAATACAGTTGGGGTCATTGGATACCTAAAAGTCTCAACTTTGCGGTGATACCCAATTTATATAATTCCAAGACTGTTTAGGGACCCCAGTATGCAGAAATATTCAAACACATCATTTTAGAATAGGCGAAAATAACCCATTTATACGGCATACAAAAAACTGCATGGTTTTTGCCCAAAACTGCATGTGATTAGCATAAAGTGGGCATGTCTGTAAAGGGGAGACTCATGGGTACCCATAGAACCCATTTTCATTCACATATCTTGAGGACAGAGGTCAAGGGACCCCTGTGAAAATGACCATGCCAGTTTTGAAATGCCAAAGTTTAGCCTACTTTGGAGCATTATTTAGCCTCCTTCCCGACAAACTAGTATGACATGGTTGGTACAAATGGATAGGTTTTCTAGTTTCATATGATATCTGTACCTTCACTCTAGCTCTACAGCTCTTGCTACAGCCTCTGAAAGACAGTGAAGTTGGTCGATCATGCGGTTCTCAGAGGGTTAAACCTGATTTTGTGCCACTGTTAAGTACAGGTTTTAATCATTTTCCCTGTCTCCCCAGGTGGTTTCCTGGTGACTAAAAAGATGTTGGACATGTTCAAGCGTCCCACTGATCCTCCAGAGCATAACTACCTTTATCTGCTTCCTGGTGGCGTCTTTGTCGGCGGCTATGCTGCTGCTCTGCAGTCTGGATACAACATTGAACAGGTGGGAGAGGATGTTCATAATGCCATGTCCCCCGTGTTTTCCCAGATGTAGTACAGGACCTTTCAAGTAAACCATTTGGCCTAATTTCTCAATCCTTGTCTATAACCCCCCTTTTTTCCATTCTTTGTTTCTTTCTCTCACCAGATGATGTACTTGGGCTCAGGTCTGTGCTGTGTTGGTGCGCTGGCTGGCCTTTCCAGCCAGAAAACAGCCCGTCTGGGTAACGCTTTGGGTATGATGGGAGTGGCGGGAGGCGTCATTGCCACTCTGGGTGCCCTCAAACCGAGTCCTGAGCTCCTGGCACAGATGAGTGCAGCCATGGCTGTAGGTGGCACTACTGGTGAGTCTGTGTGTATTGATGTCAAGGCAGACTTACAGATACTGGACCCTAATCCTTGCAGAATGGTGTTGCAACAGATGTAAATCAGTGGACATTTGTTTTGCATCGTTTGTGTGTGTGTATGTGCATGTGGTGTTCCAAGCTTGGCCAGATTAAGCAGCAGGTGTGCAGAGCGCAGAGGCATCTCTGTGATGTTTACATCAAACACAACATGACTAACTCCCCGCCAGACACGGGAGGTCTGTCGAAATGGTCAGCAGCATGTATTACTCAACTTTCTCTCGCTCATTCGGGACAGTTTGAACATTTAAATGCTAATTGTTCCAGTAACAAAGTGGAAACCCAGACTAAACTATCCACGCAGACAGTAATGCTCTTTTCCAGATACGGCAACATTGCAACAGGCGTCCTGCAGGACACACACACGAACACGCACACACACACACACACACACACACACACACACACAATGCGCACACACTCACAAACATGGAATTTCCCAGAATAGGCCTCATCAGCAACACCTGGTTCCTCAGATGGACCCATTTCCCAGCAGTGCTCTGAGTGTGTGTGTGTGTGTGCACGTGCTTGTGATTTGCATGTTATTAGCGTGTGGGTCTTTCAGGGCCACTGCACTTTATTTATGTGTTATCTCTCTTGTATCTCTCCCCTTTAGGCCTGGCCATTGCTAAGAAGATCCAGATCAATGACCTGCCCCAGCTGGTGGCTGCTTTCCACAGCTTGGTGGGTCTGGCCGCCGTGCTCACCTGCGTGGCCGAATACATGATCGAGTACCCCCACTTCGCCACAGACCCCGCAGCCAACCTCACCAAGATAGTCGCCTACATCGGCACCTACATCGGTGGAATCACTTTCAGTGGCTCTTTGGTGGCATATGGCAAACTGCAAGGTGAGAGACGCAGTCGTATATATACTTAAAGGAACAGTGTGTAACATTTCGGGGGATCTATTAGCAGAAATGTAATATAATATTCATACCTATGTTTTCATTTGGGCATAATCACCTGAAACTAAGAATCTAGCTTAGAATGAGCCCTTCATATCTACATAGGGAGCAGGTCGTCTTCATGGAGACCGCCATGTTGCTCCATGTTTCTACAGTAGCACAGAACGGACAAACCAAACACTGACTCTAGAGAGAGCCTTTCGCATTTTTACGTTACCTTAAGGCTGCCGTAGTTCTCCGACATGCTTGTGAAACTGCAAACTGCTGTAACATGAGCCGCAGAGTGCAAAAACGCGGTACCGCCAACCACTCACTCTGAAATTTATTAGGGTAAGGATGGCCTTTGAGCGAGGCAAACCTTGGCGTTACCGCGGTTTTGCATTCGGCGGCTCACGTTAGCAGTCTTGGAAAGGGAGGAGTGAGCGGAGGGGTACTCAGTTGATTGCAATCTGCAACCAAACCACTAGATGCCGTCCAATCTTGCACACTGTACCTTTAATGTTCCCTGCAGAGCAAACATTTACATTTCCAGTGTGCTAATGCACAGACAGAACTTGCATTAATGCTTTTATGGTATTAAAAAGCGCATTCATGGGACGCCGTGGTAGCTCACCTGGTAGAGCGGGCGCCCCATGTACCAAGGCTAAGTCCTTACCGCAGCAACCCAGGGTTCGAATCCGACCTGTGGCCCTTTGCTGCATGTCATCCCCTCTCTCTCTCCCCTTTCACTACTATCTCTCTCTCTGAAAAAATAAAGGAATGAAAGCCCAAAAAAATAATCTTTAAAAAAAAAAAGCGCATTCATCACACAGTTGATGACACAGGTAGACAAAGAGAAAGCCTAAACTGCATATCGAATGTAGCCCATCATGTGTTTGGTATTTGACTCCTTATAGGAGTTACTTTGCATGATACACATTGGAAAAATCGTTGTTGGCTCCAAAAATGTCTATCTCTCTTCTTCTCTTTTTTATATTTGTGTTTTTGGAAACCAACGCAATTTTTTTGTGTTATGCATCCTCATGATGTTATGATTTTAGAAATGATCATTTATTTTATTCCATTTTATTTGCAACTGCTTACTTATTTCATTACTATTACCTGTAATAGTTTGATTCTTTGTCCGTAACCACCTGTGAGCTGTACATCTTATTGCACTTTAATATTTAGGGGTAATGAAAAGGAACATATTACGTTTATTGATCTGAATGAAAATCACTCAAAACGAGATTAATAGTAAATATTTTTTTTATGTCCGCTTGGCCGTGCTATAGTTTTCAACAAGAGAAGGTCTGATGCTTCATACCCACTGCTGCCTGCTGTGAAGGGGAAAGAGAAAAAAAGAGTTCATAGAGTTCATGTGCTGGCACCAGTCCTAGCAGCCACACTGTAATTTTCATGTTGACTGCAAGTGTTTCATGACGGCAAATTATGCATGAACATGACATTCGGTTAATGACAAGTCTCAAGTGGTGGCTGCTGAAGGATAAGTGAAACGCTACACAAGTTTCTTTTTCCACTGTTTTGATTTACGCCTTTCTAAAACAAGGTCACAGCTTATTGATGAATAAATACAAGTGTTTATGTGCTGTTATTGGTGGTGTTTTCTTTTAAATTCTCAATTAAATCCTCCCTCTTTTCTCCATGCAGGGGTTTTGAGCAGCGCTCCCCTGACGCTCCCTGGTCGTCATGCTCTCAATGGCACTCTGATGGCAGCCTGTGTTGGTGGGATGATTCCCTACATGCTGGATCCCAGTTACACCACAGGCATCACCTGTCTGGGATCTGTCTCTGCTCTCTCCGCTGTCATGGTATGGTGTGTGTGTGTTTCTAGAGTCTGTTTTTGCACTCAGTGAGGCCCAACAGTAGAAAAATCTGCACCTAAATATTGCAGATTGGAATTTTCTTCCACGCTGATCGACAGAATATGTTGTTAAAAGACTTCAATAAACACCAGGAATGGGAAAAGGCATAAAAGAGTCAAAAATGATGCTCGAAGACAGACTCGGATGTTCTTAATATGCGAAGGAAAATACAGCAAAAGGATTTGCCTCTTGCACAGGCAACAGTAGCTGTCCAGACTTAGATTTAGTCAGAGTTGAGCAGAGAGCTATTAATAGTCTGGCAGCGATTGTGGCAAACAGGCTTGAGTTTGTAAAACTGGTTCCTGTTTGTATTCGACTCATTATGTTGGTCTCCACCATTGTTAAATCATGCTTAACTTTTGAAAATGTGGCACAGAGTTGGTCAGAGACAAAGATGTCCATGGTCAGCAGCACAATATAGATATTCTGACCTTAGTAGTACTAACTAGTATTATTACACGGCTTTGTTGAATACTTGATTGGTCAATTACGGCGTTTTACGGTCTGTTCTTTGTAGCAGATTGTTGCTATGTATAACAGACCATTGCTATGTATGCAGTTCTGATGTCGGACTCTGGAGGAACGTTTTTGTGTCAAATTATTGATTTCTAAGTAAGTAGCCGTGTAATAAGCGGGATAATGTACAGCTAGCGGGTCGTTGTTGTGAAATCAACCCATGCAGGACGCAGTGTCTTTCTGTCGCAGTCTTGCATTGCCCTGAAGGGGGTTATTTCACAACAATGACCGGCTCGCTGTACATTATCCCTTACCCAATACTAATAGTAGTCTGTTGTGGATCAACTTCACCTTTCAACTTTATTTCTCCCTGAAGGGCAATTGCATCAACGAATGCATCACTCTTGCATGAGTGGCAAAACATTTAAGAATAAACTGCAACTCCAGATGCTTTTGAACTCCAGAGACAGTTTATTTGTCGCTTAGTTATTGAGGAAATTTTAGTTCTGCATTTTGTAATATTTCTACAGTAGGTTATTGTAATTGACATCTGCAGAAAAAAAAACATTTTTAGGAAGCTTATTAATTTCAAGGACATCAAAAAAAGAAAATATAACAAAATATCTTTACTCTGCATATACAGTAGCCGTAGCAGTCAAATGGCCCTTGATCATGACAGGCCATCAGTTATTCACCCATCAGTTTTTACTGTGTGAAACATCTGGAAAGTGATACATTTTGTGGAATTATTTTTAATCAAACAGTCTTTAGAGATACTGTCATCTTGATCGGCTTTGGTAGTTTATCTCAACTGATACTTTGAGTTTTACAGCTTTTGAAAATAGAGGCAGAGCAGATGGGGGTGGAGAGCATGCACTAATGTAACTACTTAAAAGAAAAAAAATGTATACACAGTGATGGGTTACAATTTCATTATTTTTGCTTGCTTTGCATATTTTTGTGTTGCTGGGAAAATAAACAACTGGAGTCAGTCCCAGAAAAAGTGAGCACAGCATCCCTAGAGAAGTTAGATGGATATCAATTCAGTGATGCACAAATAAGTTTAAAATAGCTGATCTCTAATCAGTTGTAAAGTACAGGATTGTGCACGTGTGTGTTCCTAAAAATAGACCTACAGTATGTCAACAAGAACACCTGTGTGCATTGAAAAGATGTGCACACACTCCTGGGTCTCACTGCTGCTACAACAGTTGGCCACTTTTAAACAAAAACTGCATAGATGTTAAAGGGACAGAGAACAAGTGAACTTGATTGTGAGAAATGTAAGTGAAGCTGGAAAGACTGTTTTCCCTCATGTTGAAAAGAAATGGTTATGTGTTTTTTTTTTTTTTTAAATACATCCTAATGGGGTTCAATCAGTACATCACTAAGCTAGCTAGTTCCAGTTGTTATGGATCACCTTTCTTCTTTATAGCTGGTCCTCACATCTGCTGTGGCATTCACGGTATTAAACAGCCAATCTGATGAAGCTTCTCTCCTTTAGGGTGTGACCTTGACAGCAGCTATCGGAGGCGCTGACATGCCGGTGGTAATCACCGTACTGAACAGTTACTCAGGCTGGGCGCTGTGTGCCGAGGGCTTCCTGCTCAACAACAACCTGCTGACCATCGTCGGAGCTCTCATTGGGTCGTCTGGAGCCATTCTGTCGTATATTATGTGTGTGGTGAGTGAAGCACAGTCTCAGTTTAAACAACAAAAATGCATCGTAGTGCTGCTGCCTTGAGATCAGCCCAGTTTCATGCGGTTGTTCCTCTACTGTCCACCAGGAGGGACTCTAACTTTATCATAGTAGAGTCCCTGTTGGGAATAAAAAATCTCAGGTCACAAAAGTGTGTTTTTTTGAGGAATTTTCCTTTTTAAAATGTCCTCTGATTGCTGTATTTTGCTCACAGTCAATAAAGTAAAAGCAAAAGGTAATGAAATCATAAAAAATGAAATTCTCCTTCTCCCCTTTCAGGCCATGAATCGATCACTGGTTAACGTGATCTTGGGAGGCTACGGCACGTCTTCCACCGGTACAGGAAAGCCCATGGAGATCACAGGGACACACACAGAGGTCAACGTGGATCAGACCGTCGACATGATTAAAGACGCCCAGAACATAATCATCACTCCAGGTAAGACACACACACAAGCGCACATGCCCCTACACACACTTCAGAGGGTCTTGTACGTGAGTGGAAAAACATGGTACTTTGACTTTGCCGGTCCCTTTTTTTTTCAGCATTAGCGAAGTGTGTGTTCTGTTTATGTAACCTCTTCTTGACCCATGTTACATCACCATTTTGCTAGGCTAATTGACAAGTCATGGTAGAGTGGCCACACACACACATTCTCTTGGGTTTCTGTGTGGTCGTCAGTCCCAGGTAAATAGACAGTCTACAGTGCAGCGTATATATATGCAAGGTCAAGGTAAAATTAGATGGAATGATGGTATGCTGGGTTTATGTTGACAATTCAAACACTATGTTCAAAATTGGCTCAAAGGTTCCCTTTTTTGGGGGGTTAGAGCGCGGGGTCCAACCTTTATTCCAGGTACATGCCTTTCTCCGCTTCACATGTTTTCAATATTTGGCTATAAATACGTGTCTGGTATCTCCCACTTGGACAATTGCGAAGGTGATGCTGTCCTAAAACCATCATTGTGTGGCCCGATGACGTTTCAGTCCTCTCGCCAGACTGTTCCAAAGAGTTGTTTTACTCACGTGGGTACATGTAAACACAGACTAACGGCATCCAGCCTGCAAATTGGTGATTCCAGTCACAGTGCTGAGTGCCTATATACAAAAACCAACTCTTCAGAGGACACATCTGCAATTTACAAGAATTAAAGCGGTCACGTGGTTGAGAAACAGAATCCAAGTGGAAAAGAAGTGATCCATGAAGATTAAACCATCTTTTTTTTCTTACTTTTTTGAGACCAATAGAAGACAAAGAGGAACATGTCTGACAGCTAAAACTAAAAGCAGGCCAAAACATTTTTAGTTGGAAGGAGTGGGAGAAATGAGAGAGCGGAAATTAGAATTTTTTTTTAGCTTGTTCTCAAAATGGTCTACAAACAATACCACACCAAGACAAGACGAATAATAAAATGCCAGACATTTCTTTGGAGGATTATAGAAAGACATAAACAAGTGAAATATGAGGATTCGAGTAGAGACAGATCACAATAGAACCAGTCAAAGTCATTTTATGACTTGAGTGATTTGAAAGACATCGGTCAGTTACCCAGTCAGTACAGAGATATTTCTGTCTGCGGTTGCAACGTTTGTGCCAAAACATCGATAAAGTTACATAACAAGTAGTTAATGCATTACATCAGTTGATGTATAATTATTTTTTTTTTACCATCCAAATGCGTAATACTTGTCTCTACCCTTCAATCAGACTAGTATTGTTACACCCAACGCCGGCTCTCACTCAGCCCTCTTGTTCCCATTTTGACCAGTCTGCCTAATTGGAGCCGTCACAGTCACTTTGCCTGATTGACATCTGTGGAAACGTTTACGACTCTGCCTGATAAACATAAGTGTTTTCCTGGCTTCGTCTGGCCCATCTCCGCATGGCCCGGGACCACTTGTTTTTCTTATAGGAGAAACTCCAGAGAATATTGGAAGCACAAGGAATGACAGAAAAAAAAAGAAGTAAAAAAAAAAAAAAAAAACATTAAATTGTTGAGCTAGACTGCAGACAGTCAACCATGTTTCTTGTAGAGTTTTTTTCTTTCTTTCCCTATGCTAAATTTAAAACCTTGTCATTTTGACTGGTGTGATGTAACGAGACAGATTCTGACTGTTTGTTGTGACAAGGCTAGTAAACACCACTGGACCGTTTGACGTGTGTTTGTGTGTGTGACGGTGTGATAAAAATCAAGTCCCACACTCCAGCAATATTAAACATGAAAGAAGTCCGAGGCCTGGAGAAAAAAACATAGACTGTGTATTGATTTCAATGCCAGCTCTCTACTAAAAGGCAAGTAACATGATTCTATGTCTATATCTATATATCTATATATCTATATATATACAGTATATAGATATATAGATATATAGATATACATATATATCTATATCTATATAGATATAGATATAGATATATATATAGATATAGATATGTATATATATCTATATGTATATATATATAGATAGATAGATAGATAGATAGATAGATAGATAGATAGATAGATATCTATATATAGATAGATATATATCTATATATATATATCTATAGATATATATATATATATATATATCTATATATATATATATATATCTATATATATATATATATATATATCTATATATATATATAGATATAGATATATATATATCTATATATCTATATCTATAGATATATAGATATATATATATGAATATTTAATATTAAATGCATTATTCAACACAAGACTTAAAATGTGAAAACAAAATGCATTTTAATCTTAGTAAGTTGTGGTTTTAATAAACACAATGATGCATTAACATCTTTTTTTATTCAGTTTGACTCTCCTAAATTCCCTCTGCTTAAACAGCCTGGGTTAAAGCTTTTTAACAAAATAAGTATTTCTGTGCTTAACAAGATATACTGTAACTAATGAATGTGCCTACTAATAAAATTATGATCTTCTTATAATTAAACAATGTAAACACACATAAACTTAGAAAGTTAGCAGGTCATTTAAATAAAAACACAATGATATTGCTTTAACAGTCCGTAACAGCGTCATTAGCATGAGTGGAATAAGTGGGAATAAATGTTCTTATTGGAAGAAGTTATTATATTTTTAAATACTTTTTATATATTTATAAATGATCAAATGACTGGATTGAGATCGTTAAAGGGTCTGATTTGGCCCACGGGCCGCCAATTGAATAGGCCTGATTTAAAGTATCACAGTTGTAACTGGAACTCTCACAGCAGCGATAGCATAATCATTAATGGTGCTTTAGGGCATGGAGCCACAGTTCAGAGCGTGTTTAAAGTTTTACCCAAAAGCACCTCAGTTGGGTAAATCTTATGCTAAAACTGTTTGAAACTTGGTTGTCCAGTTGAAGGTTGCTTTCTACTAACATCACCACCACATCACCTGTCAATCAGACTGCTGCCTATCACAGACGACTGTGTTTATGTTTGTATAAGTGTTGCTTTTCACATAGTTTGTGCTTCTTTTTTAAGTTAGCATGTTAACTTTTGTTTAAAATGACTTGCTCATGCTCAATCTGTGCTGTTGAGCATTTTACCCCATTTCTGGGTTGGTAAAGGTTAATAGGGCTGCAACTAACGATTATTTTTCATTGTTGATTAATCTGTCCATTTTTTTCTTGATTAATCGATTAGTTGTTTGGTCTATAAAATGTCAGAAAATCACATCAGTGTTTCCCAAAGCCCAAGATGACGTCCTCAAATGTCTTGTTTTGTCCACAACTCAAAGATATTCAGTTTACTGTCATAGAAGAGTAAAGAAACCAGAAAATATTCACATTTAAGAAGCTGGAATCAGAGAATTTTGACTTTTGTTTATTAATAAATTATAACGCTATATCGTGACAGTAGTACATGAAACAGGTAACCTGAAAAAAATCATGTGCCTCTGTGTCCTCCGGTGTCCTCCGGTGCTCCTAATGGCATTTGCAATATTTCACAAACCGGAGGAAAACAGGCAGTAAGAGCTGATCTGAGGTCTGCTGTCTATGAGAGCTGGCTGTCAATCACTCACAAACTCCGACCAAACGGTCAAACTAGGCAGCGCTGATCAAATATGAATCAATATTATGTTACGTTAATGCCTATTTCTCGCCTCAAATGTTTTCAGAATCATCTTGTAGTGTACTGTTTAGCTGTAAAATGAGAAAGTTTGTGACGCCGCCGCCATTGTGAAGGAACGCCAAGTTCCGGTCACATGACCGGAGCACAGCCAATAGGAACGCTCTCTCAATGAAATGACCTGTGATTGGTCAAAGTCTCCCGTCACGTGCTAGATTTTTTAAAGCCTGAAAACAGATCCATGAGGAGGTGCAGAAGTCTAGTTATCTCTCAGAACACTTGAATTACAATATGCTGAAAGGTTATTATGGAATGTTTGCCCAATGATGTCAAAAATATACTGCCTACTGCCACTTTAATAGTTGACAACAAACGATTAATCGTTGCAGCTCTAAAGGTTAGTGGAGACTAGGGCTGCAAAGGACTTTGAAAGAAGATACAGAAAAATCAGAAAATATACCTGTATCAATATGAGTGTTTTTGTCTCAGATCTCAAAAGTTTGTCTTGGACAGGTAAATCATGGCAAAAGTTGTATAGACCACACAAGGTTGTAATATCAGCTAATTCTTACTTTTTGTTGTTTTTTAATCTCTCTTTCAGGTTATGGACTGTGTGCTGCGAAGGCCCAGTACCCAATAGCTGAGTTGGTGAAGATGCTTCAAGAGGCTGGCAAGCATGTCAGGTAAAGGGGTGATAAAGCTAACTCATCTACATTAAATGCAGTTCATCGTTAGCTACATAGATATAGATAGAAACAGTATAGATGGAGGTACATGTAGATTTAAGCAGGGAGGGAAACGATTTTACCCAATACAAGATTAAACTGAGCCATGAAGGACAGAAAAGAGGAGTTGTGGTTTTGGGCTTGATGACAAGAAGATGGGACAGGACAGATAGGGAGAGACCTGTGTGCGAAGAAAGAATGAGAGAAAAAAGGAAATGCGAAAGAGAGGAGAGGAAGTACAAGGTACAGCGGAAGCATGTGTAATTGTACTGCCTCAGTCGTTTGATCCTGGCTGTTGCAGCTGCTGCTACTTAGAGCATTTGTACTTGATTAGAGGAAAGTGGGTGGTCAGAAAAAAAACCTTTACCCTGATCTCTTACTCTCCTATTTTTCCCTGTTCTATATTATAACGCATTCTCTTGAATTGTTGTCTTCTTACTCTTCATATCTGCCTGCTTAATCCCTCTACACCTCTCCCTCAGCCTGAATGAACCATATGCCGTTTTATTCCTCTTCCTATACACTACAGTATGATGTTTGGAAGCACAACACACTTAAGACCAAAGTCTTTGCGTCTTCCCACTGTCCTCTAATGCATGTAGACTGTATGAGATTACATGCAGAAAATTACTTTTTCAATCGGCAGCAACAGTCGCTAATAGATCCCAGAACCCGAGAGGCCATCTGCACTCTGAATCCGCCTAAATTCGCCCAACAAATAGAAAACAAATCTCCAAAGGGTGGTCGGTCAGAGAGAGCCAGCCACTGGAATTCAGTGGCTGGTGTTAATTTCCTACCCTGATTACATGACATGGCTAATTGAGTTTGAGAGCTATGTAAACCCAGTCACACACATGCACTCAACAAATAATACATAGTGGAGGATTGCAGTGGGAAGCATGTGTGTAGCCAGACTATAATCACAAACGTCTCTCAACTCCATTTGTCCAAAATCTCCATCTTATTGTCTCTTTCTCTGCCCGACACCAAACGTATTTATCCTATCTCCCCAGGTTACAGTGAATGGTGGTCAATATCCAAGTCTATAGAGGAGAGACTGTGTTAAAGTACTCAATGAACTTTGTTGTCATAGGTTTGGTATCCACCCCGTGGCCGGCCGTATGCCCGGTCAGCTCAATGTGCTGTTGGCTGAAGCTGGCGTCCCATATGATATTGTCCTGGAAATGGAGGAGATTAATGAAGACTTCCCCGGTAAGATCCAGTCGTTTCTGTCTTTAACATACTGTACCTGCCTGTAACTGATTCATCCAGAATTATTCTGACCCAACATGTTTGATTTTGCTGCAGCTTTTTAGAGAGTTGTCAGGGAAGGCAGTTGGCATTTGAAAATATGGTGTTGAAGGACACGAAAGTGTGTAACATTTAGGGGATCTATTGGCAGAAATGGAATATAATATTCATAGAACCGCTGTGTTTTCGTTACCTTAGAATGAGCCGTTTATATCTACATACAGAGCGGGTCCTCTTCACAGTTCAGAAGCCCAGAATGGACAAACCAAACACTGGCTCCAGATATGGCCATTCACGTTTTTCAACAAACACACGACTTTCAACTAGGAGACCGGTGTTTTGTTTAGTGTTTTAGTGACATTTGTCACGTGTTTTCCATACTGATGTTGCGTTGTTTCTGTACGTATTTTACTTAGTTTACGTACTTATTTTAAGCCCAACTATGAAGTTTTTCCTAAACCTAACTTAGCGGTTTTGTTGCCCCCTGCTGGTACTGCACCTTCATGCACGCGTGTAATATTTGCGCCTCTGCGAGGCAAAACATGACACTGATACGCTATCCTCTGGTGGACAGGCGGGTCTATTACACGCTTTCGGGTTGCACAGTGACAACAAGACTACAGTGATATAACTTGAGTTGATAAGCGAAAGACTGGATAGGATATAACATCATGGAGTCAAAGGCCAAAATAAAATAAATCCATTAAACATGAGGTAAAAGGGTTAAGATATGTTTTTTGATTTTAATTTGTTGTGTGTCCAATCAGAAACGGACCTGGTCCTGGTGATCGGTGCCAATGACACAGTAAACTCAGCCTCCCAGGAAGATCCTAACTCTATCATTGCTGGTATGCCGGTGCTGGAGGTCTGGAAGTCTAAGCAGGTGAGACATCTGGTGCATGCATGTGTGATAATGAGGTTGTCCTGAAGCCCAAAAAGATAAGGAGGAATGGAGAATTTTACAATAACTGGACTGCTTTTTATCGCCTCAACTGGATGTTGGAGTCCACACCCGTAGAGGGGCCTCCATTTGAAGACACACGCACACACACATTCAGGCTCACATGCATAGACACAGATTGTTACAGTTCCAGGTGCGGTCCCATCCTGATCCCATTAGTGGTGACTGTGTCCCTGTGGAATGACGACATTCGGAGCATCCCGCTGGCACCACTCCGAGATCTGGGATTTATACGGCGTTCCCACTTGTTTCCACACACACTTTCCCCTGGGGAAATCAAAGAGGACATTCTACCTAACCACACACACTCATATGGACGCACACAGAGACACACATACAGGTGCACAGATAAAAACAAGACAAAAATTTGGGTTCCCAAAAAAAAATCACACAAATGCTTTTAAAAAAGTCATTCATAAGTACCCAATTATGCATGCATGAGTCATATGAGAACACACATAAACTACTTTTAGAGTTTTGATGAGTCAAACTTCAGTAAAATACATCTTTATTGAATTAATGTTGTCCAAAAACAAACTATGAAGGCGTTTCACTTTATAATGTAATTAGCTCTACTACGCACAGTATTTTTAATGAAATCTGTTGTTAAATATGTTAATACAGCAGCTGTTATTAAATTTCAAACATCCCAGCTCTATTTCTAGGACAGAGGTCGTTGAGGAGGAGAGAATGTCAGAGATATTTCTGGTTTTAGTTTAGAAAAGTTGGCATAGTTTGAAAATGAATTTGCTTTTAAAAGCTTCTTCTTCAGTATTTTCACATGTAATCGTCCAGTTAGAGGCTAATGAGTGTGTGTCTGTGTGTGCACGTGGATGTAGGTGGTTGTGATGAAACGCTCCCTGGGCGTTGGATACGCAGCTGTTGACAACCCCATCTTCTACAAACCTAACACCGCGATGTTGCTAGGCGACGCCAAGAAGACTTGTGACGCCCTGCAAGCCAAGGTCCGCGAGTCCCAGAGTCAGTAAGGCAGACACCTTCACTAAGAGCACACACGGAGCGAGGAAGGTCGAAGACAATGAGTCACCAAAAAATATCTCCACATTAAGATGATCTTTGTCCAATTGTGACCGTTTGAGCAAAGATAATTTCAACGATTTTGGCACACCCTTCCTGTCATCTATAAATAAAAGAAATTGTAATGGTTGTAAAAAAAAAATATGCTTGTGCAGTAGGAGCCAAGCAATGCAGATATTGTAGTTTTTCTATTAGTGCTCCCACTGTGGTACGTCTTTTATTTCTAGATATTAAAGGAAGGGTACGTCAACAATTTGCATGTGGTAATCTGGGGAGCAAGCGGCTGTCATCTTCATTATAGACGCCTATATTAATGTAAAACAATCAGAAATGTAGATGCATTAAGAAGTTAGATAGGTTAAATTTCACTGTTAAGATATTTTAGGAAATAGTCAATAGTTGAAAGACAATTTTAGATGAATTGGAATTAAAAAGGAACAAAAGCAGAGATATAAAGAGAAAGAGGTATGACAGACTTAGGCACTAACGTTTTTCCACAGTTAGGAGTTTTCTCCCATGTTTTCTCCAGAGTTTTCTTTTATTATCGTAAGGTAATTTGGTGTTCCCTTTATTTTTCTCAAATGCTAATGTCGCACCTTCTTTTTCTGTACAAGTAAAAAGAAAAAAAGCAGAATAGTGCAGCATTTTTATAAAGTTCTTTCAGTTCCAGTTTTATACGGTATTGAGAGATTTTTGTATTTGGTCTAATAATTATCATAAACCTAGAAAATCACGTTTTAGAAGCCATAGAAATCTGGTCATGCTATTTGCTTTTTTTCTTTTCACTTAACCTGTGTCTCGTGACCTCCACCTACAGTATGCCCCTAGTGCAGCAATCACACATGGACCCAAAAACATTAATAAAGATCCATTCAGACCTCGTCTATCAAGCATTCAATGCAATAAACCAAATGACCTTTTTAAGTGTGACACCACATCTATCATGTAATGCTGGTAAAGACTGCACTACTCCTACAAACACACACTCTTGTAGCTCTGATAGCTGAATGGATTTTATGATGTTTTTGAACCAGGTGCATCACATCATCATCCTGTGTGGTTCTGATGTTACAGTACATGTGATGATAGCCTTTACGGTAAAGAAGGGTGTTTTTTTTTAAGTGAATGTGGCTCCATCCACTCCGATATGTGTGTCCTCATTATTTTTCTCGAGGAAAATGAAGGATCACTGTTTGTAAACTAGGGCCAGATGTTAACCTGACTGTTGTGCGAAGAGTCTAAAGCAACATGACACTTCTAATTCATTCAATATGTCGCCACATTTCAGAATACATGTTTATTATTCTTAAGCATTTCTAAATTGGAAATGTCCTTTTTATCCTTTGCCATAAACATAAACTTGTGCCATAACATCCCATTTTACAATCAATCTGGATAGATTTCAAGGCACAAATATAGATGGCTTAGTTGCTGTATTAGCACTTCTTTAAAGATCACTGACAAAATGACAGTAGTTCCCACTCTACACCTAACTAACTAATAACTGAAAACACCAGAGAGTCCATCAAGTTTGAATTTATGACTAAGGTTGGATTGCTTCCTTCCTTTTTATTACTTCACTTTATCGGTTTTGGTGGTCATAATAAAGTAGATGAATTAGTTTTCTGGTACAAGGTTTGAAGCACATGAGGTGACAGGTTGGAAGTCTCCGTTGGTTTTAAAATCTGTACAAGTACAAGTTAGTCGTTCTAGTTTCATCCTGGGACCTGATGCATGACCATGACAACTATCCTACCTCTCCATAAAACGACCAATACCTTTCCAGAGGACCCTCATCTGACCAATCACCTTCGACTGAATCGACCACAGGGCGTCTAACGGACCAGTAATTTTACTTCTTTCACATCTGATTTCAACCAGTCAGCTCTCATGCATCCTAAACCTGACCAATTGCCTTCTGTTTTGTGTTCACATCATGTTTTTAACCATCAGACCTCAGTTTGCCGCTGGCTAGTTTACTGTGTGTTATGCAAGTGTAGAGCTGCATATGTCATTAGTGCTCATGAGGGGTTATTGTTCTTACATGTCAATTAACACAAACGCAGTCTTTAGGGACTATTAGATTGAGATGTTTGCTTAATATTTGTTGCCATTTCGAGGTAGATCAAATTAAGGAAGATGGAGAATATTAATAGTTTTGCCAATGTGCCCCCTTATGCCCTTTTTTTGTCTACTTAAGGAAAATATTTTTGTAAAGAGGCACCGTATCTGTGCAGAGCAACAATGGGGTTTTGAAGTTGTACAATGTTTCACCGTGTTAGGGAGATGAAATGATGAAATGTACTGTGAATGTTTTCCCCCCTTTTGTTTATCATGGAACATTTTCATCCCTAATAAACCTGTATTTACACTAGTTGTTGATTGAGGGTCTCATTCCTTCCCTGACACACACTCTTAAAGGTGCAAATGAATTCCCTGAATAATAAACAAGTTGACCTGTAAGGTTTTCCCTGAGGTCTACCACAGCTTTGATGGTAACGCTACCCAATTTTGCACGGCGGGGTTGAAACTCAAATATTCGCAGCAATTAACCTGGATTAAGGATCATGAGGGGAAGGAGTTGTATGCACACTCGCACACATGCTTCACCTGTGCAGTGCTGCTTTACACCAAATAATGTAAACACTTTGTGCAAAAAAACTCAAAATCTGTCAATCAGCACTTTGATAGGTGAGGTTTCTAAGCCTCAGCAACTGACAGGTCATAAAAGATAAAAAAAAAAAAACTGCAGGTGAATCAGCCAGAAAGACTACTATTAGTTAACCCACAGTAGACATGTTTTGGTCTTTTTTAGGGGGGTACAGGGGTTTTTAGGGGGAGATAGCAGGTCAGCAGTATACGTCACATAGAAGTGGTGTACAACATCTGAAAGCTGGGAACCAGAAGATTAATTTGATATGCAGCTCAGCACTGTGTCAAGTTGCTCTAATCATGAATCAGAAATAAACATGAATTAATTAAAATAAATTGTGAGTATATATAGAAGTATATGATGGCCATTCCCATGCTGTATTATGTCTCATAAGTTGTTATATACCATTTGTTAAACATATTTGGGGCTAAATTGAACCGTTTTTTACAACTCGAGAATTGATCAAAATGATCAAAAATCCCTCCAAAATAAAACGTTAAGACACCAAGACCTTGAGGAACACCATAGAAAAAGCCATGCTGTGATTTGGTATCAAAAACTATTGATATTATGAGATTTCTGCAACTTCTGGCGAGCAAAGGGGAGACTCATACCCATAGGATACCCATAGAACTCATTTTCATTCACATATCTTGAGGTCAGAGGTCAAGGGACCCCTTCGAAAAACACCATGCCAGTTTTCCCTCGCCAAAATTTAGCCTAAATTTGGAGCATTTTTTAACCCCCATCCTGACAAGCTAATGACAATCATGACATGGTTGGTAGGCTACCAACGCATTCCTTATGTTTTCTAGTTTCATATGATACCAGTATATTTACTCTAGCTTTGAGACTGAGCCCGCTATAGCATTGTAAAGACAGTAAAGGCAGTCTCAACTGTAGAAAGGAAAAAGAAAATATATGATAAAAGGCCAAATACTGTAAATGTTTCGGGGAGAAGCTGTCTGTAGGAATTGCTGTACAGTGCCATATTGCTGTTTCCAAATTGTTATCTCACCGAAATGGAAATTAAATGCAGCTGAAGGGCTCAAGATATCAGTACACTTTTTTTTTTTCAAAAAAGATACAAAAACTTTCACTTAAAAGCAGTCACGATATGCCATTGAAATGCAGACAGGAAGTGGTTTCTTTTTACCGTCCTGCCACCAGTGTCATGCAAGGAGCATCTCTTTTATTATGAAAAGGAGAAGATAATCACGCTGGTTAGGAAAGCCACCTCCGCAACCTCTAAGTGTCCCTGCATGTGCAACAGAATGGGATCGCATGAGTCCGCTATGAGGGTTGTGACAATAACCGAAATGTAAATATCGGCTTGTGTGACATTTTCACCTACAAGCGGCACTTGATTGCTTTTCATCAGCGGAGAGGGAACTGGAGATACTTAGAGAAGGGGAGTGGTGACTACAGAGATGGAGCAGATAGATTTATGAAGACGGGGATTGCATGTGTGTGCGATGAGGGTGGCTTCATCCTGTAACAAGTAGCACTCAGACAGGCTGTTATCTGCTCTCAGGATGGAGGAGATCTGAGGAGAACTGTCAGTCCCACAGCAGAGGAGAGATGCAGCGATAGTGATTAAAGAACGGGTTGAGAAATCACTTATTTTGTGTGCATCATCTGTCTGATGTGTTACCTTCTTGAATATGAGTAAAAAGTTATTCAATCTATATTCCTAAAATTGGACGTTTATTTCTATGATATTATGCATGTGGAGGGTCTCAGGTGCTTTCAAAGGTCATGTATGTCTTAGAGAGTGATAAGTGTGAGAGACACCGTGAAGATCCACGGCCTGATAAGAGCTGAGGTGACAGCCTCCTCAGCTCAAGCTGGTCTATTGTCACACTGCCAGTATTTACCCAGAGTGCTGAAGGATAGCCAGCATGTTCCAGTCACAATACGCCTCCATCCCTTCTCCCTGCAGGGATAGAAAAAAACAGTTTGTTTTGCCTGGCCTTGCATGCAATTTGACGTGGAGGGTATTTAATTATGAGTGAATCTATTTGATGATGAGATGTACTATGTGGATTCCGTGTTTGATAAGGTCAGGGAGCATGCATGCACGTGTGAGAAGAAAATATGCAGTTGTGGATGAAGTGTTCTGATTGTTTTGCTTAAAGCTGAAGTAGGCGAAATTGGAGCAGATATGATTAAAAAAAGTTCTTTTTATAAAACGGTCGCTATATCGTGACTGTAGTACATGAAACAGGAAACCTGAAAAAATCATGTGCCTCTGTGTCCTCCGTTGTCCTCCGGTGCCCCTCACGGCATCTGCAAAATTTTACAGACTGGAGGAAAACAAGCAGTGGGAGCTGATCTGAGATCTGCTGTCCATCTGCTGTCTATGAGAGCCGGCTGTCAATCACTCGCGAACGCCGACCAAACAGTCAAACTAGGCAGCGCTGATCAAATATGAATCAATATTATGTTACATTTCTGCCTATTTCTTGCTTCAAATGTTTTCAGAATCATCTTGTAGTGCACGGTTTAGCTGTAAAATGAGAAGTTTGTGACCCAGCAGCCATGTTGGAAATCTCTTGAAGGAACGCCAAGTACCGGTCACATGCACAGCCAATAGGAATGCTCTCTCAATGAAATGACCTGTGATTGGTCAAATTCTGCTGTCACAGGCACAGATTTTTTAAAGCCTGAAAACAGAGCCATGAGGAGGTGCAGAAGTCTAGTTATCTTTCACACTTGAATTACAATATGCTGAAAGGTTATTATGGATTTTTTTCCCAAAGATGCCAAAAATAGACTGCCTACTGCCACTTTAAAAAGTACAAATACTATATCAAAATTTCAGTTAAGTATAAGTACAGGAGTGTAATCAGCAATGTACTACATTATGAAAAGTAAAAAAGTAGTACTCATTCTGCAGAATGTCTACTTTCTGCATAATGAGGCTCCTATTGACCCCTTGTATGACTCAGACATACATTTTAATACAGGGCCCTGGACAGCCAAGACAGGTAATAATCCAGAACCCGTTTTAAGGCCCATATCATTTCAGATGATGGTGCTTTAGTGGTGTAGGCTACTACTGTATATCTCCAAACAAAATTTGAATTAATAAAATTATCACAAACCAACTAACACAAAATGAATCTGATGCTTTTGGTGAGAGACTACCCAGTTGGTAGCCCAGCCTAACTTTCAGTTATTTTTCTTAATTTCTGAATTTTATTGGCTTTTTATAATGCATTAACATGCATCATTTAATATGGTAGTTGGTGGAGCTAGATTTTGCACTGTATATAGCCTACTGTGAGTAGTTTGAGCTATAAAAATACATCATATTTTATAAATTGATCACATTTTGTATGTAAAATCTCAACACACAAAGTATTTAGGATACCGTAATGTAGTGGAGTAGTATAAAGTACCATTTAAGGAAATAGTCAAGTAGTACCTCAAAATTATACTTAGCTTATATACCATACTTCCACCACTTAAAATACATATACTGTATATGTATTTTTTTTTTTTTTTTAAATGTAAGCTGCCATACAGACATATGTATACATATGTCTGTATGGCAGCCTATTTTTTAAAATATTAGCTAAATTGCAGCCTATCATGCACAGTTCTTCTAATATTGTTAAATATGTTTCTCAAACACAGCTTAGATTTTCCCCCTCTTTGCTAAGGAGATGTAATTTTCTACAAAAGGACAAAACAAAACAAAACAAAGACCCTCTGTAATGTTAATAAAAGGAAGACTATAATGAGCTAGGACAGGTGTTATGGGGAAGTCTGTTCCCCTGTCAAATGAGGTTTCCCTCCTGTTAAAATGGTAGCGCCCCCCCTCGGTAGTTCGGCATGAGGGTTGGTTCAGGTTACAGTCTATGGTTTTCAGTTAGGGGAAAACACATATCAACGGGAAACAATAATCGAGACAACACCGCCTGGGACATATTGTAGCCTACTGGCTGCAACATTAAAACCAGGATTAAAACACACCTTGTCGCAAAATGGAGGTGAATTGATTTAAAGCGTCATTGCTCCGCCCACTCTCCAGCAGTTCTGGTTCTGCTAAATTGGCATTAAGTTAGCAAGTAAATTACTCAGCTGTGAAACTGCGCAATGTAGCGTTTAATAAATAAGCTACTGTAGCTCGGTTTGTTTTTTTTATCGCTTTATGACGGCTTTGTGGATAAATAATGTGCTTCCCACAACAAAGTGAGCGTTTATGGTAGCAGGTGTGGGACTCAAACGCCACTTCAAGTGCAAAGGGAGTCTGCTGTGCTGTTTTTGCTAGCTTGTGACTGCAGCTACGCTTCCGGAAGGCCTTCCTTGCGGCCCGAGATCGAGGACCCCGCTTCGCTTCACTTCAACTAGCTAAGTAAGTACCCAATTTACTGCTGCTAGTTGTTCTAACGCTGTGTTTGCTCTGTGCACTTATTTGCTGCTCATGCTGCTATTGTGAATTTTATTTGCAGTGTGGTTTAAGTTTTATGTTGGTTGTTGTTTGATGTTTGCATTGAAGTAGTTGACTTCATGAATACTCCTCATGTTTGAGCAATCGTTTATAAATTTGGTTATATATTATATGGGGCTGGAAAGTTTGGTTTTGGCCGAGAGATTATTGCTGTGATTTTGGTAACAATGGTATGTTGGCTTGTACCAAACATGAGTGTTGTTGTTCACATAATCCCTGTATTATTTGCTTCATTGGCTCTCAACATTTCTTTTTTTCACATTAATATTTTGTCCACACACTTCAGAAGAAATGTGTTTGTCTGCTAGCTTGCTTTACTATTCTTAATATGATGATATGCTTGGTCTGCGGTTAATGCTACTGCTGCACATCCAGTATCAACCTTTTAACCACATAATGTCAGTGCACCGTTGATAATCTGTTGTTATTTGCTAATGTTTCAAAGCTAATGATTTGCCATGTAGTTAATTTGTTGCCTGATGCTGCATAACAGGTAGGGTGACCATATCCTAACAAACCAAATGTGGGACAAAGAGTATGTTTATGTGGGACACGTTACCACGGCTGAGAGGTAGTTTACAATTTTGATATAATGTCTAACTTAAAAAATAAACATTTCTATTCTGCCCCTTATCTTGTAATATCTCTATGCTTTGCCCGAATGCATCCATAGATCGGCACATCTCTTTTTGAGCCACACGTTTCTTGTGAGACTCACATGAACTGTGTCACTTAATGTCGTATTTCCCCTGTGTGAAATTGAAAAGTAACTGGCAAATTTGACAACAAACTTTTTGGTAGTTTCCATCATATTTCGCCTAAATCTGCATAGCTTGTAACTTCGAGGTGACTCGCAATTTTCTCCATTGGGCATAGCATAGCAAAGATGGTGAAATGTTAACCTGCACTTGACCAACGTGTGCACAGTTTGACAGCAGACAGCCCCGTGATGACAGCCTTCCCTGTTTTCTTCACAGCCACTGGATAAAAGGCAGATTTGAAAAAGTATCTGTCCTGCAGTGGTTTGACTCGTCTCAATATCTGGGACGTGGGACAAGGGATAAAAATGCTGTGCAGTCCCTCGTAAAGGGGGACACCTGGTCACCCTAATAATGATGAAGTCATAGCCTAGACGCCAAATATCAGCTCTGTGCATATTCTGAATTAAATCCCCTGAAACTATGGGCAAGTAGTGTTTTGAATGCTACAGCAACATCTCCTCTTCTCCCTCACTCACCACTATAGGAACCACGCTGTTTCCAGCACTGTTAGTTCAAGAAACACATTTTAAATCAGTGCTATGCAGACAGGCTCGAGTCTCTCTGCAGTGTGTTTGATCGTGTGATGAGCGCCAACCTCAGACCCCAAAACTATCTGCAGCTCCAAACCCACAGACCCTAGTTAACTGAGTGTGTGTGTGTGTGTGTGTTAGAGAACGCATAGCCTTGTGTATATGAAGTAATTCTTGTTGAAAGGCGTGCAGATCAAACTATGTGTGATTGGAGAGATTTGTAGCTGGGTCCCCCGCCACAGATGAAGTGTGCGTGAGTGCGTGCGTGCGTGCGTGCGAGTGAGTGATCAGGCCAGAACATTTGTGGCTGTGCTACAGGATGAAACCTCGCCACATGCCTTTATACCAGGATTAGCATCTTGGTTTTTGGCCGTCGTCATCTTAGTTTTTTTTTTTACAACTGAAAGCTGAAAGACATTTTTAGGTGACCAAAATGTTGCAATTAACTTTCATGAACTGAAAACACAGTGTGAAAGGGTTAAAGACTTATTTTTACAACCGGAAGAGTCGCCCCCTGCTAGCTATTAGAAAGAATGCAAGTTTAAGGCACTTCTGCATTGGCTTCACTTTTCAGAACCGGATGTTGCTTATCTAATGAAGGTTAAATAAATTGAATAAAACAGTACGTTTCTATTTGCCAATATATATCGCTTTTTAAGCTGTCTTGCTTTTATAATGTGTTTTACTGTTATTAAGTAAGCCACCATCATCTGTTGAGTAAAGGTTATAAGCTCTATAGTAGTAGGAGATCCATCATCCTAATCTATCACTGCAGCACTGGTCCTGTTATATCTACAGGTAGAGTGATGGCGTATCATCAGTCTGCGTTACGGATGGTGGACCTCTCAACGAGAGGAATCTCTTTCATCCTTGATCTCGAGTGTGTTCCCTCCCTTAATGTCTAATCTGATCGTCCTAACAGCTTGTTTGGAGAAACTGTGTTATTGAGCGGTGTCTTAAAAGCCCCCGGACCCAAGGCTCTGGGATACATCGTCCCACGGACACACACAAACATACACAATGTCTGCCCCAGACTGTCCTCGAGTCGTTTTGACCGTGACAGCCAGAGATAAATGTAGACACACTAACCTGGAGAGCGAGCAACACAACTGGCCTCTTTACTGTTCAGTTTCATTGCTGCTCGGGGCTGGCTAACGTAAACATCGTGGGAGTGTGTCCTTTTAAACTGCTTTTATTGTCCAGCTGCTTCTCAACCTCTGGATGTAAATTGTTGAGAGGTTAGGATGGAAGGATGAGAGGAGAGGGGAATAAGGCGGGGGTGAAAAGAGGTGAGGGGGTGGTTAATGTAGTGGTAAGAAGTGAGGGGATGGGATATCCTCTGAAGTAAGGCAGGAATCATTTAGAGTGGTTTCTCTCTGTGTGCATCTGTATGTTTGTGCGCATGCATCATTAAAGCAGACGCATCACAAAGTTCAGAGAAACAAAATGTTTATTGAAACATCTTCCCAGACCGTTCAGCATCAGTTTGTTATTGTCTTGTGGCTAGGGGAGAGTTGTTGGAGCAAAAAAGAAATGCGAAAAGAAACAAATTGTATTTACACTGGAAACCCAACCTATGCAAATGAAGGGGGAATCACACTGCAAGACTTTGAAGCTGATGGAGCCTCACTGTGGCTGTCTGACACAAACACTGGGATGGAAATCCTTGAAAATATGTCTGCTATGCAGCTGTGGTGTCTGATATTTATTTGTTGTGCTCATAAGTTGTCATCATAATAGATTGTCCGCCTTGAGAGAGCATACATTACTTATTTTCCCATGCTTCCCACTTGACATGTACAGTAGAGGTCGACCGATATGGGTTTTTTATGGCCGATGCCGATTTTTTTTTTTATAGAATCAGGACAGCCGATGGCCGATATATGATGCCGATTTTTTTTTTGCCGATATGTTTGGGTGGTTTTCTTTTTTTCCTCCATCTGATAAAATATAACAGCTTAATAATAACAAATAATACACAAAATTTCTTAACTTAAGTAAACATTTATTGAACAACACTTATGGTCTGTCTCTCCAATCTGCATGTTGTGTCTGCACTGCAGTGCATATTTTATTTTGTGCATGATGGTTAATAGTAGTAATAGTACAGGGCTCAAAACCTTTTAAGCACCTTTCCAAAACTGTCCTAAAGCATGTTTTTTATTTGTTTGTTGCAGACACTGTTACAAGCTATATGGCCATAATCTAAGTGATCACAAAATAATAATAACTTTGTTTACTCGTATTACACAGCCTGCTGCTCATAGACACGTTTAATGAGGAAGTGAACCTTTTGCTAAATGTTTCGACAAATTGCTCGTGTCCTCACACGCAAACTTGCACTTATGACAAGCATTGTCGGCATCAACTCTAGTAAAGTGTAATCACGCTTTATAAGTTTAGTTTTCTCCGCCATAGTTACTAAGAGCAGAAGCTCTGTGTGTGTCTGAACACGGCGCTGCAGCAGCGTGTCTGTGAGAGCTGCTCCGCCCCGCACACAGCTAACGTTACCTACGGAGAGAAATTCTCCGTTACCAAAAACAGAATTGATAAATTCGGAGTTTATTAATACTACGGTCTGTAATAATTTAGCCCCCGAGCCCGTTACCGGGTTTCGGTTCCCATCCCTACCTGTAAGGTAGCTGGTTGGAGGCTCGCTATCAATACAGTTCCAAAGTATTTTCTCTCCAAAAGTAACATTTCATATCTGACCAATTAAATACATAGGGCTTTGAAAGATAAGAATTTAAGCCCACCGGTTTCTCCCAGTTACGACGTTGTTCTTCTCACGCACTCTTGCAGAGGTTAGCCCACTTGGCTACATGTACTGAGGTTTGCCGGTAGAATGGCAATTTGATTGACACACAAGTGGCGGTGTCACACGTGTTCCACAGCAACAACAACACTGGGCTGCCCGCAGATGTGCCTGCTTGATAATCGGCTTAATATGCTCAGGCATCGGCCGATGCCGATTATGAAAAAATGTCAAAAAATCGGCCCGATTAATTGGCCGACCGATTAATCGGTCGACCTCTAATGTACAGTATGTACTTAATGTATCAAAATAGTCGACAGTTATCTTTTCTGTTATGGTTGGGTATTTATATCATGGATGTATAAAGAGAACTGGATAGAGCGTTGGAGGCGGGCTCCTGTTCATTCCTGAGAGTTGCTCAGTGGCGCATGCAGCCAAAATGGCTCGACTGCCGATTGATAAAGTACCCGGATCATTCGGCGATCTTCCGCATCCGTTGGGCCCATAGAGCAGGCACAGTAGCGTTTCCTTTAACTCTGCCTCCCAGCCCTCTCTCCAGCTGCGGTCTGGGGCTCATTCACATGTACAGAGGAAGGGAAATTACTCTGGATTCAGCTATTAGTGCATTTTACAACTTTTATGACCTAATGATTTAAATAAGGGCCATATCCACTGAGTTACAGATGTCTCTTTCCCAATGTAAGTCTAAGGGAAAAAGTCTTTTTGGGCCCAATGGCATCACGTGATAGACACGGAAGTTGTAGTACTGCCGTTTGGCCACTATGAAAATTTGCTTCACAGCCCAGCGCTCTTCCTGGGGGCTTGATTTTATATTCTACTCTGTTCTGGTCTGGATCTGTCCATTTTGTCAGATGCTGTGCTTCTCTCTTGCACTCCGTGACGGCAACAAAAATTAAATAAATGATGATTAATGATAAGTTGCCTAGCATGGCTTTTTACTCTATGTTTAGACTTGTGTCTTGTATGAAGTTTCCCATTTAGTGACAACTAAACTAAAAAAAAAGCTGGCAGGTGAGAGACATTTGGTTAGACGATTTTTGCATTTTATTGCTCTGTCCAAATATAAACGTGTTTCTTGTGTGCAAGCAGAGTGTACATGGATTTGTGCTGCATGATAAAATGTTTCCTACAACCTATAGATTGATATGGAAAGAAATGCAGCTATTATTGCAGTCTCATATACAGTCGCTATCCTAGAAGCTGTTGTAGATGTGCTAACTGTTAGGGATGTACCGATACATCGATCTGGATAGATATATTAATTCAACGATCAAATATCATTGATGCAAAGTGAAAACATCAATACATATCATCATCTTTAAGATACGGCTTTATAAATGTAACTGGTTGTGTTAAATGGGCATATGAAATCGTCTAATATCGATCACAGGCCCCTGAATTGAATCGAATCGAAATCGTATTGTGGAGGACTTTGTAATATCAGCAAATAAAGAATCATATTGTTGTCCAAAGAATGGATATAATATCATATTGTGATGAAACTTTACACCCCTACTAACTGTTGTGTTAGGTATGCACTGTAGGTATCCTCTATGCTGCTGACTAAAGGTATATAGATTTATTATGTAAACCAGAAGTAAGACATTAGCAAATGTCTTACTGTAAATTGGATCATCTATAGGATGGTAGTTTGTGTCCTAGAACAGCTCTGTGTGTGAAGATATAGAAAGATGGGTTGAGCTGCTGTGGTCCATCTAGACTTTGTTCATTTATGTTTGAATGTTTATTGATCCTGAATGATCTGATGCCAAGTCACCGCACAGTCACATACTGTTTCATACCATAGATTTATATCTGCTTACAAAGATGCACGTATACACTCAGTGGCTGTTCTATCAACAGGACACTGTATTGCACAGTAAGCTATTCTTTTTTTGTCAGCTCAGATATGTGCATCTTATGGAGTAGTCCAGAAATTACCTCAATCACTTGACACTTTGAGAAGGTTCACTTAATGTTTACTTTCAAGCCTTTTATGGAGCTTTTTTTGCTGGCTGTGGATTAAGTCTAAGCCTACAGTTTCAGTGTATATGGACTGGGATGGACTTGGCAACCGAATGCTTTACATTTGCGGCAGGGCAGTCAAGGACAGTGCACCCTAGAAATGAAAAGGTTCCTGGGGGCTCATTTAATGGTTAATTAAAATGAAACACTGGTAGAACTTTTTTATTTATCATTGCAGAACCCAGGTAGTGAACACAACAGACAATGTTCTCATGATGTTTTTATGCTGTACAATAGTTTGGCTACCGCCTGAGTCATGAAAGATGGAGATGAAATCAGTTCTCTGTTGCAGTAATGGTCTGTATGACTGAAGGAGATTGACTAGACTGACTTGTAGGTATAGGTTTTATAATCCCTTGTTCCAGAAATTAAGCTCATCAAGACATGTTACTACAAATAACATGATGCATGTCATCTTTTGAAGAAGGCATCTTACTTCATACCCTGCATAATGCGAAACAGCTTTATTTACATTGCAGATAACATGAAGTTCTCATCATGTTCAGACGGTTTTGGCAGAGTTAAAACTAACGTAAATGTACTATCATCTACAGACTTGTTGCCAACACGCAGTCATGTTCATAATTTTGTTGCTCCCTGCAAGTATTGACTTTTATATGGCTGCTACACATGCATGAATTATCGTCAGACTTGGACAGTAAAAAACGGATGTCTCAAATTAAATTGCACCCTTCATAATGATGACATGTTTTCTAATTTTACAATATCTTTTAAATGAAACTCTCTGAGCAAATCAATAAAAACTAGGGCTGTCAATCGTTTAAAATATTTAATCGCATGATTGTCCATAGATAATTGTGATTAATGACAAATTAATCGCACATTTTTTATATGTTCAAAATGTACCTTAAAGGGAGATTTGTAGTATTTAACACTCTTATCAACATGGGAGTGGACAAATATACTTGCTTATGCAAATGTATGTATATATATTTATTACTGGAAATAAATTAACAACACAAAACAATAACAAATATTGTCCAGAAACCTTTCTACTACTACTACTACTGCATTTAGCATAAAAAAATATGCTCAAATCATAACATGGCAAACTCAAGCCCAACAGGCAACAACAGCTGTCAGTGTGTAAGTTTGCTGACTTGACTATGACTTGCCCCAAACTGCATGTGATTATCATAAAAAATTATCGTACCCATTTTCATTTACATATCTTGAGGTCAGAGGTCAAGGGACGCCTTTGAAAATGGCCAGTTTGGAGCGTTATTTAGGCTCCTTCGTGGCAAGCTAGTATGACATGGTTGATACTAGAGATGCCGATTTTGAATTTTCTTTTAACCGATAACCGACCCTCGTTAACCGATTATTAACCGTTAACCGACAAGATTAGTGCGTTGCATGCAGTGGTGCTCCAGCTGCAGTGTATGAGCACAACAGACAACTGAGTCCCCAGTTCACTCGTCCGGGAGAGTTAGCATCCACGGTGCTGTGTGTATTGTCGTTGTCATTGTTCGCGTTCAGAGCTGCAGCGTTGCTGTTGGCTTCGTGCTCGCCGTTCTCACACAAATACGGTCTGTCAGCGCGACGTAACGTTAGCGAGTGCCCGACAGACCGTGTGTGTGTGGCAGCGGTGAGTGTGGGGTCGTCGGTGGCGTTATAGCTGTGAACGTAGCAGTGTGTTTACAGTTTATTTGTCGGTGAATAAACGCTACAACTCCTCAGCTCAAGACTGGAGCCAACTTTCTGTATCTTGCAACACCGACTCAGACTCTCTTAAAGTGGGCTGTTAAGGTGGACCAGCTATTCTCTTTAAAGTAACAAGACGCTCCTCCGAGTTTTGCTCAGCTTTTTAATAAATATTTAATATTTCTTTTAACCGTTTAACCGATGGCATTAATAGGTTAAAATTCTTAATGTCGGTTAACGGTTAAACGGTTAATTATTAACAGCCGTAGTTGGTACCAATGGATTCCTTATGTTTTTTTAGCTTTAAAACTAAGCCCGCTACAACCTCTGAAAGATCGTGCTACTATCGCGTTAACTTTGACAGCCCTAATATAAAAAGACAAATGCATCAAAAGCCAACACACATTTAGGCTTAATTTCATAGCCAACAATAATTCAATTTTATTAACTTCGAAGGAATGTGCTGGTCACAAAATGTAATATAAGAAATAAAAACCGATGATTGTCAGATATGAAGGGTAGCAAGTATACGTGCCAGCTGTTCAGTGTTTAAAGAGTTGTCATCATGCTTTTATTCAAACGCTGTCTCACCATACCCAGCCCAGCACCATAAAACACACCCAGGCAGCCTTATCTTGTGACATGGGGGCCACTTCGGTCCGTCATCTGAGGTGTCCTTTATCTAAGAGCTTTCCATGAGAGTCACCGAAGAAACAACCAAAAACAAGGTCTGGAGTGGAGCTTGAATCCCTCTGGATCTGGCCTATAGTGTGGTGTCCTGTATCTGGATGGTAGGGGGTTGTTAGCGAGTTTACTTCTCTTTTCAAGGTGATGAAACTTTACTTTTCTGTTAATGATAGAAATATGGTCTAATCAAGAAAACCGAAAAGAAATAAGAGGTCTTTCAATATCACTCAAGGGTGAAGAGAAGAAATGATGCAAACAAGAGACAGGGACCAACCAGGGAAAAGGACATACAGATGGTAGCAGATGTGAGAAGAGAAAGGATATCTCCTCTTTCCCTCCCTTTTTCCCCCTCTCTGTGGTGATGTAAGTGTTTTCCGACACTTCTCCTGTGGTATCTTTTTGTGGCGTGACCTGCGTATCTGTGTTAGGATGGCGGAGAAGTGATTAAAAGACTGAGGGGAACAAAGAAGAAAGGAAGAGACAGAAGCTTGAGTGTAAGAAAACTAAAGAAGAAGAGGGTAGTGGATGCGTGCATGTGTGTGTGTTTGAGAGAAAAGCGTCTTCAATGGGAGTCAGGTATCGGCTGCATAACCTCTTCAGTGTCGTGGGGGCCTCATCAGCAACGTACACAAAAGAGCGACTGACACAATGAGAGAGGGAATGAAAGAGGGATAGGGTTTCACAGGCAAGGCAGGAAAAAGAAAACATCACATCTCTCCCCTCCCTTTCTCTTTCTGTCTCACTCACTTTCTGACTCTTTCTTAGCGTTTGTCAAACTACAAAGAGAGAAACACCTGAGCCCCTTATTTGGGCAGTACTGTGTCATAGCAGGAATGTGCCACTTGTGTGAGGTTGTGTGTGTATGTGCGTGCGTGTCGGTATTTGGATGAGAGCGTCCAGCCGCAGCCAGCATACCTCACTTGCTTACCTACCTGAGAGCCTTTGAACGCTCCCCAGCTGTATGGTGGCCCATTCAGTGATCAGTGGCTCGCATAAAGTGTTTGATCACACAGTCTGAGTGGGTATCTGGTGAAACCTGTTTGTTAGCCAGAGAGAGGCTGAAGTTTTGCCTTACCTTACCTCAAATTTGAAACAGGGCAACCACTAACATGCAACAACAGCCTCTCATTTTGTTGGACTACATACTTTTTAAATAATAATTTTACTACAGTGTAATATGAATCCCCATGATGAGTCCTGTACGTCACCGAGAGGGCCTCCTGTGGACACATGTGCATTATTAATGATTTATTAAGGCTGACTGAACTGAGGAAAATCCTGGCTGTTTCCTTATTTACCCCCTTTTTTATATTGTTTATGCACAAACAAGTTGTAACGTTGGTATTTTCATCAGGGCCCTGAAGGCAGCATAATTAGAATTTGTTTGAAATGCTCTAGAGTAAACTAAAGGGTGAAAGTTAAAAATATAACACAACACACGCACACTTGTATTGGTCAGTGTAATGCAAAATCATGCAAGGAGCAGCACAGATCATTTTTCTTTCTCTCCTGGTTTTGCTTCATAGTAGGCTGGGCAATATATCAATATTTTATCGTTATTGTGATAAGAGACTAGATATTGTCAAAGATTTTGGATATCACAATATCTTAATATGGCTTAAGTGTTGTCTTTTCCTGGATTTAAAGACTGCATTACAGCAAAGTGATGTCATTTTCTGAACTTACCGGACTGTTCTAGCTGTTCTATTATTTGCCTTTACCCACTTAGTCATTATATCCACATTACTGATGATTATTTATCAAAAATCTCATTGTGTAAATATTTTATTAAAGCACCAATGGTCAACCCTACAATATCGTTGTAATATCGATAATAATTTGGTGAAAAATAGTGATGATTGATTTTCTCCATATCGCCCAACCTTATCACATAGACATGGATCAACCCACAGGTCAACCAGTCCATCATTGTCATTACTCTTGATACTCCAGAAAACCAGTAAATAAAGTTATTGATATAATGCATGTAGAAAATATATATGGAAATATATCATAATAATAATAATAATAATAATAATAATAATAATAATAATAATAATGTATATATTATATATAGACAAATTTGGACAGCACTATATTAGCCAAGGAACGGCCTTTTTACTCGGCTGTCATTTTGACATGTCATTACAGGAAAATGAGAGGTGTTATTAATCCACCTGTGTTTTTTCCTGCTATAACAAGTCAAAATGTCTGCTGTGAAAAGGGCCCATGACGAGCTCGAGGAAGATGTCTCAAGTATTACAGTGTGGGCGGTTGATGATGTTGATGGTGGCGGTCGTGGAACCTTGAAACTCTTGTGAAACCCACATCATCACTCTAGCCATATCACTCAGATGTTTTTAAAGCACTTGTTGTGGATGTGGGTATTTCATGTCTGTGTGAGGGATGGACAATGGATATAACGTGCCACTACAGAAGGAGGATGAAAAGATGGAACAGAGACGGTCGTCTTGTCCTTGCTTGAATTTGTGGATCACACAACAAAAAGAAACCTGCCACTTCCATTCCTACTGATGAGATTCATGTTCACACATACTTTACAGATTTATTCGTTAATAGGTAAAATAATCACATGGAGAAGATGCATTGTTAAGTGCCTCAATTTATCCTAGTCTCTTTTGTTTCCATTCTATCCATGTCTCGCTTACTTTAATCAGCAAAAACATAATCACCATCTGGGATTTATTGCGTTAAATTGAGAATATTAGAAAATGCTGGCACCAAATATGCCACTAGAGCTCAGTGCCGTGCAGATTGAGGAGATTTTATTTTGGCATCATGGCTCTGTTTTTTTTCTTTCCCCGTAAAGTTTTATTTACAGGCAAAGCAAATGGAGGCTAACCGTTACCTTGTATTTGAAGCCATGACGACACAGAGCATGTCGTTGAATGCTGCAGGGGGGAGATTGAGGTGAGGTTTTGGCGGCTGCCCTTGTATAGACGGCACATCAGCTTACCCACAACACAGTGCTTCAAGAAGGTTTGCAGACTTCATTTAATGTGACATGAATTGATTATTACACTACTGTACATGGTGTAGATAAGGACTCACTTTTAGTGAGTGCATAAATACATTTTCTATGACAGTTGAGACTGACTGCAAGCAGACAGTAATAACAGAGGGCAATCAATGCCCTGCCAACTAAACAGACATGAATAGTGTATGACAGACTTTGACATAATGAACAGATTACAGGCAGGAAAAAATAACAGCGGTTACATGGTACCAGACGAGAAACTAATTTTAAATCAATCACTCAGATTGGAGAGATGCTGTGCAGATTGCAGATGTCATGCACAAGCCAGTGTGCTGTGCATTGTTGTTGGTTGATCAATTGTTCACTTTTACAATTTCTGCTCCTCTATACAAGTTATCAAATTTCAGTGGCAAAGAGAATCTCTGGTACTTGTCTTGCTATCATGTTTTCACTTATACTCAGTCTAGCTGTCTTTATTAATCTTCATAACTTCTAGATCACAGTGTGTTTAAGCAGCCTGGAGTGGCTTTTTATAATTGTTTTCGATGAGAGTGAAGCGTTTTGCGCGCTGCTTTTGCGTTGCTAAGTGTCTCGCGTTTAGCCGCTCTGTGCCTCACGTCTTTATAGAGCGCCCTGAACGCCTCGAGTCGAAAAAATTTAATTCAGAGGGGGTTTTTCTAAGGCTTTCAAAGTTAACGCGATAATAACACGTTAACGCAAATTCGTTACGCCAATAATTTCTTGAACGCATTACACAACTTGTGATTTTTAGGTTGTAGCGGGCTCAATTTAAAGCTTGAGTAAAGATACTGGTATCATATGTAACTAGAAAACCTAAGAAAGCCATTGGTACCAACCATGTCAGGCGAGGAAAAACCGGCATGTCCATTTTCAAAGGGGTCCTTTGACCTATGGCCTCAAGGTATGTGAATGAAAATGTGTTCTATGGGTACCCACGAGTCTCCCCATTACAGATATGCCCACTTTATGATAATCACATACAGTTTTTTGGCAAGTCATACTGTAGTCAAGTCAGCACACTGACAGCTGTTGTTGCCTGTTGGGTTTGCCATGTTATGATTTGAGCATATTTTTTATGCTAAATGCAGTACCTGTGAGGGTTTCTGGGCAATATTTGTCATTGTTTTGTGTTGTTAATTGATTTGCAGTTATAAATACATACATTTGCATAAAGCAAGCATATTTGCCCACTCCCATGTTGATAAAAGTATTACATACTTGACAAATCTCCCTTTAATGTACATTTTGAACAGATAAAAAATGTGCGATTAATTTGTGATGAATCACGATTAACTATGGACAATCATTCAATTAAATATTCTAATTGATTGACTTCCTAAGTTTTTTCTCATTGTGCTGACTTTTGCAGGATACCTGGAGCTAAATTACTTTACCAACCATACCATGACCTGAACAAAAAACAGCAGGCCTGGAGGCTGTTGCTGGATACCCGGAGCTACTGTATATGAGTTTACCAACCGTAGTTACCATGATCTGAACAGAAAAAAACAGCAAATTAGTGTGGCACTTGAGATGCTGGGTAAGCTGTTTTCATTATTTGAACTGTACTATTAACTATTTTAACGATGTAACTATAACATTAGCACTCATTTGGGGGTTGCCTAGTATCAATATAAAATAAATGTGGGATAAATGTGAATGAGGCAAATCAGTTTTTTGCTAGGTTTGATGAATTTGATTTTTCTGCTTCCCATGAGAGCATCCTCTCATCTCTTGCACAGAGTAGTCCTGAGGACTGTAGCCCAGCTATTGTTATTGGTGTTGAAGAGGTTCCACAGCAGTTAAGGCGCCTGAATGCTTATAAGGCAGCAGGCCCTGATGGTGTCCATCCATGCACTCTAAAAGTCTGTGCTGACCAGTTGTGCTCAGTCCTTCATTCATTGTTTTCCTTGTCTCTTTCTTCATCAATAATTCCAGTAATGTGGAAAACATCTTGTATTGTTCCGATCCCCAAAAAACCCAATGTGAGTAGTCTTAATGATCTTAGACCTATAGCTCTGACATCACACATAATGAAATGTTTTGAAAGGGTTATTCTGGGTCACATGAGTAGACAGGTCACAGCCTTTCAAGATCCCTTACAATTTGCCCACAGGAAGAGTGTGGGAGTAGTTGATGCATTACTTTTATGCTTCACAGTATTTACAGCCACCTTGAAACAACTGCCAGCTCTGTTAGCGTTATGTTTTTTGATTTTTCCAGTGCTTTTAATACTATTCAACCACACATTTTAGCCAACAAGTTGATGGATTTTAAACTGCACGACACAACCATCGCTTGGGTTTTAAATGATCCTTTATCTAGACCTCAGTATGTTAGGCATGATAAGAAACAGTCTGACAGCATTTTAACTAAAACAGGAGCCCCACAAGGCACAGTTTTCTCTCCTTTTTTATTTACACTCTACACCGCTGACAACAGGCAGAGTCAGGCGTCTTGTCAAATCCAAACATCTTCAGACGACACTGCTCTAGTGGGTCTACTAAACCAAGGCAGTGACCTGGCGTACAAAAGAGAGGTTGAATCATTTGTCAGCTGGTGTGATAAAAACTTTTTAAAACTGAATGTTGGGAAGACCAAAGAGCTGATTATTGATTTTAGAAGGAAGAAGGAGGAGGTCTCCCCAGTGGTAATCAAGAGTCAGCCGATTGAAATTGTCCAGTCCTATAAATACCTGGGTGTCCACCTGGACAGTAAATTAAACTGGAAAAAGAACACTGAGGTTGTATTCAAGAAGGCCCAGTCTAGACTCTTCTTCTTGAGAAAACTTAGATCTTTTGATATCAGCAAGACCCTTCTTCATGTTTTCTATCAAGGAATTTTAGCTAGTGTACTTTTTTATGCTGTGCTCTGCTGGGGTTGCAGCATCACTGTGGATGATAAAAACATGATCAATAAGTTGATCAGAAAGGCTGGCTCAGTGATTGGTCTTGCACTAGACTCACTGGAGGTCACTGTAGAAAAGAGAACAAGGGCCAAACTAAAAACAGTTCTCTTATTTGAAGGCCATCCATTACATGGTGTTTTTAACGGACTCAGAAGTTTATTCAGTGAGCGACTAGTGATGGCTCAGTGTTCTACTGAACGATTCAGGATGTCTTTTGTTCCAGCAGCGGTCAGATTTTTTTAATGAACATTTTTAGATATGGCCTAGATCCATGGTTCCTCTCAGCTGTTGATTATGTCTCAAAGGGCTTCTTATGATGTTATTTATTTATTGGTGTATTGTAAATACTGTGTTTTTGTTGTTTGTCTTGGTGGCAATCGAATTTCCCCACAGGGATCAATAAAGCTGTCTACCTATCCATGTATAAAAAGATGCAACAAACTGCAATCTGCAGTGCGCCTTGCGTTTTCCGCCTGCAAAACGCACTCTGTGTGCTCTGGGCCTTGCAGGGTGTTTCGACCGAATAGAGCACTGTGTTGAAAAAAACCTGCAAGGGGCTGCTTTGGTGGGGCCGTGTTGCTCTGGCATTGGTGAGACGAAATCCGATCCATGAAGGCCGGTTAGAGTAATAGATCCATGTGTTTGAAGGCTTACAGTGGTTTGACTGTGGTTTGGATTGTACCTCATTTGTATGTCACTTAGGACCCAAGTGTCTGCCAATGAATCAATCTAAATGTAGGGGAACGGATGTGATCCACAGTCTCTGTTGTTGAAGTCAGATGTTTTGTACACCCAACTATTCAGCCCAACAAAGGTTTTGCGGCAATAAAACGTCACGGTACTTCCACCTTTTTGCTACTTTGAGAGGACAGTCATTCCTTACATGACCACAGCATGTCACTTGAAAGGAAAAAGTAAACATGGGTCGATTGAGCGTTTGAATGAATGACCAACACTATTGTTTTCTGGTGCGGATAGTCTGGCACAACCACACCAAGCTTTTGAAATAAATTAAATTATTGCATTGTGTGGAGGATTGGAAGAGGATGACTAAGAGAAAGGAAGGCTCAGCATACAGAAATAAACAGAGAGGGAGAAAAATGAAAGGGGATAGAAGTAGGGGAACCCCTCATTAGCGATGAATCAACCCATGGGATGGTAATAAAACTTAATTTAGAGATTTTTTGTGTGTTTGTGCAGCCAGGCCACACACTGCAGCAGCAGCAGCACAGCTCCGTCTGCCAAGAGAACACACCAGAATAGGAATTATTAATAAGAGGCCATAATCTGCTGCCTGTGTGTGTTCGTACATGAAAGTGTGTGTGTGGGTTTATAGTTGTGTGAATGCATGTACTGTATATGTGTGCATCAGAGATGTTCCTCAGCTGTTGCAGTGGAAGCATGGAGATCATGATGAAGCAACCCGGTATCACGCCAAAGCGTGTAATAGACCTTGAGGAAATTATACAACATCTAAAATCCTCCTCCTGCTGCCTTGACATTCTGCCAACAGGCTTTTTCAAAAAAGTATCAGATTGTATGGTCTCAGAGCTTTTACAGATTGTTAATGCATCTCTTGTTTCAGGAGTCTTCCCACAGGCCCTGAAATCTGCCATCATCAAACCGCTCCTCAAAAAGAACAATCTGGACTCATCAATAGTAAATAATTACAGACCGATATCAAATCTTCCATTCTTGGCTAAAATAATTAAAAAACTGTTTTTAAACAATTAAATAGCTTTCTGGCACTAAACAACTCTTTTGATGTCTTCCAGTCAGGTTCCCGACCGCACCACAGCACTGAGACTGCTCTTGTTAAGGTCTTCAATGACATCCGATTGAACACAGACAGTGGCAGAATTTCTTCCATCTTGGGGCCTCTTTTGTTTAACATCTACATGCTACCACTGGCTGAGATTTTGGATGACAACAAAATAAATTACCATAACTATGCAGACGACACACACATTTACATAACTCTATCACCAGGAGACTACAGTCCAACACAAGCACTGAGTGAGTGCATTGAACAAGTCAATAATTGGATGTGCCAGAATATTCTTCAGCTGAACAAAGACAAAACTGAGGTCATAGTTTTTGGAGCCAAAGAGGAAAGATTAAAGGTTAATGCTCACCTACAATCTGTAATGTTAAAAAGCACGGACCAAGCCAGAAATCTTGGTGTAGTCATGGACTCTGACCTGAGTTTTAACAGCCATATTAAGACAATTACAAAGACAGCCTACTATCACCTGAAGAATATAGCAAGAATTAAAGGACTGATGTCTCAGCAGGATTTGGAAAAACTAGTCCATGCATTTATCTTCAGCCGACTTGACTACTGTAACGGCGTCTTTACTGGTCTTCCTAAAAAATCGATCAGACAGCTGCCGCTGATTCAGAACGCTGCTGCTAGGGTCCTCACTAAGACCAAGAACGTGGATCATATCAATCCAGTTCTGAGGACTCTACACTGGCTCCCTGTCTCTCAGAGAATTGATTTCAAAATACTCCTGCTGGTTTACAAAGCACTAAATGGTTTAGGGCCAAAATACATTTCTGATCTTCTGCTATGTTATGAACCATCCAGACCTCTCAGGTCATCTGGATCAGGTCTGCTGAGTGTCCCCAGAGTCAAAACTAAACATGCAGAAGCAGCGTTCAGTTTTTATGCACCAAATATTTGGAACAAGCTCCCAGAAAACTGCAGGACCGCTCCAACTCTTAGTTCTTTTAAATCAAAGCTTAAAACTTTCTTGTTTGCTGCTGCCTTTTATTAAACCAAATAATTATATTATACTGCACTATAACTTTAACTCTTGTGTGTTATACTCTATTTTAGTTTCTATCCTAGCTTTTATTTTTTAGCTTGTTTTTATTTTCTAATCTGTAACGTTTTTATGTTTTTATGACTGTTTTAATTATGTCATAATGTTCTTTTGCTCTTTGTCGCAATGATCTTGAATGTTTGTGTAAAGCACTTTGAATTGCCCTGTTGCTGAAATGTGCTATACAAATAAAGCTGCCATGCCTTGCCTGTCCACCAGGAGGATAGCCTGTCAGTGTCACGTTTTGCCTTGCAGAGAGGTAAATATTACACAACTGTATTAGCATGCAGTACCAGCAGGGGGTAACAAACCCACAGACTTAGGATCAGGCAAGAAAACTACTTAGTTAGGGTAAGGGAATCCGTCATGGTTTGGCTTAAAATAAGTACGTAAACTAAGTAAAACACGTACGGAAACAATGTAACGTCAGTGTGGAAAACTACTGTGTTTTGTGCTACTCACTACAAAACACGTGACAAACGTCTTTAACGTAACTTACAAAACAAAACACCAGTCTCGAACAACGGCCTCCCCACCCACCTACCATAAGTGCTCTTTCTAACATTTAATACTATGTCACTAGCTCGGAGCTTTGTACGGATTATGCAAAACACGTGACAAACGTCACGTGACAGCCGTTACTTCATAACACTGCACCTTCATGCAGGTGTGTAATATTCACGCCTTGGCGAGGCAAAACGTGACACTGACACACTTTCTTCTGGTGGACAGGTGGGTCTATTACACACTTTGCCGTGAGACTGGGCTGGATGAAGATGAGCTGTGGAGAGTTAAATTGTAGCTATGAAGAAATAAAGGGCAGAGGTTGTTTAATTACACTCATGGTGTGGTTGTTGCCTACTTATTGTCCTGACTATATACTCTTCAGTTGACTTTTTTTGCCAGGGGTCTGTTTAAAGCTTAAGTAGACGAGATTGGAGCAAATATGATTAAAAAAAGATATTTTTATAAAACGGTCGCTATATCCTGACAGTAGTACAGAAAGACAGTTCAGAAAACAAGCATTTTAAAAGTTGTTTGCTTGTCGTCTTGCGGACAGACCCGACAAAGCATGAATTCAGACTTTTTACTAATCGCCATCATTATGTAGTTATTTCGGCACACTTTTTATCCGTTTACAACAACGTCGCTGCCATATATATGCCTAGATGACGTCATGTTGAGTGTTGATGGAGTAGCTACAATGTTAGCATTAGAGGTCGACCGATTTATCGGTCGGCCGATTAATCGGGCCGATTATTTGACATTTTTTCATAATCGGCATCGGCCGATGCCTGAGCATATTAAGCCGATTATCAAGCCGGCACATCTGCGGGCAGCCCAGTGTTGTTGTTGCTGTGGAACACGTGTGACACCGCCCCTTGTGTCAATCAAATTGCCATTCTGCCGGGAGAAACCGGTAGGCTTAAATTCTTCTCGTTCAAAGCCCTATATATTTAACTGGTTAGATATGAAATGCTCCGACGTTATCAATTCCGTTTTTGGCAACGGAGAATTTCTCTCCGTCTGTAACGTAAGCTGTGTGCGGGGCGGAGCAGCTCTCACATACACGCTGCTGCAGCGCAGACACACACAGAGCTTCTGCTCTCAGTAACTATGACGGAGAAAACTAAACTTATAAAGCGTGATTACACTTTACTAGAGTTGATGCTGACAATGCTTGTCATAAGTGCAAGTTTGCGTGTGAGGACGGAAACACGAGCAATTTGTCGAAACATTTAGCAAAAAGTTCACTTCCTCATTAAACGTCTCTACGGTCTATGGGTCCTACATAGCCTCTATGACGTCACCGCTGACCTGTGTGTATTCCGCAGCAGATATAAGCAGCAGGCTGTGTAATACGAGTGAACAAAGTACGTACTACTATTAACCATCATGCACAAAATAAAATATGCACCGCAGTGCAGACACAAAGTGCAGATTGGAGAGACAGACCATAAGTGTTGTTCAATAAATGTTTACTTAAGTTAAGACATTTTGTGTATTATTTGTTATTATTAGGCTGTTATATTTTATCAGATGGAGGAAAAAAAGAAAACCAGCCAAACATATCGGCAAAAAAAAATCGGCATCATATATCGGCCATCGGCTGTCCTGATTCTGTAAAAAATCGGCATCGGCCATAAAAAACCCATATCGGTCGACCTCTAGTTAGCATAGCCTGGCATTGATCGATCCGAACTCCGTTCAGAAAACAAGCATTTTAAAAGTTGTTTGCTTGTTGTGTTGTGGACAGACTTGACAAAGCATGAATTCGGTCTTTTTACAAATCGACATAATGATGTCGTTATTTCGGCATTATTTTGACCCGTTTATTGCAATTAAATCACAGCACAGTCTATTTATTTTGAGTTCATACCGCAGTAGTGACGTGTGGCTTGCTAGATACAGTCAGTGCAATGGCACTGTATGTGAAACAAGCTTGCTGCCGGGTGATGTTATGAACACAGACACGACGGCGTTTGGTTTTCTGACATATCTTGGACTTCCACAACATGTACAAAGCAGCAACAGTGGTTATTTCTTCCATGGTTGATGGCGGAAATGGAGGAAAGCGAGGCGAAAATTTGCTTTGCGCTTGGTGTGAATGCACAGTAACACAATACGAACCACAACATAACGTAACTTAAACGAACATAAACAATAGCACATGCACAACAACAGCACTATGTAATGATACATTGAACCGCTGACACGCTCCCCAGAAAACGTAAACACAGAACTGTTCTCCGCCTTTTCATTTTGAAAGAGCAACAACCAATGAGGAAGCTCCAGCAGTCGGCCGACCAATCCTGTGACTTCATCACTCAGTCACTCACTCACTCACTCAGTGACAGACTTGCGTTTGTAGGGCTGGCCCTCTGCGGTCCAGCCAAAAAAGCATGGGCCTCTTTTTTCTTCCGGTGCTCCTAACGGAATCTGCAAGATTTCACAGACCGGAGGAAAAGAACCAGTCAGAGCTGATCTGAGGTCTGATGTCCAGCTGCTGTCAATGAGAGCCGGCTGTCAATCACTCACAAACTCCGACCAAACGGTCAAAATAGGCAGCGCTGATCAAATATGAATCAATATTATGTGACGTTAATGCCTATTTCTTGCCTTAAATGTTTTCAGAATCATCTTGTAGTGCACGGTTTAGCTGTAAAATGAGAAAGTTTGTGACCCGGCAGCCATGTTGAGATTTCTTGGGGAATACAAAGCACCGCTCACATGACCGGAGCACAGCGAAATAGGAACGCTCTCTCTCTGAAATGACATGTGATTGGCCAAAGTCTTCCGTCCCGGGCTAGATTTTTTAAAGCCTGAAAACAGAGCCATGAGAAGGTGCAGAAGTCTAGTTTTCTCTCAGAACACTTAAATTACAATATGCTGAAAGGTTATTATGGAATTTTTGCCCAATGATGCCAAAAATTGTTGCCTACTGAAGCTTTAATAGCAAGTATAACTTTTGATTCAATCCAGCAGGTTCTAAACTGATAAAGTGTGTCTGTTTACTTGTAAGGGTTTTGGTTAGAAGACTTAGTTTTGGTTGTTGTTATTGTGGACCAAGAACATTACATTACAGCTCGTTTAGCGGCTGGCAGCTGCAGCGCTCTCCCTCAATACTGGACCAATTTCAAAAACTGTTGTCCCCATTAGTCACTTTGACACAAAAACACTGGAAAATATGGTCCAGGTTGAAAAATAACGAAGTTATCCTTTAAGAAGGGTCATATTTGGTTTGTCGGCTGGTCGACCGCTTTGGTCCAGACTGACATAACTATTGTATGGATTGCCATCATTTGGTACAGATGTTCATGGTCCCCAGAGGATGAATCCTACTGACTTTGGTAATCAATTACAACCTTAACATTTGTATTTTGGTGTATGTTGAGAAAACTGTGACACTGAAGCATGTGAATTCAATTTTTCCCAGCCCTTTGGAGTTGTTCCCAAGCGTCGGAATATTGTTCTTTCACAATGGGTGTGCATTTGACTTTGATTTTGAATGTGGTTTGTCTGGATGCCTGATAAAATATGCACTAAATCATGGGATTCTCTCCAGTGTCTTTCCTATTGATAGACTGAACCCGGAGACCACAATCAATTCTTGTTGGTCTTAAGATAATTTTTGAGACCAGAGCTACAGTTTCACTTGTCTTTTCAATATTACTTTTTAGAGGAATGGAAATCAGATTGAGCAAAAAAAAAAAAGGTATTGGATTTTCAAACCCAGATGCAGAAGTGGTCAAGCTTGCATTCAACACAGTCTGCATGCAAACCACCCACAATGTACATATAAAGCAAAAAAGAAAATAGACACAGTGAGATACATTTTGTCACAGGAAAGGTAGATAGCCATTTTCAGGCCAAGTATGGATGTATAGCAATTAAAATTGATTCAGTATTAGCCCCATAGGCTGTATATAAAGATGGACGACAAGACAGCTCCCCAAAAGTGAAACCTAAACATCTCGATTGCCCCCTGGTGGCTGGCTGCAGTATAGGTCATAAATCCCACCCCCTCCATGTTAGCTGATGGGACATGGGCCAATCTAAACAGTCAAATTATACCAAAGTTTGGTTTTAATTAATTATTTGATGCTATAAAAAGGGGTGAGACATTGTGATTGAAAGATGTGATTGACAGCTGCCCAGGAATTGTACGAGAGAGGAGATGTAACTTTAACTTTCCATAACCGTCTGTGTATCAGCATGTGTAAAAGAACGTGTCAATTTGATCATAAATGTAGTTATAGCTATATTATATTATGGTGAGTTGTTGTGTCTTTCTAGCTAAACAGCTACCGTGGTGCTAACGTAGCAGCTAAGTGGTTCACATTAACAAGCTGCGGCCATGCTCGGCTCGTGATTGGCTCGGGTGGGTGTGTGGGCGGGACCTCGACACCGCCGCTCCAGCCCCCCGATCACTACTGCGCAGACTCTTGCTACAAATAACATCAAATCTCAAGATGACAGCTCACGTATCCGGGATATTTTGGCTTCACTTTTGTACAGTGGGAGGAAGTAGAGATGCGTCGTCCATCTATATACACAGTCTATGATCAGACCCCGAAAGTCACAACACTGATGATGACTCAAGCAAAAGGTTATAAGTCTATTATCAACATGTGTTACTGCTATGATTTTGGAGAGTTGACTACATATGTCAAATGAAAAAGCTAGAAACAAGATAGGCATGACTGTTGATAATGTTTTTGAGAGACAGGCTCTGAACTTGGGTAACGAACAGGAATATGATATTATTACGCTGTATGTGATCATAGCATTGATGTACTGAACAGTATGAGGATTGACAGAGCCAAACTGTGATGGAGATTGTACAAACTCCAAGCTTTTTAATGAAATAGAAGATAAGTTCTTTGTCATACTATACTCACATGCATGTGTCAGTATTTCCAAACTTGTGTTCTTGTTTACGAAAATGCACTCACCCATTTGTATCTATTAGGACTATCAATAAAGCCTAATAACTAATAGGCAAGACCGATGTTTATTGTTTGCTGCCAGATATTTTTTTCCATCATCTGCTCACATTAGTTCAGGATGTTTATTCCAAATTTTCCACACACCTGGAATTTGATGTGTTTTTTCCCCCAAGTGCAGATGTGTGTTTGTGTAAGTAAGTGTGTGTGTGTGTGTGTGTGTGTGTGTGTGTCCCTGTAAGGGTACTTCATCTTTGTTTCTGAGCAGAATTGGCAGTGTGTTTTGAAACGTTACACCTCAACACCCCGGCCTGCACATGGATTGCTCCGCATGCCAGCTCATCACCAGGCCGGGAGAACGAGTGTGTTTGTTGTGTGTGTGTGTGTGTGTGTGGGTGCGGGTGGGTGCGGGTGTGTGCACGCTGATGTGTGGGTGTTCCTTGATTAGCCTGTAGTCTGTGGAGGTATAAGGTTAACTACCAGTGCAGCATTGGCTGAAAGACTACCCAGGAAGGTGCATCATCATCAGCTGATGACTTCATGATGACAGTAATATGAAATACTGACGTTCATCTGTTTCTGTTTTATTGTGGTCTCCTCCATGCCCTTTACTGAATGTAATAACAGCTTTTCTTTAATACGGAGCAGTTGATCCATCTTTCCATCATCAATAGATTATTTTTTCCTGGTGGACATTTTGCAGGGTTATGGAGGTGCTACAAACCTATTTATATTCTCATGGCAACCAGTTTTATACTGTCAACTACGAGTTGCTGGAGACGTAACAGCCTTGTTAAAGGGCAGCTTATTCTGGTTGAGTTGGACTTGAGTATTATTTTCATAGTTTAATATTGCTTATGATATCATTATACTATTGTAACATCGCTTCAGTTAAACCTGCAGTAGGCAGAATGTTTTTGGCATCATCCGGCAAAAAATCCACAATAACCTTTCAGCATATTGTAATTCAAGTGTTCTGAGAGATAACTAGACTTCTGCACCTCCTCATGGCTGTTTTCAGGCTTTAAAAAATCTAGCCCGTGACGGTAGACTTTGGCCAATCACAGGTCATTTCAGAGAGAGCGTTCCTATTGGTTGTTCATTCAACGGAGGCAGCTATAAATCACTCCGAACTCCAATCAAACAGTAAAACTACGAAGCGCTGATTAAATATGAATCAATATTCAGTTACTGTAATGCCTATTTCTCGCCTCAAATGTTTTCAGACACATCTAGTGTACTGTTTGTAAAATGAGAAAGTTTGTGACCCGGCAGCCATGTTGAGATCTCTTGAGGAAATACCAAGCAGCACCTACCAGCCGGAGCAAACTTTTTCATTTTACAGCTAAACAGTACACTACAAGATGTTTCTGAAAACATTTGAGGTGAGAAATAGGCATATTTCCTCCAATTCTACTTCAGCTTCAAGTCAGAGGTGAAACCAACCAACAGAACAAAAGTAACCAAAAGAAGCACATCCAAAATGTTGATAATAGTGTTGTACCCCCCTAACTACAGCAGTAGGGCAGCACAGTAGGCCAACATCTGTCCGTAAACTCTGATGGATGTTTACAAGGGACAGTGTGGGCAATAATTTAAAGGTTTGCCTTCGTTTTCCCTTCCACATTAAGTTGGCTAACATGGGGATATGTAAACCTGTGATCATCCGAGCACTTTCTTTTGTTTCTTCTCACCATGTTCCCAGATCTCTTAAGCCCCTTTCTCACTGGACAAAAAACACACTAACATGTTGTTTTTGCCTTCAGTGGGAGAGGTTATAATTGGCGTTCATTACCAGGACAAATGATTCTGTTGTGGTCACGGATATTTATCGGCTTAAGCTCTGATCGGCAGTGATGGAAACACGACACCCGGGTGGACACGTTCATTTTCACCCCTTTTCCGGTTGCGATGCTGGGAGACGCGCGTTGAAGTGAATATATAATAAATAAAATCAACGGGGTTGATTCACAAGTTTCATCATGATATTATATAGATTCTTTGGACACAGTACAATATTTATCACAAATACTGCTACGATACGATACATTTATAGCAACTCAGAAATAGCAACTAAAATCTGATTTGACAATTTTATTACTGAGCTCTACCAGACATTTAAATGAAAAAACCATTTATTCTTTTTAATAAAAAGAATAAATATAATGTGGGAGTTCTTAAAGATGAAGATATGTATTGATATTTTCACTGTGCATCGATATATTGGATCGTTGATCATTGAATCGATATATCAATCCAGATCGATGTATTGCTACACCCCTAAAACATACAATTAATATGCTCTCCTCAAAGCCACCAGACTCCAGTCACAGTAATTTTACCTAATCTTTGTCAGTCTTTCCACTGTTCCAACAATCACCAGCTCTGGTTTGAGAGTTTGAAAGAGGGACTGAATAAGTAGCAGAGTTTTCCCGTGTTTAAAAAACCTGCTGATACGTGCTAATTTTGGTTTAAAAAGGGTAATAGTGAATAAAGTGTTATTCTTAGTTTTTTTTTTACAGATTAGTTGATGGCCAAAACGATAATTTTGGTTATAAAAAAACAAACAAAAGAGGATTAGGCTCTTTCTTTAATAGTTTTTCCATGCTTCTGATCAGACGCTTGTCTCTGTAATCTTTAGACTCAGATCCAGGAAAGCTTAACAAGACTGACAGAATTTACTGTTTCAGAGAAAACAAGTCCTTCAAGTTCAAGTACCAGCTGACCGCTGATTTAATATCTGAGATCTGACGATAAAGAGACAGAACTGCTGCAAAACACTCCATGAGGAAACGCTTGAGTGTTTTACTAACGTCAGACTGTCTTACTACATTTCCTCTTTCCATTAAGCAACGTCTGTGTTTTTGTGTGTGCATGAACAACATGTGCGTCTGAATGCATACATGATTGTGCCCGTCTGTGTGTTTGTGTTCCCCTGAACAGCCCTACAGAGTCCCGACTCTAAAACAAATACAGCAGGAGGTCACGGTTAAAGATGGGCCAAGAGAGACACCACAAAGAGAAGGAGGGAGACAGAAATGTCAAATAAACTCGCTGCCGCCAACATCTTGTTTATCCATCAAGAGTTTACTGGTGACTCACTCTGAATATATTTTTTGTTGCTTTTTGTTGCATCTGTGTGTGGAAGCACAAGCTCACGTTTGCTTGTGTGACACGTGTACATTTACGTTATTTGGTTATTTTTGCGCCTCTTGTGAATGTTGTCAGTGAGTGGGCGTCCCCAAATGGAAGCGTTAGACGTGCAACATATCTGTGGTAAACCCAGGGTGGCCTATCTGCCACTGCTTGTAGCTGGTATATATTTCACCGTGTATGTTTAGTTTTGTTTTCTTGCTTCAGCTACTGCTGCTGCCTGACTTGTGCTTAAAAAAATGTTTATCTTGCGATCCCTTTGGGGGTCCTGACCCTCAGGTTGGACACCACTGTGATATAATAGACATGAAAGTTGGGAGATAGGATTTAAATTATTATTTTTATATAGATTACTGTAGTATTTGTCATGTTGCAGTTATTAGTCAATATAAATACTGTATGTTGATTGGTCCCATTCCAGATATTTATATCATCCATTTTTTTGTCTGTCATACCTAAAAAGTCAAGAAGAATCTATAGCTAGAGTTTTTGTTTATCAGTATTTAATGGATTTCATAACGATGATTGTTATGATGATGGTGATAAAAAATCACAGACACTGGGTTTATGATTATTTTTTTTTTTTTTTTTACACATGTTCAATCATATAGATACAGGGGCTGGGACGATACACCTATCTCCCGATTCGATACTATCACGATACTTGGATGCCAATTAGAGATGTATTGCGATTCTACAAATATTGCGATTCAATATTATGATTTACTGTGATTTTTGTTAACTTTTTTAACACAAGACCATGGGAAAAAGTTGAATCACACACTTCCGAGGGACTTTTCATTTGAAAAATATCTAAATTAATACATTAAAATGTTTGATTTTAAGCATGTATGTAGTCGGAGATGTCCTGAAGTCAAATATATCAGTGATTGTCAGGCATTATTTATTGAATATAAAAAAACTTTAACACCTTATTTTAAAAAACAGACGTAGTCACACGTGTATGCTTCCGCTAACTTCTCCAAGTCCGTCGCTAGCTTTCCCCGTCCGCTCCGTTCTCTTTATGCATCCATGGTCAGCTCCGTTTGACTGTATTTACCATAAATGTCAGTATATGGGTGCTCTACAGTTGTAGCGTCGGCAGATTTGATCACAGAGATGCGAGGGACGGCTGGCTTGACCGCATGTTTCCACAATACGATAACGTTTCCTCTCCATGACAGAGTTAGCATGCATCTATAGCCATGATGTCTAGCTCTGCTTTTCCTGGCAATGTGTGAAACCCAAAGTGTTTACATACTTTACTGTATGTGTTGTGTTTACCACTTTGGATTCAATATGTGAGGGTTCAAGTTGTACCCACGCGGTTTTGTACTTCCTCGTTGCGGCCAGCTGTGGTTTGTTTTGGTTGACTGATACGGAACGGATATGACGTCACGTTACTCGGACTACAACAATAAAAGCGGTACCTTCCATCTAGATTCAAATGAAGCAAATATATCAATTCTGGCATTTAAAAAATAGATTTCAAAATCGTAAAAAAGAAAAACAAAAATAATAATTCCACCCCTAATAGATACGCATGCACTTTTTTGCTACTTTCCAGCTTGATCTCTTCCGTCTTTAATTTACATTATAAAACCTGCTCTTAAAGGTCAGGTGCTTCAGTGTACCAAACATGTTGTGGGACACTTTGAGCCTATTACTCATGTCTGTGTGTTTCTGAGTGGTACAGAGTTACTTTGGGGTGATTGTGTTAACAAAGGGTGAATCATCCCCACCCTAGCTGGATGTCTCCCCACTGGGGACTATTGTAAATATTTGAGAAGAACTGTTGACATGAAGATAACACTGACTAATGGATATACATGCCTGGACTCAGAAAAGCACTGATGGTTCTGTGGGAGTGATGGAGAAAAGGATGGGCGGGTGGGAGAGAGATATTGGAAGGGAGATGAAGAGAGAAGAAGAGAGGATGGGAATGTGGTGAAGGGCAAAGAGTAGAGAGGGGAGTGGGAACTGTGGAGGGGAGAGGAATGACATAACGGAGGAGAAAGTTGGGAAAAACAGATTGTGTGATGGAAAAAGAGGTGACGAGGCAAAGGCAGGTGGAGAAACGAAGATGGAAACTGATGGTGCCTATTGTAAATCAAAAAAGCTAAACAACCAAAATGAATACTGTAGTCTTCCCACCATAGGAAAGACACGTGATCTGATATTACATATGACCTTAAATTAAAGTTAAAACAAAATGGATCTTTTTCACTCTATTCTGTCTCATCTTCCAAAGTCCTGCCTTTTGAATGTGCACCATAGTTTCATTTTGATGAGTGAAAAGGAAGATGCGAAGGGATAGGAGGCTGGAAGGGGAAAACTTTCCATTCCAGCACTAGTGTTTAGTTTGAGATTATATCAATATTGATAAAACTGTCTGTAACACTGATTTCAGGCAGATTACCTTTACTATTCTGAGAAGCGAATAACGACAGAAAGGAGAGTGACTTCTGCTATCTAATCCACAACCTAATACCAAGCCTGAATTTAGTCTGTCTCCAGGAATACAATACAGAGTGTCATCTTGATTAAAGTGTTGGAGATGCAGCGATGTTTACACTTTTAAATGATAATGATTACAATGACTTCTATTAACAAAGGAAAGGTCAGTGCAGAATTTAGCCATGAGATTGAATTGAACGCAAACAAATGGTTTCTTCACTACTTTCAAGTTAAGTCTGTTCTATTTTTCTTTGCACAATGTTAGTTTGAGCAATATTTTACTGGAACCAGCATTTGAATGTTTAGATGTTTGTACTGGCGTCAAGTTATAGAGGGAATTCTTCAGAAGCACAGCTGACAGCCTGGTTATCTATTTCTGTTGCTGTGTATAGTACACACACACACACACACACACACACACACACACACACACACACACACACACACACACACACACACACACACACACGTACCATTATCGTTAGCATAGTACTGGATAAAAAGCCTCTGGTGCTGTAGGATCAGTTAATCCTCTTCAGGGAGGGTTCAGGGAGTTCTAGCTATGCTAGCTCAAAAGTGAAGGTGACTGAAAACATCAACCAAAACTAATCAGGAACACAACAAGTCTTCCATTAAAAGCTACTTTGCCAACAGAAAAGTTTCCATCCAAATGTAGCACACATTTTAAAAGAATTTCCAGAAAATCCACAAGGAAAATGCTAATTAATGCATGTTTTAATCTAGCGCTGCAACGATTTAATTGATTAATTTGATTTGGGAAACACTGATCGTCATTTTTCACCATTTCTGACATTTTATAGACCAACTACTAATCGATTACTCATGAAAATAATCAACAGATTAATCGACAATGAAAATATTAGTTAGTTGCAGCCCTATTTTCATCCACTACTGTTTGCTAGTATTGGGGGTTGGGCACATCGAGAAACAGTTGGTGGGACTAACTCTCCATTTTGCACCTGCTGAATCATGCTTAATTTTACATTTAGAAATGCCTAGTTTAAGTAATTGTTAATGGGGTTTGCCATATTTTTAGCCACCTGGTCAATAAAAACCATTCCCCAGAGTTAGCTGATCGATAGATTTCGCTGGACGTTCTCAAGATTGATATCCCATGACACAAACTTAGCTCTTGAGATATAGGACGGCTTCTCCAAGACCAAACGGCGAAGCAGAGTCATCATGTAGTTGCAAACAGGCACAGTGCAGCAAAAGTACAGCGTTTCCCTTAAAAGGAGGAAGAAAATACTAACAGTCTATGCAAAGCAGTGTTCTCTTTTATCCAAGACTAATACACATGACATTTGGAGAATGGTGGCTCTCTGTTCCGCTTCTTTACATTCCTTGTGGTGCTGTTTCTGTTCCGGCCTGTTTGTGTTTCTTAATGTTACTGTATATAACTTGAATACATCCAGGCTTGGAGTGTTTGGCTGCCAAGTCTATATTATACTATTATGCAAATGCTTTCTTGTTCATATCTGTATGTTACCGTACAGTTTTGCTTTGCAACCTAAACATGCTCTTTTATGTATCTGCCTTCTATCTGTTTTATTAGTTTTGTAATTTTCTTGGTTAAACAACTAGGCTAAACATGTTGTCCATTGGCCAATCAATAAGATGAAGCATCCCTGTAAGTTTCATCAAAATCAGTGGTTCAGCACGTATGACTTAATTTTTTTAATTACTTTATTGCAGGTTTTTAGAAATGTATTATAACTTTTGACTATATGTTTAACCAAAGAAATGAAAGTATGACTTTTGGTTATAGTATCATGTTTATCAGTGTGATGTTTGTAAATAAGGTTGTCAAGCTTTATATTTTGGCCTATGTTGCAATATTTATCAATAAGATAACTAACGGTGCCTCATTTTCTACAAACTGAAATTAAATTATTTTAAAATCCTGCCCTTTTTCAAAAAAAGGGAAAACAGTATATTTGATTAGATTTAGTGCCAAAGTAAGTTCAAAACAAGAATTCATTGGCTCGCTGTAACAATGGAAAATACAATCATTCTCCAATGCTCCGGCCATGAAAAGGGCATGTCAAGAATTCAGAATATGAGCAATGCCAAGGTTCAGTCAAATAACCATCATGGCAAAGGGAAACCACAATCCACGACATGGAATCTCAAAAAGCCATGAAGAATGTAGAAAAAGTTAGACTGTAAAATAAGTAGACAAAAAGTCTACAAGGAGAAGGAAAGCAATCTTCAGAGGAGGTCTGGAGGGCACTGTGCCCTGTTTTATACTAAAAACTCAACACACATGTTGGTTTAGCATTGCATTAACTTAAATGTTACTTAGGGAATTACCATGATGTTCACCCCAACCAGTACCCCAACCCAGTGGGTTTCAAAGTCTGACACTGCCCCTCAGAAAATTATTTCGACAACTACACTTCTCCACCAGTAATGTCCAAAACAGTATTGATGGTGCAACAGAGAAAAACTAAACTATTTCTCACTCCTATTATTCTTTGTCTTACTTCTATATGTGGATAATCATGCTCTAACCTTTGGAACTACAGTTACCATAATTTGGGGGCTTTGGGGTAAGTAAACAGGAAGTATAATGTTGCCATGGAGTGAGTTAGTTGCGCGCTAAAACTTAAGCTCAGTTTTTAGTAGCCCATATTTGTTTACGTTTTGGCAAATTGGCACCATTAAAAGTATTAGGGCTGTCCTCGACTTAAGAAATTGTTAGTCGACTGACACTCACACAATTTTGTTGACTAATTGATTAGTTGATTTAATTGACAGATTTGTAAAACTGAGTTTCTCCACAAAGAATCACACAAAAGCACCATTTTAAATCTTGTGTTTACCAGAGATGTGCTCATAAGTTTCTTGGAAATAAGTCATTCAGCATGAAAAAGCATAAAAATATGACTATTACACTAAACAAATCTTAGTTGACTCAGACCAAAACAACCTATTTGTCCACTAATCAACTAAGAGGGGGCAGCCGTAAAACTTATGCTGAATCAGCTATTAGCAGTTCCTGTTTGCAAAGTACCCATGGGCGTACAGACCACTATCACTCGATTACTTTGTCAATGAAGAAAACTTAAAAATGTGACAATTCTCAGGCAAGTTCTGGAGTTATTTTTTTCTATGATTTCTATGCAGAATATGGATGTTTATTCGCAATAGATAATGATATCACCAGGAAGTGTAAGTCACACTGAATCTAAAAATATATGTGTCATGTTATGACTCAGAGAATGGGACAAATTACGGTAATCGGACGCTAAGGGTTTTAAAGTACCATAATTGCCTCCATGAGCTGTGTGTCACAGCTTATGCTGCTGACCATGTTGATAAACGGGCCAAACTACTGTAATTAACTTCCTGTTGTTTTCAGAACACGGCATGCACCTCTGCCCCAACTCATCCCCGAAGATAAGCAAGACTGTTTTGTACCACATAATACACACATCATATCAAAAAGACTTTAATTTGATTGATTAGATCAATTTTGATTTTATTCGGAAGTGATACTGTACATTATGCTCTAGTCCCAACTAACCAATGGCTTTTTACAAATGTGACCAAGATATGCTTTCGTCAAATAAACACACTTTTGGCAAGACTTGCAAATCATCAGCTCAAGTTCCCGGCAAAAAAAACTTTGGCGCATAATTTATATAACCATGAAATAAACAATTTCATATGCCTTCTTTAGTTTTCAATGCTGCAAATTTGATAAAATCAAAGCAACATTCACGTAGTGAATCAGGGAGAGAGACGGAGCTGAAGTGAGTGTGTCACTTGCCAGTTTAATTGAATACAGCGTTTGAGCTGTTGCCCAACTTTGTTGTCAGTAAAGCGTGTGTGTGTGTGTTTGTGTGTGTGTGTGTATGTGTGTGTGTGTGTGCGCGCGCTCATGCATGTGCAACGTTAAGTGTTCCAGGAATCAAAGTGAAATGAGAGGGAAAAAAAGCTCCATCTCCAAAGGACCTTAACTACGCCCTGAAGGGCGAGCAACCCCCTGTCCCTCCACATGTACGCACACACACATGCATGGCAAACTGACCTGTAGCCCGTAGGTGAACCCCAGAGAGGAGAGAACAGAGCTGCCAGCTGCTCGTAAAGCATGACTGAAGAAGTGAATGAAACAAAATGACCCTAGCAGAAAAATTTAAGCCATTTAAACTCAATGAATCAAGTATTTTATACACTGAAATGTTCTTTGACTGTTGTTCCCACCACTGGTTAGATTAATGATCAACTTGCTTTAGGGTAGTAGGGCTAAAACTGTTAATTTCCCCAACAAAAGTGTACTGTTTGACTTTTAGTTGTTTAACATTTAGGATGATGGTACACAAAGATAATCAGATAAACAGAGCTAGACCGACACAGTTTGTATAAAAACTGTTGCTCCACCCAAATAAACATTTGGGAAATAATGTAGGATAATCTAAAGGTGTGGGACTTCCATAGGGCAATGCTCAGAAACTTTGAAAAATGCAGCCTGAATAACACTATTTAGCATAGTAAGACATTCTTGTTGCACAAGGAGCAATTATTCAGCAAAAATCACATGAATATATTTTTGTAATTAAATGATTCATTTAATGTGCTTTCTGCAACATCAAAGCATGCATCAGTGGGTGACACGGAGGTCCTTGTAGTCTGATTCAAGATATCTCAAGGCGTTTTTATACAGTCACAAATGTGTGTTTGAGCGTGCATGTGCGTATATGCTTTTGTGTGTGTGTGTGTGTGTATCTTTTGGTCAAGGTAGGAGTGTGTGAGTCATGCTGCGTACAGCTGTGGTCCAGATGAAGGAGGCCACCTGCTCCCTCCCTTTCCTTCATTTTCATCTTACCTCCATCATTTACACGTTCTCCCAGACATACAAACAACCTCCAATTAGGCCAACCTTGACTCACTCTACGCCTGTACTTTATACACATACATGCACACACACACACATACACACTCACCTCATATTGGGTATGTACTCTTTGATGCAGTGTGTGTCTGTATGAGACGGATGAAGAAGGAAAAGGAGTGGGATAAGGAAGGATAGAAGTAAAGAGACATTTGATTCATTTCCTTGGAAGCGCTACATTTAATTCAGTTGTAATATGTGCTTCATTGTGTTATTCTGCAAAGATTAAACCCAGGACTCCAGAAATCCCAGACATAATTCTCCTAAAATCCTCCACACCACCCCGGCTGACACCATTGTGGTTTTTGGCAGGGATGGGTCTTAAACTTGTGATCCAAGTCATATTAGTACAAACATGCCAAATAGTGGATATCCAACTCGGCAAGACAGTTGTTTGACTCAACCGCCCGAAGAGACCTTGTATTTCCAAAAAGTATGGAACAAAAAAAAAAAATCTGCAGTTTTTCTTTTTAAATGGATATCCTTCCATCTCCTGTCAGTTTGTCATAAATATTTTTGGCTTGGTCCCAGTATCATGAAGCATTTTTTTGATTTAAAGGCCACCTTAAAGGGTGAGTATAATTATACATTGACATAGCCTTTGTTAACTGCATCTCATTTAATTTCAAGAAAAGCTGTGAAAAACATTAGTGCATGTGTAAAGTATTAATATCTAGAAGGGATTTTACTCGCTCTCTGCCCCCTGTGTTAAATCTGTGCTCACACATGTAATGCATTGTACCAAATCAAACTTTAACATGAATATTTTCTCAGTCAGGAATGACTGGATGCTTGTGGTTTGTGTGTTTGTGTCTCATTCAGTCACGGTGGTCGTCGGTTGGACCACACTAGGTGTGTGTATGTTTCCGTGTGTGTGTGAGTTTGGAGGGATGTAATGTGTTGGTGTGCGGCTTGCGTGCTTACTTGTGTTTTCTGTGTGCGTCGTGTAGTACAGTCCGTATCAACCAGCCATATCAAATCTGAGGATAAATAACCGGCATCGCTTTGCCTAATTTCACCCAGTCAACCAGCCAATCAACCTGAGTTCAGTGTCCGTCCTGATTGGAGGAGATGTGATCTGAATTCCTGTTGGTAATGCTAATTACCCAGCATGCTGTTCTACTTGTGTTTCATCCCAGAATTGGTATTCCTAGATCGGGTCTATATTCTGTGTCTAACTAAAGTTAAAAATATTTTACTTCCCGAACATCCATGACTTTATCAGTTGAGATAAACCAAACGTGTGTAAGGGAAAAAAGGGATGGTTTGAATAAAAACAGCAAAGGCATGTTCAGTTATCCCCTCTCTACTATAACTATCATCCCATCCCTTCATCTATGCCATGCATTTTTTTTAGCGCGTGTTCCAAAAATGTGGATGAATTTATCAGAAAGATGCATATTGTACCATATTGCTCATATTTACCCAGTCCTCCCATTTAACCTTTGTCATCACAACTTATACAACTTCCATAATGAATGAATTACAACAAAAATGTGGTCATTGTTTGTACCCTGTAGCTTGTCTTGATCTGCTGGCTGTATTATTCCTACTAAAGCTATCATAAATTTCTTGTAATAAAGTTGTACAAACGTTCGTGAAATCACGCACAACAGCATAATATTCCTTTGATTATCGGCATTATTGTCTTTAGGAATTCCATATATTCAATCATTTAATAGCTGGAAAGATACGTTACAGATTTTTGCTGCTATTACTTGCAAATGCTGGTTGTTTTTTATGATTAAAAGCAGTTTTCACAAGATCTTTGGAAAGCGAAAGTTGGATAAATGTTATGTTTAAGAGATCAGTGAAACAGCACTGGGCAGTATAATGAAAAATAATTCCTGGTCTTTTAGTCTCGCTCCTGTGGATGCAAAGTTTTTATGAAAGCATATCAAAATGTCTAGTCTATAAATGGTATTTCTGTGTTTATCCCTGTTCTCCATTTCGTCCTCCATACATTCCAGTCAAATGAGGCCTCCCATTGGACCCAGTCAGTAATCAGCCCACTGGCTGGCTGCTGCTGTTCTGTAATAATATTCTAATAAGCAGTGACTGCTGCTTTGATGAAGGCCTGCTACTCCTACTGCTGATCTACTGATCTACTGAACTCACTCCTACTTGGGTAATTAAATATAGCCGAAAAGAAGGAAATGGACCACCGGCTCTCCTTGTTTCTGCTTTTCCTGCGTCTCTCCCTTTCTTTCTCTCACGTTTTTTTGCGCTCCGTCTTCCTCCTTGTGCTCTAGATGTGAGCTTTTATGTGCCTTTTCATCATGCTTCGCTGGTTCTTTGCTCACTCGTCTGTTTTCTTTCTCTCTCATCTCTTTAATTTCTTATTTGTTGTTGTTTCTCAAGTCTGATAGAAGCCTAGTGCTGAACTGCTGCTCTGATCTCACTCCTACCTGGGCAATTATATCAAGAGAGGCAACAGTGGGAACATGGACCACCAGTGGGAGGATGGGGATATGGACTCCTTTTCACATTTTGTATCCACTCATTTTTATTGTTTTCTTTTACAGTTTGTCTACCGATTTTCTATCATTTTCTCTTTAACACAGTCATCTTTTTTATCTCTGTTATTCTCTCCCTTATGTCTTGTTCAGTGGTTTACCCTCTCTCTGTCTGTCTCTATCTCCCTTCCCCCTCACTCTCTTGATTGACTTGAGTGGGTGAAACAGGCCAATTTGTTCTCCCAGGGTCTAAAATTACCTGCCTGTCTGTTTGGATGTGGAGAAGCACAGATGATTTCTGCTCTCCCATCAGTAACCACGGTTCACGTGGTTCAAAATCAGCATTGTTTGCATAGGACTTTACCCTGAGAAACCATGAGAACTTCCCTGAAATGATATCAAAGTTGTTTGCATTAGCTCTTAACTGCCGAGGACCAAGACAGAGCCCCATTTACGAGTTGACAACTTGAAGAACTGACATTATAGATGCCAAAAAGACAAGAAATATTGTATCATAAATGTAGCTGTCTCCACATGAGTCGATCTTACTAAAATCCAGATTATAGCCAAATATTTATACTTGAAAGGTTAGTTACTACTTCATAAAAGCAATGAAGAGTGGTAGTAAATTTTGTGCTCCTGGATCTGGTATGAATTTTGACAGCATTTCACATAAATACAGGTGAAATAAATTCCAGTAATCATTCTCAAAGTGTATCTTCTTGGTCCGGTGAAATTGCAGTTGTTTGTCTTTAGCTTCCATAATGTGAAGTATGTCGGAGTTTGGATTGCTCAAGAAGAATGGGCTTGGTTTACAGAGCAGGAATCCCCTGGAGAAAAGGCAATTTTGACATTCGTCACACGAAAAGCACAGGTGTGAATAATGGCTGAATTCCATTTAGCTGCTTTGGTTTCAGGGTCCTGGTATTGTACATGTTGTCTCATTGTCACACTGTCATGGCTTACTGACTTTTGCCCTAATGATGGTAAAGTTACTTTTTTTGGCCTCCTGGCACCTTTAGTATTGTGTCAAGATAGGGGTTGGAATCACCAGAAGCCCCAAGATAAGATATTATTATTACGATACGTAAAGCTGAAGTAGGCGAGATTGGAGCAAATATGATTAAAAAAAGTTATTTTTATAAAACGGTCGCTATATCGTAACAGTAGTACATGAAACAGGTAACCTGCAAAAAAATCATGTTCCTCTGTGTCCTACTGTGTCCTCCAGTGCTCCTAACGGCATCTGAAAGATTTCACTTACTGGAGGAAAACAACCAGTCAGAGCTGATCTGAGGTCCGATGTCCAGCTGCCGTCTATGAGAGCCGGCTGTCAATAACTCGCGAACTCCGACCAAACGGTTAAACTAGGCCGCGCTGATCAAATATGAATCAATATTCTGTTACTGTGATGCCTATTTCTCGCCTCAAATGTTTTCAGAATCATCTTGTAGTGTACGGTTTAGCTGTAAAATTAGAAAGTTTGTGACGCCGCCGCCATTGTAAAATCTGGTAAAGGAACGCCAAGTTCCGCTCACATGACCAGAGCAGAGCCAATAGGAACGCTCTCTCTCCCTGAAATGACCTGTGATTGGTCAAAGTCTGCCGTCACGGGCTAGATTTTCTAAAGCCTGAAAACAGAGCCATGATGAGGTGCAGAAGTCTAGTTATCTCTCAGAACACAAGATTATTATGGAATTTTTGCCCAATGATGCCAAAAATATACTGCCTAGTGCCACTTTAAGTCAAGATACAATCTTATTGAGATTTTAAACATTTTGCGATATGCTGAGTATTGTGATAAGATATATTGCAATTTATTATGTTTTTTCAACTGCAAATTATGCAGTTTGTCAACATCTGTTTTATCTAATAAGTAGGGATAATAACGCGTTCAGGCAAAGTTTGAGTGAAGATACTGGCATCATATGAAACTATAAAACCTAAGGAATCCATTGGTACCAATCATGTCATACTAGCTTGTCGCGAAGGAGGTTAAATAACGCTCCAAACAGTCATGGCCATTTTCAAAGGGATCCCTTGACCTCTTGACCTCTGACCTCAAGATATGTGAATGAAAATGGGTTCTATGAGTACCCATGAGTCTCCCCTTTACAGACATGCCCACTTTATGATAATCACATGGAGCTTGGGGCAAGCCATAGTCAAGTCAGCACACTGACAGCTGTTGTTGTCTGTTGGGCTTGAGTTTGCCATGTTATGATTTGAGGACATTTTTTATGCTAAATGCAGTACCTGTGAGGGTTTCTGGACAATATTTGCCATTGTTTTGTGTTGTTAATTGATTTCCAATAATATATACATACATTTGCATAAAGCAAGCATATTTGCCCACTCCCATGTTGGTAAGAGTACTAAATACTTGACAAATCTGCCTTCAAGGTACATTTTGAACAGATAAAAGATGAGCGATTAATTTCCGATTAATCACGATTAACTATGGATAATCATTAAATATTTTTAAATATATATTAAATATTTGAATAGATTGACAGCCTTACTAATAAGATACAGTTTTCACTCTGTTCATCTTAGAGTTTTCATTCACATATCTTGAAGTCAAAGGTCAAGGAACCCCTTTGAAAATGGCCATGCCAGTTTTTCCTCGCCAAAATGTAGTGTAACTTTGGAGCGTTATTTAGCATTTTTCCTGACAAGCTAACATGACACTAGCATGATGGTTGGTACCATCAATTCCTTAGGTTTTCTAGTTTCGTATGATACCAGAATATTCACTCTAGCTTGAATCACAATCAGAAATAATATATTGATCCCCAAGGGGAAATTGGGCAGAAAATTGAGCCCACTAAAACCTCTGAAATATAGAATAGTGACCGGGCCTGCCGTCTGGCCATCAGATTAAGATGTTAATAGTTTATAAAACAAAAGATCGATACTTGACGTCCCTGTATCGATAAAATATTGCCACGCAAAATAACGCGATACTATGCTGTATCGATTTTTTTTTTTCCCTCACCCCTATGTCACGAGTGCAGCGATCTTCTTGAATGCGTTTTAAAAGATGTTTGATTTTAAATTAGACTGTCTCTTAATCTAATTTCATCCACAATTTTCGGCCACTGTTATCCAGCTCTCTCATGGAAACGTTCAAATGGAGTGAATCTAAGTGTTTACAGAAGCACATTTTTGGCACAGTGTATGACACTACTTTAGAAACAGATTACATTTTATTGAAATAACCCAAATGATATAGAATCTGGTTCTGTAATGGTTACTAGTTGATCAATAGCTCTCCAAAAATAGTCTTTTGTGTAAATGTTATCACTTCTACAGTACAAGGTACCACGAGGAGACCCTAAAACGACCTTTTTCAGTGCAGACCAGGCCCCGATTCAATGTTCTGTTGCAGAAAGCTCTGCTGAGAGATGGTTTCTAGATAGCTGTAAATATGACAGATAAAGTGCACCTCGGCGGAGGCTTAGGAAGGTGCGAGTGAGTAGGTTTTGGTCTCATTCCTGGTTGTGTCTGGCCCTTGTTCAGCTCCCGTTTCACTGTCCTGTCAGCCCTCATACTGGGGGTCTGGAATTAAACAAAACAAAACAAACATAGCACAGATTCCATTGTGTGTGTGTGGTTTTTAAACTTGGCTGTTCGGGGTCATTTCGGCTATTTCTAGATGTAATTTCGCACTCGCGCACACAGATACTCAATATCCAGATGAAATAACATTGCCTCCGTGCTCTAAGAGGTGTATTAATATTGGCACTGCTCTCTCGGATTAGGAAAAAGACAGCAGATATTTCTAGACAGACATTCTAATTTTACTACTTTGCATTAAAACACATTTGGAGCTGATTTTTTTTTTCTATCCTCCAAAGATCAACAGTTATTGTTTTTTGTGTGGTTTTCAGAGCCAGGGTTTTGTGGCTACATCTTCCAGTCTCCAGCGTGCCTGGCCTTTTGTGCTGATTCTTTGTGTGAGGAATACTTTTCCACCTCACTAGCTTCGCCGCTCGCCTGTTTTCCCTGCTCATTCTTTGGATGGAGAGTGTGTTTTTTCTTTGTCAGTGTGAACATTATTTCATCTCTCCCCCGGTCTGTGGAGACTGTGGTGACCTGAGCTTCAGTGGAACAGAACATGGCTGTGTGTGTGTTAGTGTGTGTGTGTGGGGCTGTCACTTTATTTTTGAAATTTGAGCCACCATTTGAATGTAGGAAAATATATTCAATCTGTAATGGTCTGACCGAATTCAAAATTCACTGTGTATAAGGGCAACAGGCAGTGCCTTGTACTCCAGCTGAGAGTGTATGTACAATTCACTATCATTCTGACCTATTGCATGCCCTGTCATTAAAATGCGTCTTGTATCCAGATTGTATCTAGGTATGATTTAACCTAATTACATTTACACCTGGTATTTATTATACGCGCACGGCAGGTTTAGCCCCTTTCCTTTCCTTTCCTCTCCTCTCCTTTCCTTTCCTTTCCTTTCCTTTCCTTTCTTTTCCTTTCCGTTGGAATTGTTCTCTGGGCTTGCCTAAGCACAAATTGAAGAAATTTCAAAATCGGTCAAACCAAAGTGAGTTTTTCTTATCATAATATGTCTAGTATTTGCGCACGTGAGACTACTCTTTTTGCAATAGATTATATTTTAGGAAAAAACAGTAGTCCCATGTGCACAAATACAAGATATAGTATGACAAGAAAATGTCTGTGTCTCAAAAAACTACAAGGAGCACAATCAAGTATTTGGTATCTATGAACTCATAACAAGTTGAATATCACACATTTAAAAAAATATTTTTCAAATGGAAAACATTTAATAAACACAAAGTTAGAGTTTTTTTCCTGGTTTTTCAAAAATCCTGACTTTTAATTAAAGTGTGATTTTTAATGTGATCTAAAAATTTCAAGTTGCACTGTTAGATATTTGACCAAAGTATGTCCACACCAAATTTCAAGATTTTAGACCAATCAGAACAAATGTTGTGGCATTTTCCCTTATCATATAGTCATTGGGTACAAACGATTTTATTTTTTTAGCGTGGGTACCAGGCAGCCCTTTGTTGAAAAAACTGAAACACAGCTGCATTGTTGTTGCTGTTGTTGTTTCAGGTACTGTTGAGACGATGAAATACGATCCAGGAAGACCCGTTTGAACCAACCATATTGTTGGAACAGTGGAGGAGGGCAGTGGAAAGACAAACCAAGACGGTTTTGGTGAGTTTTATTTTGTTTATGTCGGGTTTGAATGACAATATTGTTCTGCTGCTCAAACAGCTGATCCACCAGCTGAAACTACAAGGGGCTTGCACACACACACACACACACACACACACACACACACACACACACACACACACACACACGCACACACACACCTGCACTGACAGAAAAGAGCCAAACTGAACGTGCCACACGTTTTACCGGTAGTAACGTTACTACCAGGCAGCGCCTGCGACTGTTAAAACAAGGGAAAATATATCATTTTTAAGACAGGACGATAGTCGCATAAACTAGTCGATTTTTTTATAATTTAATGACTATTCGAAAAATCAAAAAGCATGACCCATCCCTAAACAGTAGAAATATGCTATTGACGTTACAAACTTATCTATTCGCATTGTGTTGCCGTATGACATTGCATTGCGGCCAAAAAATTGAGGCAGGTTCAGCTTTTTTGCCAGACGACCCTGTGTATCATGCAGTGTTATTGTCTGTCTGAACACGGCCTTCAGGGCTTTGCACACCATGTCCCTATTGTTTGTCCAAAATTGTCACACGTTTAAAAATAAATACGACCTCACATTGTGTCAATAACGTTTATTCACCGACTCCGAAACTTTCGTCCTTCATTAACGTTTTCGGAACAGGTTTGATTTTCTGAGTTGTTTGTTTGTTTTTTTTGTTTATTTTTCACATCCGCAAAAGGCAAAGGCGACTTGTTTGACCACTCAGAGCCACCGTCCATGAAAATGTCATCATCCAAAATTGCATGATAAACATTCACTTTGTCACCAAGCACAAAGCACTTTACGATAAAGAAATAAAAGAATACAGAGATGCAGAATTTATAGATAGATTGTGGCAGGTGATTGCAGAACAGCTTGGAATCTGGGATGGTTGCAAAAGAAAGGATGTACGAAAGATTAGACAGTAGCGATTGTGCTCCAGGCAGCTAAACGATAGCTTCTTGCCAATGTCATTCATTCATTTGCCACGTTTTGGACTAGCGCTATCCATTGCACCCGTGAAATGAATTCAGTTTTGTCATGTACTGCGAATTTTTGCAACAAATAGAAAGATAAAACCTATCAGACTCAGTGTGCAAGGTTTTTTTGGAATGTTTTTTTATCGGAACACGGATTTAAAAAACAAAAAAAATACGGACTTAGTGTGCAAAGATCTTTAGCCTCAGCAGCTCATTTGCATATTCTTACCGTTTTTGTCTTTATTTTCTATTACTGAATATTCAGAAATTGTGCTAATTATCAAAGGACCATGTTTACAATAAACGTCAGCCTTTAGCATTCTCACAGTAAGAAACACAACAAGTGCGTTAGGAGAAAAAATGTCAGGGTATTTTTGGTGAAAATCTGTAAAAATGAAAATGATGAGCCATAATTATGAGCCTGTGTGTGTGCATGATGCATCTGTGCGTGCCTATGTGCATCTTTCTGGGTCGATGACACCAGACTGTCTGATCCCTGTTGTACTCCACAAGCAAACACCTCCACACATTTCCCCCGAGGACTCAATAAAGTCACCTGCTAATACAAACTTTATAAGTCCGCAGAGCCGCTGCAAACTCTGAATCTTTCACAAGTGACTTGTTATTGTTTTTAAAGCTCTGTTTACTCTGCACAGCCCCCCCAAAAACCCAGCCCCTCTCTGGGCTGCGACCCAAAAGCTTTATTAGCTAGATGAATGTTGGGTGGCCAAATCTGAGAGCGTTGTGTGTGTGTGTGTGTGTGTGTGTGTGTGTGTGTGTGTGTGTGTGTGTGTGTGTGTGTGTGTGTGTGTGTGTGTGTGTGTGTGTGTGTGTGTGTGTGTGTGTGTGTGTATAAGAAACTGTAACAAACTGTAACAGAGAGTTTATATATTGCCTGCTTGTGGGTATCATTATGTGTGTGTGAACGTGTGTTTAGACCAGTTTTGACCAGCGGCTGTGGTGTGGTTGCCTTTACCTCTTAAAATGTTCATGGGGAGGTGATTATTGCATTATTTGTTTGTTGTTTTACAGAGTCTGCAATGCAAACTAGACTAGGCAAGTGTTTAGCTCAGCCTGCTATGTTTTCAACTGCTGACAGGTGCAGTGTAGCACTACATTAACAAACTTACACAGTAAGTATTTGTTCCGTTTATTCAAGTGTAAGAGGAGGAGACTGATCCTTGTGTAAAGTCACATCATGGAGCTTTCTTGAACAAGTGAACATATTCCTTTTTTTTTTTTTTTTTAATCGTTTACATTTAGGGACAACCATGGCTTTTACTGGCCTGCTATAATTTTAATGGGTTTTGATGGAAAGGGTATAGCATTACTGCAGCAGTAAGTTCTTGTGGTGGCCAAAACCCCTGCAAGCCATCCCTGAGAACAGTCATTTAAACTTTTCAGTATAGCACAATGATGTCACCAAGTCTTTTCTAGCAACTCCTTCATGTCGGAAAAAGTAAAAAAAATTTCCCCCAAGTAGTTTTCCTCATTCACACATGCAGCTTGAATTGCTCTTTTCTGGCAGCATCTATTAGGCCTATACTTTATGTTGCCTTTCAAAACATGGCATTTTTTATTAGTTTATATAGTCAGCTAACTAGGTGCCATTACTTGATTATATTCTTGCTGAAATAAATCATGGAAGTAGGGAAAGTAGTTCTCTGATTAGCTGTTGATGGTGACTGAGGCAGTTCTGACTGATATCAGCCATCAAGGTCAATGAAAAATGAATCATCATCATCTTTTGGGCATTTTCACCTTTTTATTTGGCAAGGAACAGTGTAGAAATGGGGGAAAGTATGACATGCAACAAATGTCCCAAGGCTGCAATCGAACGTTGCGGTTGTATAACATGTGTTGTAACCACTCGGCTACCGAGACGCCCCCCAGAGGACCTTCTTACAGAACTTGTAGATGGATAGTACGGATGCCACGGTGAGGAAATTTTCCCACCGGTTAATAGATTCGTGACTACAAAGGTGTTTACGATTGCATCGGATATTTTACAAGAAAAGATATTCGTCGATGACCCTCAATATCTGCAGATTGCTTACTTTGATCTTTAACGTTGGGTGTCTGTGTGTCTGGCCTCTCCGGTCAAGCTTTCACTGCGGAGCAACAGGCGTTCCGGTTGCGACCGTTTTTTTTTCTGTCTTCCGCATAACTTCATACCAAAAGTTTACAGATTGCCTCATTAATGTTATCAGGTTCCCTATTAGCATTGGGTTCAATCAAAAATATTGCCAAATAGGCGCTTTTGCTTTTCACTTTGACACAAAATCCTCCGCCGTCTTGTCGGTCTACTCATTACTCTCATCACGTGATGAGTGACTCCTGCTACTCTGTGCTGCTAGTGACTCTTCTGCTTTCAGTTTATAATTATCCGTCGTCCAACTAAGTATATATAACACACTTAGTGTTTTACTTACTGTTTTTTTTTATTTGATGAACATGGGTGTCGCAAAAATGAACTAAATGGGTTTTATTTCTATAAAAAAAAAGATGTAAAACAACGATGGGCAAGTAATATAATCTATGTATGCCTGAACACCAACTACAAGGGCAAGACTAATGGATAGGTAGAGAGATGGATATGGCTCTGGGACTCAAAAGGTTGTATGTGGCCTTATTATTGTGGTCTCGCCTGCAATTTTTTTCTTTCTTGACTCTGACCAAGCTGAACTGGAGATAAAACTTTTTCTGTAGATCTGTCCTATTTTAAGGGATTGCCAGGAATTTAAAATCAGTTGCTACTTTTGAATTTACTACTTTTGGAAAAAAAAATTAAAACTTGATAAATTCATGAATTGGTTCACCTATTACTGTGTTACAACTTCCCAATTGACTTGAGTGACTTTTTTATGCATAGAAATGTTTACTCATGGCCTCATCTCAATCTTTGTATAAGGGTCTCCAAATCACACATAGTTATATGTTAAAGGTACAGTGTGTAGGATTTAGTGGCATCTAGTGGTGAGGGTGCAGATTGCAACCAACTGATTACCCCTCCACTCACCCCTCCCTTTCCAAGTGTGTCGGAGAACTATGGTGGCCGTCAGGTGACGTAAATACCTGAAAGGCTCTCTCTAGAACTAGTATTTGTTTTGTCCGTTCTGGGCTACTGTAGAAATTTGGCGGAGCAATATGGTGGAATCTGTGAAGATGACCCGCTCCTCATCTAGATATGAAGCGCTCATTCTAAGCTAACGAAAACACAATGACTCTTAGTTTCAGGTGTTTATACACTAATGAAAACATAGTTATGAATATTATATTCCATTTCTGCTAATAGATCCCCCGAAATCCTACACACTGGTCCTTTAAGGGAAAAATGCCACAACAAGGTTAAAGGGTTAAAGGGGAGACACTTTAATTTCACCAAATTAAATCATTTCCAAATTGTTCACTCTGATGTGTGAACAGCACACTGTAGCCTTTCTTCACTTGGACTTTCCAGACTGAGGTTAAACACACTAAAATCACATTCCCACAAGCCTGCTGTATTTAATGTTAAGTCAAGAAACTTTAACTTACAAAGACAACAGTTGCTCCTTTGACAGATAATGAAAAACTGACTTTACAGGCCCTGACAGTACTGAGGGAAATTTTTATGGGGATATGGGCACATTCTCTCTGGTTCGGAGATGTCAACACCCCGGTGAAATAAAGGATGCAAAGTACAGTTCAAACATTCAGCCTTCAGTTTCTTCTTAATTTCTCTGGTTTCAAGCTTTGTGAGAAACGTATTCCTGTTCACAGTGATTATCTGAGCTGTGTGAGATCTGCAGAATAACACATGGTGATTCTGTTCAGAGTGTTTTTTCTCTTCAGTATGGAAGAGTGATTAAGTGATTTGCATCTCATCAGCAGCTGCTGAGAGATTTAACTATATGCAGTAGATATTTCAGAGAATATTAGCGGGTATACACGGTTGTCATTTTCTACTGTGGTAAATCACTTCGTATGTGAACGTCTTTGTTTGTTGCACTTTCTTCCTAACTCTACTTTTTCCTCATCTCTCTCACCTTCCCTCATCTTTCCATCTCCCGCTAATCCTCTCTTCTCTCCGTCTCTCTCTGTTTAGTAGGTCAACATGTCCTGCCTCCTCTCCACATTAATTGTTGTCTTGCTGTATCACGCAACCATTCACAGCTGGGACTCATTAGACCTGCGTCTGTGTTTGCCTCAATGTGTGTGTGTGTGTGTTTGTATATGGGTGTGTGTGTGTTCACCAGGCCAGGGTAATTCCCCCGCTGTCTTTGATGAGCAGGTTGGTCCAAGGCTCCGGGCTGAGCTCTGTAAGATGCTTCACACTTGGATGATATGCTAGTGTTTGTAGTTTTCCACGCATTGCTTCTGTCTCTCATGTGTCATGTCAAAAGTGGGACTGCGAGGACACTGAGAAGTGGATGTACAGTGTGTAGCTATTAGTGGTGGAACGGTTCACGAAATTCACGGTTCGGTTCATATCACTGTTTTGGGGTCACGGTTTTCGGTTCGGTACATTTATGGTACAGCAAGGAGGTCAATTTCTGATTTCAACATGCTTTCAACAAACAAAAGTTTGGCTTACATAAAGAACATGAACACTTCATTGACACATCTTAATTGAAAGAATAGGCCTTCTACAGTAATTAGTCCAAACAAAAAATGCAGCTTTGTTATTTTCATATAAATATGATGAAATTATAGACTAAGGCCATCAACTGGCAGGACATAAATTGAAGCATAAGCTCAACCAGAACTATGCTAAAAAATACAAAACAGTATTACATACAGTATGTCTCAATTCCCTGATTATCAGCTCTTAATTGAAAGATTAGTTTTTCCACTCAAAAAGTGCAGTATTAGGAAAGGAATACGGTTGGATTTCTGTAGATGCTCACTGTGTGGCTCTCATAAAGGGGGCGCGTCTTTATCTCCCACTCATTCAACAGTGGCTCATTGGTCATAATTCTTACTATAATAGTTAAGGCACTCAAATACTGACATATTGTCAATAAGAAAAAATAAATTATAAAAATAAAATCACAAATGTCTGTAATGTAAATGCAATGTTCCATTTTAAGTCTGTTGGTAAATCCTCAACTGCTGCTTATGCTAGTTTATACAGGGCAGGCACAACAGACTAAAAGTCACACGTGAAGGCTCAAGCACTTTGACCATATGCTTTAATTTGGGATTGTTTACGATCGAGTGTGGTTGTATATGCAGCGATAAACACTCTTATAGCATTAGATATTACTTTGGCACGGTTTGAATCTGCAGTGGGAGGCTGCCCGAATGCTTTGGGGGAACGGACTCTCCATCCAGTCTGCTTTTGTTTCGCTCCGATAATCGACACGATTCGGGTGATGCCGTCGTAATTAAATGTTTGAAGTGTCCACATATAAAACCCTACTTCAGTTGAACAGTGTCGGCATACAGTTTGACACAAATCGTTGTCAGTTTAGCTTAACTATCATGAGCTACTGCGCCGCTACAGCGCTGCTACCATTCCTGGTGCGCTGCCAAAACTTTCCGGGTATAACTCACGCTCCAGAGTTTCTGTTCCGCGCGTGCGAGTAGTAGACATAAACAGCCGTTTGGGTAACAGCGTACTGAAAGGATGTCGCGGACCGAACCGAACCGAACGTCCTCTACCGAACGGTTCGGGTCAAATACACGTACCGTTTCACCCCAAGTAGCTATGTATGGTTGCTCGGAGGCCTGTGGTACTTGTTGTAGTGTGAGATGCTCATAAGATTTGTCGCCTGTCATCGACTCTTTGTCTTCTCTATTTCCTCTCTATCTACACAGTGTGATTTACTGTAAAGGGGTAATATCTCGCTGAAACCAATCTACATGTAATATTTTACACACTGCATTTTGGAATTGTATCTGTTGAAGAATCCTTGCTTTTATACTACTGGATCCTCTCCAGAATGCTGCAGCGATGCAGCAAATACGTAGCAGAGGCTTGTGCTAAAATGGTTTGCCACCAGAAAAGTCAGACTCAAACCCGAAACAAACAAAAACAGATCCAAACTGATCTGACACGAAACAGACTCTAAGAAAATGAACCAACTTGTTTTTAAGCCCGTCTGTTATTTTATGGACCACTAATCCAGTTGGAATAACCGCTGATTGACACACATAACTGGTAAATTCAACCTCCATTGCCCAGATCACTTCAGTGTCCCAGGAGACATTTGTTATTGATATTTCATTATTGAAATGCCAATTATTTCATATTAAGAGCACAAAAATATATTAAAACACAGAAAGAGCTGCTATGATTAGTTGACTAATCAATTAGTCGATCGACAGAAAGTAGTTCCGCTGTTGTTTTTTGATAATTGATTAAAATAATAATAATATAAGTAATTTTTCAATAAAATCTTTCTCTGGTTACAGCTCCTCCAATGGGAGGATCTGCTGCTTTTTTCTGTTTTATAACATTGTAAACTGAATATCCTTATAGGTTGTAGGTCAGACTAAACAAGACATTTGAAGATGTTACCTTTACATTTTTTAGACCAAATGATTTAAATCTAGAAAATAATAAACAGACTAATCAATAATGAAATTAATTGTAAATTGCAGCCATACATATATTATAATTACCAGTAACATGGAGCTGGCTAAGTCAGGGAAAATCACAGTTGCCGCATGTTGCTTCATGGCTAAAATTCAGTGCTCTAAAGAGCCACCATCTCTAACATGACGCCACATTCAGGTTGATAATTAGACCAATGAATTGGTCATGATATCAGTTCTCGTGTTCTCTCAGTCCAAATTTGCAGAGCCAGGACCCATAGTCATTTAAGTTAAACACGATGAATTAAAAACAAGGTGAATTATGAGTTATTCCCTAAAGGAGGTTGCTACCTGTAGAACACATTTTAGTTTAAAAAAACATCTTTAAAATACATAATTCCCTGATGATTAGGCCCGGTGGGGAGTGAACTTAGACCCGGCAGGCTGCCCGGCTTGCAATACACTGGCGGACACCCTGACAAAGTTCACCAAGGTCCTCGAGTTCTGTCGGTCTTATCGACAAAGCTGTCTTATAATATAAAGTTTGGGGTCAGACGTGTGTAAAACACTCTGTAAAACTTTTTTTCCAAGTTGTGATGCTACCTGAGTGAGAGCAGCATTTGAATATGCAGCTGCATATCGTTGATATAAGATGTCATGATTTCGGAGCGGATCAGTTTACACTGTGTCTATACTTGATTTTTTTGGGGAATAACAGATATTATTTATGTATTTTAAACACAACAACAGCATTGCCAGAATTGCACAATATTTTCACCCTCTCCCTTCTTCATTTTTAAGTCTTGTCTTGTTGCCAAACCCTCTGTTTAATTCCAGTTTTCCCACATGTACAGAGTGAGCGATTACTTGATATCAGATATAAGGTCTCATTTGTACAATTTGAACACACGCAGGTGTACTTGTAACAGATGCATGTGGTGAATCATCATCACAAAAAGAAATATTCTTGGCTTCCACCAGTTAACATGACATAGGCCAGATGTTTCTCTTCATTTGCATAAAACCACTGTCATATTCAGCCAGCAAACATCTCTGTTTACCTATTACAGTCAGCTGAAGTGCGTGTGTGTTACTTGGTGCATTAGAGAGGATTTGGGTTTCAAATCAGGCCCCCTGGCCCTCATTATTCACATGGGGATGGACGTGTTGTAGAACCTTTAATGATTTTATACAGAACATGCAGCTGCATGTTGAGTATCTGTGTATCAAAGGGGTATTTGCTGTTGTATCAATGTTTTGTCTTCTTTCTTTTATTGTTTTTGTAAGATGAATAAGTTTAAGTGATTAACTTAAGTGTATAATCCATTACAAAGAATGATATTAGGTCTAATTAAGCCTAACTGCGCAGGTCTCCATCCACTTGTAAAATTGTATGCATTGGCTAAGAGCCCACGTTGCAGCACCTTATCCGAGACTTAATATATGAAATATTGATACACTTGAGTATCACAATATTATGTTTTGTGATACTGTATCGATTCTCAAAAACACTGTATTGTTTTTTAATTGATAGTCTTCATGCAAAGATTCGTGGCTCAGATTGCACAAAAAGTAGTGCTATGATTTTGGATGTTACAGAGACTGTGATAAATACAGAATGCAGATCTCACTGTTCTGATTGCATCAAAAAGTTAACTTTTTTTACTCAGATTTTATGCATATGGCGGTGCGTTCTTTATACTATGACAGTTTTCCTTAGATTAGTTTAGGAAAAAAGAGTAAAACAATAATATATATCGCAATATATTGCTTATTTACAGTATTGTAATATATTGAATCGTAACCTCTGTATCATGATACGTATCATATCGCCAGATGCTTGCTAATACACAGCCCTAGTTGAAATATAGCATGTCCTCGAGCAGCAACATCTTAATGGATGGCTGTATCCCGAAAGGCTGTTTTTCACTTCTGGCAATAAATGAACCTACCCAGCGGTAGCAGTGGTTGCGTTAGACTTTCTCATTGTCCTTCATTCTGTCATAATCTATTATTACCTGTCATATTCATTTTCATTTTTTAATGACAGTTATACGTAGGCCTATTTGAAGGCCGAGTCTGTGATTCTAATCCAATACACATTTTGACATAATTCGGCGAATATCGCCTCACGGTTCGCTATCTCGTTCGTTCTGCGTGTGTGTGTTCAATCCAGTGTTCATTCACAACCCTATTGAGTATTGAGAGTATTGGACTGAAGACTGACTCACAGTGGCACACACGGCGGCGGCGCTCGCTGTGTATGTCGCTGTGTGTGTGTGTGTGTGTGTGTTTTGTTTTTTAAGATTATTTTTAGGGCTTTTTGGCCTTTTTATTTGAAAGGACAGTGGATAGACTTGAAAAGGGGAGAGAAAGGGGGCGACCTGCAGCAAATGGCCGCGGGTCGGATTCAAACCCGGGTTGCTGCGGTAAGGACTCCGCCTTGGTTTATGGGCGCCCGCTCTACTAGGTGAGCTACCAAGATGCCCTGTTTGTGGGATTTTTTTTTAAAAATTAATATACAGAACAAGCTAATAGATTATGCATTTATAAGGGCATGGAGAGAAAAGATGAATGGAGACATGACACCAACCGGGCGGTCACTTTGCATGTCAACACACAGAAGCAGATGAATGATTTTTTTTCCATAGTCTTTGCCTCGGACAGACGACTTCTCATGGCCGTTTTCATTTTGTTCTGAAGGCTGAACTGGTGCTCTGCTGCCAAACTGGAGACTGGAATTACCAGACTCTCTGAACGTGGGATTTCCCTATCCTGCAAGCACTCGCTTCACCGGGAGGAAGTCCCGCAGCATGTTCTCCTTCTGCATCAGCGGCACGGCTGCATCGGCACCGCTCTGTGACCCGAATGGTCACAGACGCACTCCAAGGCCTCCTACAGTCTGTCAAAATGATGGACAGCCTTCAGAATTTTTCCGTCATTGTTAAAATTCAGTCAACGATGGAAAATATTCGGTTCACGCGACCCCTGACTGGTAGTCAAATCCATCGTGAAATATTCAGTGCCTCATCAACTGAATCCATGCTGCAACAGTCCTCACTGCAACAAGCAGAGCCATCATGCTGCAGCACATAAACAAAGCTGCAACACTCACTGTGGGTTTCATCCATTACTCCCATGTTCAAGCTTTGCTTCCATTCTGCCTGAACAGCTTGTTCTCAAACAAGAATTAGGAGTGAGAGTACATCACAAACCTGTGGGGAGTTTCAGTGTGGCGGCGGTGCTTTGACCATTCATTCACCCACCTTTGTTTAATTATAGGTCAAAGACACCTCAAGGTTTGTGGCCAAATACATGTAACAATTCAAAGGGGGGAAACCCCCGGAGGGTACCTCCTGCACCGTAAATAACAGGATCCTGACATTTTTCTCTGGCTGTCCTTGTGTATGGATTTATGGATCACTGCTGTGATCCATAAATTGTTGTGTGGAGTGTTTTGTTAAAGCACTCCTTCAACTCTGGGGGAGGGAAACACTTGTACTTGTACCGATTTAATAGACAATATTTTGTAAAGTTTGTGGTGTGATGATATAAAACAGACCGCAACGTTCAGATGTTATTCAGTGGCATCCAGCAGAGACGGGGCTGGTTCAGTGTTTTACACAGTACGTAATGTATCATCTACTGTTGTATTTGACTGCATCAGTTTTTCTAGGTGTTAATGAACTGGAAGCTGAGTATACTCTTGTAAATACTCCTTGCAGCTCTGCTGTATTTCCAAAGCAAGATTTATACTTTTTCTTCTTGACGGTGATAGCAAGTAGTGTCAGTGCAGCAAGTGAATACAAACATGAAAATAAATCGTCATCATTAAGCACTCAGTCCGTCCCCCTCTCCTTCTCTCCCTGAGGTCCCTCAGCCACTCTTTTGAAGTCTGCTCTCAGTCCCTGACTCTTTTTAATCTTGTGGAGGACCCGAGTTTTAAAGCCAAGGTAAGATAATCTCTGTCTATAGAGTACATCTGGCAGGGAGAGCTTTGCTAGTAAAACAACGGGAGAGAGAAAGGAGGAGAGAGAGCCAGTAAGATGTCAGGGTGAGGACAGCTACAGGCAGAGCAGGGTGAGCTAGCAACGAGAATGGTATAGAGAAGATGAGCTGGTTGAAAAGAGAGCGAGGAAGCAGGATGAAGGAGTAAATGAAAAGTGGAAATGTGAGCTAAGAGGGTTAATGTTTGTACATCCCATTGCTTCTGAGAGCATGGGCTGGGCTGCATATTCTCCAACAAAAATAAGTTGAGGTTGGGGAAAAAAACACACCAGATAAACAAAAGCTATGCAGCAACAGCAGCAGTGATGTACAGTATTTTATATGGTCACGGTGAGAGGGCAAATGTGGTTATCTAGTCTGCAGAAGCAAATAAAATAGAGGAAACTGATAACTCTGACTGAGTTTTGAAAAGTCTGTGGTCAGTGAGTCCATTTTGACTTTCTCTGATTTTAGCTGTTTTTGGCCCTTTTTTGTGTTGCAATGTAGTTTTCACTGTTTGTTTTTGTATTGTTTCGTCTGCAACTTTTTATGCTGCCATCTTGGTCAAGTCTACTTTGCAAAAGGGGTCTCTGAACTCAGTGAGTTTTCACTGGTTAAAAGCCGTTTCTCACCAGTGTCATGCAAAAATGATCAGGCCCCAAATTTGATGCTAACCAACATACGTGACCAACATATAACATTAGCAAGTGCATATCAGCTACATTACCATCTTCATCTTATTCCAGCTGCTGGGCGATCTCAAGTCATATATTGGCTAATTATTATGCAGAATGACGACAATATTTTTTATAAAATTAGTTGGAGGAGAGGATTTCATTGGTCAAACATATATTTCCGCAGGTGGAAATCCCGAATGTTCCGCAGGGGTGTGCAAGAATTCATAAGAACGCACAAAGTAATTTTTTATAAATTGCAATGCTAATTTTTCAGATGGAAATCCGTGCTTGGTGTGAAACGGCATTAAATATTGGTGAAATAAAATAAAAAGAAATGTATGGCGAGGTATCAGAATGCATAACAAAGGGCTTTTTGTTTATAATTTTTATAAATCAAAAAATGTAATTGTTTTCACACCGGTTTAAAAGTCTTGTTTTAAACCTTCTACCATCATCTCAGTTCAGTGTGGTACCGGAGAGGGTCATTAGATCATAAACATGGGAGGTTGGATGGAGCATCAGTGAGACAGTACAGGTCTACCTTATGAAAGACACATGGAAGCCAGCATGATCAGGCCAAACCTGTAGCAAACAGTGGTTGGGGATGTGTGTGTTTAAATACATTAGTTGTGTGTGCATATGAACAGTAATTACGTGTGTCTGTATCCTCTTGTGCATCCTGTACATTTGCCAATATTTGTATGGATATATAAGCATATCATTAACTGTATGTGTGCTTGTGTGTGTGGGGGCGTAAAGTACCGTGAAAGCTCTGGAAAAAGCTTGGGCCGTCATCAATTCTGTCCGATCCGTTTCATGCAAGAAAAAGCACAACATCATAACGCCGGCCATATGGAGGTTGTTACTATAGAAAGCAAAGCAAAAGAGGCTGCTTGTGAATGCAGGTCGCACAGGCTGGACTCTGCAGGAGAAGACTGTGTACTCGCACACACACACACACACACACACACACACACACACACACACACACACACACACCAAGGATATTGGACAGTTTACCAGGGAGAATCAGAGATAAGGAAATTGAAGAGTCCCTTTCCTCTGTCTCATGCGGCTTGTTTTCTCTCTAAACAAACAGCCGGCGGCAGCACAGCGTTTAGGAGCACTTTATGAAATAGTCTGACATCCTTTTATGGGACGCACACAAACACACGCACAAGTAAAAGAAAAAAACTCAACTTTGACACACAAGTACAACAGAAGTTAACTAGTTCCAGAAAAATAACACTTCCCGCCAAATTCGGCAGCTGCAAACTCACAGCACTTTGAACTGCTGGAGGTCCCCCACCAGACGTCACCAGAGTCACTGTAGGTTACGAGCTGTATCTCACATCTGGATCTGTAGGTGACCTGAGGGTATAGACGAAGAATGCCAGTCTAAACCAACACTGTCCTCTCACAGTCTCTGCGCCATAGTGATCAAACAGTGGGATGGTTAGTCGTCCCACTGCAGCTCGGCATGACAAAACAAACACATACTGTCGCTGCTCACAGATGTGCATGCAGCTCTGGTGCTTTTACAACACATAGAAAGGCCTTTTTGCACACAGAGTCTGGGCGCAGTGTTGTGAGTGATGTTGTGGTTGCCCGTCCTAGTCTTGTTCTGCCGCAACCACCAGTAAAAAAAAGACTGTAAGGCTGACTGCATTAGACTCAGGCCGCAAGGTCTCCAGCGACCTGCGGTTCCTATTAGTCGGCCATCATTTCTGACAGTCTAATAAAGCCCAATTCTTTTCAGGAAGGGCTTTTCCCTTTGTTTTCGCTTGTTTTAAGCCTTAGTTTTTGAAGTTAACGTCTGATGCTATTGTCCATAGTGTCTAGAAAAATATGAGCAGGAATGTGCTGCGGAGCGGTTTGTCTTTAATTTTATTTGCTAAAGCTGTTGCAGCGATGATATGTGCGTCCAATCAGGTTGCCAGACTGTGGGGACACCCTCGGGGCGCTAGTGTCTGCTAAGGACACAATATAGCTACTGTAGCAGCGAGCACACTAGCTATAGTGAAGTCTTTGGATAAAAAAAAAATAGTAAGTGCTGATCTTATGGGCAAGTCTGTCTGCTATTAAAAAGGAAAGATCAAATATAAATAGTTTTGTTGGTGTGGAACATGGCATTATTGAATTCATAAACTATAAAAAAATATCCAATATTAAAAAAAGAAATTATAATATTGCATTTCAGTTTCACATCATATACAAGTATGGCAATCAACAACTTCTGATAATCATGTAGAAAAATCAACGCATTACTAAGATTACGCTAAGCTTTCACACATGACTTTGATTAGGGTTTCAAGCTGTGTGATTAATGGCGAATGATTGTGTCTCATATAACCTTGGGGACTTGAAAGCACCATACTAAATAATTAAATGCAATAAATGTGTTTTGGGCAGTCATCAATGCTATTATCTACACTCGGCCTGTATGACGGCTGGAACTGGGGACATGGGGCCAGAAGCTGTTTATTGCTTTCATATGAAGCCAACATGTGTTTCACATTTGCCGGGAGATTTTTTTTTTTTACTGTAATATGCAGGGTGCTCTCACCGTTGAGACATGATCACACTGCTTCTACTGCACGGTTATCATTTGTTAGTAAAACTAAGAAATGAAAACGAAAGCTTGTCTTAAATTGGCAGCACTTTATTATTTTTCTCCTTGTTTTGTTACAGTATTAAATTACGGTTTTCTTTCGTAATGAATTGGTGCAGATCAGATGTTGATTCACGCAAAGTAAAATCTAAACTGTAACAAAGTTATAGCATTACAGTGCTGGCTCACCTGCATGAGGATGGCTGTGGTTTGTTTGTAATTCATCAAGTAAATGTATTTGGCTGCTTTTGGTTGCGGTTTGACTATCATGTCAGTGTAAACAAGTCTAGCTCAGGATCCTATAATAGCCAAAACATTCTTTCCTCGTGAATTACTGATTTGGACTTGAGTGAAGGCCCCTTCAGTGCCCCTGTTCGCCTTAGCGTCTTGAACCTGTGTAATGCAGATCAGTTGGCATGGAGCACTTGCAGAATATGACATCAATGGGACATCTTCTGCTGTGCTGAAAGGCAAAGTGCATCACTGAAAACCTCATCAATGTTCCTGTGGGCTGTGTGCTGGTGGGACCACATCATGCATGAATGCGTGTACGTGTGCATGTGTGTGTGTGTTCACACGCACCACAACCAAACCATCACAGGACTTGTCTTCTCCATGATTACCCTTTAGTGAGGCCCAGCAGGAGAATGCTCGGTTCAAATGAAGCAGGCATTTTTTTATTCTTAAGCAAAAATGAAGGCAGAGAAACGTGTTATTTAGTCAGGCCCATGTCTCATCCCACCAAGTAAGATTACTGGATTAGCAAATTAATTTATGGCTTAACCCTGGCCTTTTGTGGTTTTACAGTGGTGCTTCATGCTGAAACGGATTATTTAATTATGGTGCACAACAAATCTGCCCCCAAGCAGGTTATGTTGAGACTGTCACATCCAGATTAATTATATAACTGCAGCTGATTAAAGAAAACATTGTATTCAAAGGATTGAGGACATCACCATCAGATACCAGTTTGAAAAATACCAGTTACGTAGGGAAAGTCACTTTTCAATCAATCTGTGAACTTAACTGGGTTGGTTTTTATAAATCGACGCAAATGAAATCCAACTAGTCGAGAGATGCAATAATTAATTGATTAGTTGTAAACCATTAAAGTGGCAGTAGGCAGTATATTTTTGGCATCACTGTGCAAAAATTCCATAATAATCTTTCAGTATATCGTAATTCAAGTGTTCTGAGAGATAACTAAACTTCTGCACGGCTCTGTTGTCATGGCTCTGTTTTCAGGCTTTAGAAAATCTAGCCCGTGACGGCAGACTTTGACCAATCACAGGTCATTTCAGAGAGAGAGAGCATTCCTATTGGCTGTGCTCCGGTCATGTGAGCGGAACTTGGCTTTCCTTTACCAGATTTTACAATGGCGGCAGCGTCACAAACTTTCTCATTTTACAGCTAAACCGTGCACTACAAGATGATTCTGAAAACATTTGAGGCGAGAAATAGGCATTACAGTAACAGAATATTGATTCATATTTGATCAGCTCTGCCTAGTTTGACCGTTTGGTCGGAGTTCGCCAGTGATTGACAGCCGGCTCTCATAGACTGCAGCTGGACAGCGGACCTCAGATCAGCTCTGACTGGTTGTTTTCTTCCGGTAAGTGAAATCTTTCAGATGCCGTTAGGAGCACCGGAGGACACAAAGGAACATGATTATTTTCAGGTTACCTGTTTCATGTACTACTGTCACGATATAGCGGCCGTTTTCTAAAATTAACTTTTTTAAATCATATTTGCGCCAATTTCGCCTACTTCAGCTTTAAATTAATCGCCAACTATTTTGATAATTGATTTAATCGGTTTGAGTAATTTTTTGAGAAAAAAAGTCATAATTCTCTGATTCCAGCTTCTTAAATGTGAATATTTTCTGTTTTATTTGCTCCTCTATGACAGTTAACTGAATATCTTTGAGTTGTGGACAAAACAAGAAATTTGAGGATGTCATCTTGGGCTTTGGGAAACACTGATCGACAATTTTCTGGCATTTTATAGACCAAAGAACTGATCGATTAATCGAGAAAATAATCTACAGATTAATCAACAATGAAAATAATCGTGAGTTGCAGCCCTAAACACTTTATTATTTAATACTAAAACTCGAACTTGTCAGGGGTACCTTTAAATTACATACCAATTTAAAATATCTAGAAAGTTAGTTCAGATAGTATAGAGCATTAGCCTATAGAGAAAGTTTCCTAAAAGCTTAATAAATTATTTTTTATTTTTTATATTTTTAGAATTTCACAAATGATTTTCTCTCTGATTCTCTCTGAACATTGATAAAACACCCACTGTGTACGATACTTTTGTTGTGTAGTCTTAGAAATAAAAGCATAATTTTTTCTAGGATACAAATAGCTGTTTTCCAGTCAGTCAACTTTTATGTCTTATCATTAGAGGTTAAATTTGGATTCATAAGGAGGCATTATGAATAACCTGTTTCTGTTTTAACTCCTCTAAATTCTATTCCAAAGTACTTTAACCTGAAAAGGACTTTAATGTCTTCAATACAGTATGTATTAACATTGAATCAAGGCTGAAAAATTCACCTGTTTCTACTTTATTTATTTCCTTTATTTAACCAGGTTAGTCCCATTGAGATCAAAGATCTCTTTTACAAGGGAGACCTGGCCAAGACTTTGTTTATCCAAAGTTGTTGGTACAAATTCATGATGGCCTTCCTAATAAATCTGTGTGCGGGGATTGTTGTTGTGTCTTCCTGTCAGCCTAGGCTATTTGTGTTTTCTCCTACAAATTTTCTGATGCCAGTACAGTCAAGACAACGTGGAGCAGGTTGAAAAAAGGCTTGATTATCTTCTCCTTTTGTGAAGCGCTCTATCACAGTGAATACGTGAAACAGTGTAAATACATACGGCGACTGCACGGAATAGTCTCATTAAAAAATATAACATGGCAGACCTTTCCACTGACGCTTGTATCACAAAGTAAATGAAAGAAAGTAAATGCAGTAATTGTGAGGAATTAAATTAAAGCACGATACAGCCTGAGCATCCAACTTGTGAACTGCTATGAATGGGTAAGCTCTGACACTGAACTACAAAATCTACGCCGCCGGACTCTACTGCCGTTAACCCCTTGCATTGACCATATATCCAGTTTTATTGTGAAACTGTGTTGAACTTGATTCGTGAGATACCCGGCTTTGGTGTTCAAAGCTTTGTGGATATACAGTGTGATATAAGCTGATGTTTCTATAGGCTCCACATTGCCATCTAAACCCCTGATGTGGTGCACCCACACAGACCCCTTCAGTGCAAAACCACGTCCTGCCACACAATCTTAACATTGTGCCACACCAGACCGTTTTCACGCTGATCCCAAACCAGACCGAGGCATTCCAACCATCGAGCTGAATCTGGGGATCAAGGGACACTCGGGCTCAACAGTCTGTGCAAATGATCACGAATGACGGGTTTCGAGACTTGAGTCTTTTTTTTTTTTTTTTTCCAATGTGTTGATTTTCTTGGCTTGTGTGTCATGAAGTAGTCCAAGGGTCTCCAAGAATGAGCTCAATTGTATAACAGCCAGTGGGAGTGTAGCTCGAGGGGGAGTAAACTAGAACAAACTGAAAAAAAGAAATCACTTTTAATAACTCACACTGACATTAGTGAGCAGTAGAGATTCTCAAGTACATGATGTAATTATTATAGCAAAGTATGTGAGGGAGAAACTAATATATTACATTTACTATTTGGTAAGACACTGAAGAATTAACTGGAATAGAGTTCAACAAGACCTAGAGACTTCACTGCTTTGTGTGATTATTATTCTTGTAAATAATACAAATTAAAAAACTCTTCTGTGTTTATCAGAATGCAAACAGTGTTTCCAGAGAATCTTAACATGGAAACTGCACCATCAGGTGCAGCATAGGGGAAACTCGGCCTCAGAAAGGAAGCGAAAAGAATGAATGTCTAAGCTTGTGTATGCAAATTTTTGAATGAAAATAGATGGCCTAAAGACATAGGAGGATTCAGCATGTTTAGAGTTGAACATATTTCTCTTGCTTTCCATGCACAGTTCACATAAGTATTTGCATTTTCCAGTTTTAAAAAAATGTGCACGACTAAGTCCATATAAATGTAGGGCTTCAGCACACACACACAGCACCCTAATATAGCTCACTCCTGCCACAACCCTGTTCAGGCCTATACCACACCAATCTCCCCACATTACCACAAAAAAGCCCACTCGCTCCTTTTGCCACCTTACGTCATGTTGAGCAAAAGTCTGTTCTTACTTTAAAACACACTCTCACCACACTTATTACACACTAACCACCAATCTCAGCCGCAACCCCTCATATTACCAGCACTCTGACCAGAAAAAGCGTATGGCTAGCTATAATTCTCATAAGTACATGTGTTGTAAGAACTAGAAAGCACTCGGAGAACACATATATCTACCAAGGCTGCACAATCCTAATCTTATAATATAAAATGTTTACAAGTTATTGATTTGGATGTGCATCAAAGTGCACAGTGAAATATACATACATGAGCTTTGGACAAGGATCAAGTTAAAGTGACAAATTTTTGAACATTTAAATTCTTTATGTGGATGCATCACCACCTACAGGCAAAATGCTGTTTAAATATGTTTTGTACTAGGGATGCACCGATCCGACTTTTTCAGTCCCGGTACCGATAGCGATACCTGAGCTTTAGGTATCGGCCGATACCAAGTACTGATCCAATACCTCACTGTGTGGAAGTGACTGGGATCATTCATTTATATGTAAGACAACATCAGGCTTGACTTAAACATTACTTTCCTAACTTTTTAAAACAAAATGTGACCCATAAATACATAGATAGAAATGTATTTAATTGTTCTTCAAAAAATCTTCAAAATTAACAGGAGTTACAATTCAAGTATAAACCTTTTTAATGCAGCAATTGATCAAAACTTAAACGGGAATTAAAATGACAGTATATAATGTATAGTAAATAAACATAAAATTGAATTGATCAGCCCCATTGTCACGGTGCATCCCTATTTCGTACCAGAGTTGGTGAAGATTGGGTGAGATTGGTAGGATGGTGGAACAGCATTTTACAAAAAATTCTAAATAGAAATCTATTTCTGACAGAAAAGGGCGTAGCATACATGGATAGATACAGTATGTGCTGGACCAAGGAATCTCAGCAAATACAATGTCGAGGGATACTTTGTCGTCCACGTTGGAAGGCAAAGCTAGTTTGAAGGTTCTCTATACACTACCCAGAGCATTAATGTAGCAGCAAACAAGTATTGGCTATGTAAAGATATAGAGGAGTAACGTCCTGACTGACGGCGCCATCGCGGAAGAGTAGCACCCACCCTCCGGTTCCCCCCCAGGTTAACATTGTTCGCTCTATCAGCAGTGTTGCCTTTGTTTTTACCGTTAGCGCTGTTAGCATTGTTAACTGCGAGCCGCCGGCTCAGCTGTCGCCATGTTGAGAGCCGTGCGGAGGCAATAGAAATGCTCCCAATCTCGCATTTAGCACCTTTAATATTGGGATAACGGCACACATTATAAACCAGCCTCTCCTGACTGAGTAACCATATAGCGTCTTTTTCTGAGCGTCTTTGTGCGGCCACTCTTCCAGCAAATCTTGCTGAAAATCTCTTTTCAGAAAAACGCTGGTGTCATCACTATGGAGGAAGCGCTCCCCAGTGCCCTGACAGCACTTTCTGCCTGAAAAAAAAAGTTGCTAGGTGGACAGCCTAACGCAAGTATAAGGTTGCACTTGGTTGTACAAACAAAAAGTTTAGTTGTGTATAGAATGAACACACACAAAAAAAGAGTTTGAGTGAGGAGTTCAAACCCATCTTACTTTCTCACCTCTGCACACCTGGCCAATAACTGCGTGAAGTGGGTGTAAATGGCGAATTATTGATTTTGTAAAGTTAGAAAATTGTTGGACACAACCAACCCAATTTTGACATTGGAAAGGTATGGGGGGAGGGGGTTTCAGACGCCCACCCGACCATCCAACCATCCGACAGGCACTTCTGTTGAAGCATACTGGGCCCAAACAGTTCAGGGGTTTTGAACATAACTTAGTGCTGGCAAAGAAAGTTTGTTGAAACCACAAGGTGCACTGGAGGTACTTTTGTGTGATACTGTGTACTTTGTTCATGATGAAGAACAGAGACAGTATTGCAAATATAGTGACCTTCTATAAGCTTGTATAAGCATTATCACTTTGTGTGCTTAGTTCACAGCAGCGATGTAAATGCATTTAATCCTTCCTACAAACACCTTCACATCAAGTTTGGAGGTCTGTGCAATTTAAAGTTTCCTCAGGGAGAGTGATATTCTGATTTTAATCTGTTTTATGGCTCTTTTCTACATGAAATCCATACGAATCAATAGCAGATGGTGAAGGTATTCTTTATCATAACAGATTCCTTTTGCTTTGTATCAAGACCTTTACCCTGCAATGTAAACATGACATTCAAACAAACCCTCTTTTAAATCAGCAAATCCTTCCAATGAAAAAAAAATTGGTTGCCATTTCGCCTTTGAATTAAACCGATATGATATGATTTTTTTTATATGAAATAATGTTAAATTTCTAATCATCTGCCGGTCTAACCATTATAAGAATATATTGTAAAACATTTCTCATCCTTTTTTGATGTTGCTACAGTAAAAAAAAACTGTCCCTCTTGTTCATCTAATCGATTCATTCATTAATTTCAGCTAATTTAATAATAGAAAACAAAAACCAGGAAGGGGAATGGTTAATGTGGTTTTACTATACACAGACACCCAGTAAATTAGCCTTTATTTGATCCCATGTCAGACTCTAATGTCCCGCATGTTGACTCTGCTGTCAGGCTGCCAGTGATCAAGGACTAATAGAGGCTTTCTGCTGCCATAGCCGCTTCCAGCGACCCTGGGTCTAAGGCTAAATCACGCCAGTGGAGTTAGAGGAGAGAAGGCCAACAAAAACAACAAATATATTTTCATTTAGACTGCAGGAATATTCCTCTGGAGAGTAGGGGGGTGAAGGAGGGTGGAGGAGTAAAAGGCGAGGAGAGGAGAGGTAAAGCAGAGCAGAGCAGAGGAGAGAAACCGAATGATTTAAGCGAGGCAGGAATGAGATGAGAAAAAACTGAGAGGAGACTAATTTGGGATTTTGGCTGCTCTGGCTCAGGCTCTGGAAAATGTTTCATAGGTTTATCAAAGCCCTGACTAAAATATTAGTACAAAATACATGTTTACATTCTTGTTTTTATCTCCATGTAGCAAATGCATTAACATGAAACACACTCCGCTTGAGTGACTCACATTTAGGACTCTTGTGACTTTTCCTGAATATTTCTCTCTCCTGCTGACAGGCTTTAACAGGCTTTTTTTTCTTCCTCTTTCTTTTTATTTCTGTCTCTCCCTCCCTCTCCTAACTCTCCTCACTCTTTCCGAATCGATAAACAGAGGCCTCACCTCAGTGCAGGCCAAGGCAAATGTTTGAGCCACCTGTTGCAGGAAACTTGAAGCCCTCAGGAGATGTGAAGATGGAGCTGGAGCTGGAGCTGAGGCTGCGCTCCAGGTACAGGTCGCCTCTGAACCAGAACAGAAAGGGTGACAGAAAACGCTGAGCAGCGTGTGTGTGTTTGTGTCAACGGGCAGGCAGGGGGTGAATTGCTTGATGTGACTGTGTGTGTGTTTGTGTGTGTGAAAGCACATTTACAAATGAGATGTGATGATATTTCTATATTTAAACTTCAGGGTGCTTGTCTGCTGACGCCTCACGCCTTTATACTTTTCAACAAAAGCAAAATGTCAAATGACAGGCATTTGTAACAAGTGAAAACACTAAACAAGTAAAAACTCAAGACTAAATTGTAAAGTCTAATAATCAAGGTAAGGTGGTATAGAGCTCCGACAGTGACAAAAGGCAGTAAAATGTTTTCAGATACATTTTTTCCTTTAACCTCTTATCTAATCAAATGAAAAAACTTAAACTGCATGCATTTTGTATTTATCTCTCCCTAACTCATTTTACTCTCTCTCTCTCCTTAGCTTTCTTATTTTTTTTTGGCTAAAGTTTAATAATTTTTCTATTCCCCAATTTCTGCCAAGAAACATTTCCAGTTTTCCTTGTGCATATATGATAATGAGATGGATGTGTTCATTTACGTTCGGGGCAACAATTGGTCCACTGTGTGCGTGTGCGTGTGCGTGTGCGTGTGCGTGTGCGTGTGCATGTGCGTGTGCTTTATTTCTGTAGTATGATGGTAGACACTGTCTACTGTGGAGGACTGTGTTTAGCTGGCTTACCTGAAAATACTGGTAGCTAAACATGTTGAGCACCAGCCTTTTCAGCTATCTGCTGTACCTAGCGTAAGCTTTCATTATACAAGTACACTAGAGCAGGTAAAGTTAATATCCGTATACTGTGTACTACTGTAGCATCACTCTATAAACTCTTATAATAGTAGCTAAAGCATTTTAGCACAAAATGCACACTAGAGATCGACCGATGGTGAATTTTAGGTCGATATAATACCGATAGTTTGGAGCAGGAAATAGCAAATGAATCGGCCGATACCAAAACGGTGATGTACGTCCCCGTGACTGGCGGCGGCTGTGCAGCCATCGGCCACTTTTGGAGCCCAGTTCTGCCGATAACGATGGTTTGATTAAAAAAAAATAAAATTTTTGAATCCAATTTATTGTCACACATTGTGCACAGCACACAGTGTAATTTAGCTACAGCATTTAACCCATCCTAGTATATTAGGAGCAGTGGGAAGCTACTATACAGCGCCCGGGGAGCAGTTTTGAGGGGGTCAATGCCTTGCTCAAGGGCACCTCGGCAGTGCCCAGGAGGCAAACTGTCACCTCTCCAGCTACCAGTCCACACTCCGTACTTGGTCCGTGCGGGGACTTGACCGGCGACCCTCCGGTTCCCAAGCCAAGACCCACAGGACTGACCTACTGCCGCCCCCAATCAGCGCCGATTGGACATTTTACATTCGACCTTTAATGCACACATACTGTATGTGCTCAACTGTTGACATGACTACTACTGTTTTATTCTATCTGTGAATAGTAATAAGTAGAAGTTTATTACTAAAAATAAACATTACTTTTTAATGCATGATAAATAATTACATTTACCATTTTTGGCCACTAGGGGCAGAACTCCAAACCAAGCTGTCAGACAAATAGCCATGACATGTAATTGTATTAATAAGTTGTTATGGCTAACAGCAGATGCAGAGCAGCATTATCCTCCATTGGAGTCAGTTCTGTTAGTTCTGGCTAATGAATTACTCTCCTTCTAGCTCTGTTTTGGTCTCCACCAACATCTGAGAAAAATATCTGGCTCTATAGCAGCCAGACGTTTTTTTTTGCACCAGCTAGTTGCTAATTTTGTCTGTCTGGTGCTGGACAGCTAGCATTCAGTCAGTTAATCAGAGCTTTTTTTTGCTTGAAATGGCTGCTTGCTTCTGTCTAAAACTGTGTTGGTTGGACTGGTGAGATTTGAATTAACTTTCGGGCTGTAAAACGAAAACACTGTGATACATGAGGCTAAAAAGCCATTTGGAGCTTCAGAGTTTTGTGATAATTGTCTGTGGGTTTGTCAGTACAAGCAACCAAATTACTATAAATGTAGTGATTCATTGTTGATATACAAAATGCTGATTAATTCAGCTTTCAAGGAGCAAAGGTGCTATTGACATGAAAGATAATGACAAATAGTTGCACTATGAAGGACTAAATGGTAAAAAAAAAAAAAAGACATTAACTAAAAGGAGCTGAACATGCGAGGAGTAGGACTCCTGGTTCACCTCCTCGTTTCCAGGAACTCCCTTGGTCTGCTTCCAATGATTGCCCCCAAGCCCCTTTGCCCCCCAACCCTCTTTACCTCTGCAAATACCCCTTCAAACCACCCCCCAACCCTCCAACCCCAAATTTTCTGGCAACTCCTTTAATCGCCCCCATCACCCCTTCTTCCTCTCGTCCACTCACCCCCTCCTTACACCCTTTGGCATAGCGTCCAAAGTGCTGCCCCTCTCAGCAAACATCTCCCCTCCTCCCTTTCTTTCTCGCGCTCCCCCCCCCCCCTCGACTGCCGCAAATGCCCCCAGGACTGTGGTTCTTTCAGTTATTGACCTCTCCTCCAAACCAACACGTCTTTCTCCAATTCAGAGCTTGCAAACTCTCTCTCTCTCTCTCTCTCTCTCTCTCTCTCTCTCTCTCTCTCTCTCTCTCTCTCTCTCTCTCTCTCTCTCTCTCTCTCTCTCTCTCTCTCTCTCTCTCTCTCTCTGTCTCTTTCTCTTTCTCCCCCTCTCCCCGGGAAGTAAAATATTCACAGCTGCTGCTGCGGTCAGGTCGCACGGCCACAAGACTCTCTGAGCAAACAGAGGAGCTGTGAACGTGTGAAGCCGATGGTGTACGTTTCATTTGAGGTCCGACACAGGTCCGATAGATCCTGATGTAGTCAAAACAGAAACCGCATACTGAGCCTCGCCACATGCCTCAACAAACCAAACACTAACCAAACACACCCAAGCACAACACTAAAAAAAAAATGACATTGGCAAACAGTTTTTAGAAACACGTTAGGGCGCACTGTAGAAACGGGAGAAATGATGCGTGGCTCGGTGCCGCTGAACAGACTCACTCAGATGTCACTGGGATGATAATCAGTGTGAAACATCTGTCTTGGATAAATGCCCCGCTTTTTAAAGTCTGGCCTTGTTATGCATTACGGGTAAAGGCAAGAGCACATTAAGTCATGTTAAAGTTGCAATAAAAATACATCAAGCTATTCCAAGAGGTCTACACATGATATATATGCAGACTTGATTCCAAGTTTGCTGAATGAACAAGTGGACGGATTTGTCTCAAATATCTCCTCCAGATTCTAATAAACGGGAAGTTTTACATATGTAGATCTCTGAAGTTGTACCACCATAATAAAGAGATCTTGGCTTAGGAATGCCAGCCCTTGAACTTTATGAGGGAGGGAGAACGGGGGGGAAGGAGGAGGCGGGATCAGTGTCTTGAACACATTTCAAAGTAATTGTACTTGATATGTCGTTTACAGAACACCCAAGTAATCATATAAACAAAGGACTAGATGCCCTGGGAGGATGAAAGGAAATCTGAATCTCCCCCTGATGCATCATACTTACTCACGTTTTGACACGAGTGTTAGGCACCGAGGATTCCTGAGCACAAAAAGAGGATCCAGGACCTTTTTGTAATAAACACAGCGGGATGGACCGACTCTGGTGGATTCCATCATACTCCGAAATTACCTTACACACACACAGAGAAACAGATGGCAGAGAGTTGAAGGTGATGGATGCAATGAACAAATTACAATTGCTGCAGCCCTGGGCAGAGGAAGCGTGTGTGTGTGTTTGTGCGATAACCTTGCTCTAGGTCTGATCCCGCTAATTGCTGGAATCTATCTGAACTTTACCAAGACATGACAAAAGTTTGAAAAACAACGTGAATGCAGCGCAGAGGAACCCAGACGGCAACAACACGAGAGAGGGAGTTTAAGAAAGAGAGGGAAAGCGAGGGAAGAATAAAGAAAACATGACATCATAGTTAATTAGAATCAGGTGATAAACAAGGGAGTGATATTTACGTTATACCATATGCCCTGCTCCATGTGTCTTTCTGTCTCTGGGGGGTGGGGGGGGCACAGCAACAGGTTTCAGACAAGTAAGGTCAAGGCGGAGGCTTTTCCCAGCTGCTGGACCACACTGATGCACACACCTCCTTTACCCAGCCGCCCCAGTGTGTCTCCGTGTGTGTGTGTGTGTGTGTGTGTGTGTGTGTGTGTGTGTGTGTGTGTGTGTGTGTGTGTGTGTGTGTGTGTGTGTGTGTGTGTGTGTGTGTGTGTGTGTGTGTGTGTGTGTGTGTGTGTGTGTGTGTGCGTGCGTTTGTGTGTGTGTGTGTGTGTGTGTGTGTGTGTGTGTGCGTGCCTGTCGGCCATTTCTAAAGCCTGTTTTGTCTTTGTTGCTATCACATAAAAAGACAGTGTTTATCCTCCAGGAAGCCATGTTTGCCATGTGTACTTGTAAGGGGAGAGGTTTTTCGCAGCGAGAAATGAAAACCATGAACTCATCAACCAGGTTGTCTGCTGGGCTTCTTTCAAACGTCTAATCTCTTACAGATTCATATCTTGGTTTTAAAATACCCCACCGACTTACTCACAGTTTGTTATAGACTCTGGTTACTTAGATAAAGACGCTTTTGAGTTCCCAAAATATTTGAATATTTGAGCGTGAAAGGTCATTCTTGGCCTTTTTGAAATAGTGGTTTAACAAAAATAATCATGGCCTACTAACACCAAGTCTGTATTTTTCATCTGAAGTTGTCGCACATTTAAAAATATATACGTCCTCACATTGTGTCATTCACACAGTCATCTCAGAAACTTTTGTCTGTCACTAAAGTTTTCGGAACAGGTTTGATTTTCTGCGTTTTTTTCGCGTCCATCAAAAGGCAAAAGAGTGTTGTTTGATCACTCAGAGCCACCGTCCGTGCAAACTTCATCATCCAAATTATTCAGTTTTGTCTCATACTTCGAACTTTCGCAACGAACAGAATAATAAAACGCATAGGACTCAGTGTGCAAGGTTTCTTTGCGTAACGTTTTTTATCGGATGACGGATTAAAAGAACGCATAACTCTGAAGCTTTCAACCACACGTTACACGGTATATATATCATTGAATGGTGTTAGTTCTGTCCAGGCAAACTGAGCAATAGTCCATCTGCCAATGAAGACCATGAGATGTGGTTGAAAGCTCTAGTAAGTGGACCATGAGTTCAGATTATTTTGTCAACCTGCTAATTTCGAAGTTCAAGAATGAGTTTCTAATTCTTTTAATCTCTCAATTCCCAGCACTTTTCATGGCAATATAAAAATAATACAGTAGATCATTTACCTGGGCCGCGGGTACAAGTGGCTGGCGTCTCCCTTAGAGATAGGGTGAGAAGCTCAGTCATCCGTGAGGGACTCGGAGTAGAGCCGCTGCTCCTTTGCGTTGAAAGGAGCCAGTTGAGGTGGTTCGGGCATCTAGTAAGGATGCCCCCTGGGCACCTCCCTAGGGAGGTGTTCCAGGCACGACCAGCTGGGAGGAGGCCACGGGGAAGACCCAGGACTAGGTGGAGAGATTATATCTCCACACTGGCCTGGGAACGCCTCGGGATCCCCCAGTCAGAGCTGGTTAATGTGGCCCGGGAAAGGGAAGTTTGGGGTCCCCTGCTGGAGCTGTTGCCCCCGCGACCCGACCCCGGATAAGCGGTTGAAGGTGAGATGAGATGAGATTTACCTGGGTCAACTGATTGAAGCATTTCCTTAAATGTTTAGTTTATAAATGTATTTATTTCTATCTCTTTGCATTGTATTTACAATATGAACAACCAAGACTTGAAACTTGAAAATAGGGCTGCGCAATATGGCCAAAATCTTCTATCACGATATAGGTCATTTGATATCTCGATAATGATATATATCACGATATAGCATGTTTTCTGGTAACTCAATAAATAAGTAGTCTATATGAAATAACCACATGGTAAAGCTTATTTTTGTATACTCTTGTGTGAATTAAATACTTGACAAATGAAAAGTATTTTCTCATTTTAAGAACTTGAATACAAAATGGACAGTTTTAAGTGAAATTATAGAGAAAAAAAATAAATATAGGCCTAGCCTATATCACAATAGAAACGATATAGAAAAAAATATATGTTAGATATTTTTATAATGTTTTGACGATATATATCGTCATATTGCCCATCCCTACTTGAAAATGTCTAAAAAAAGATTCAAAGTCAGTCAAACAACTTAAAGACAAATATATTTTTTATATTTATTCAGGTTTAAATGATTAGTATTCAAAAAGAGAAGCATAAATGGTAAAAAAAAAAAAAAAAAAAGACAAGAATTTGTCCTTTTTGTGTTTTTGTTCTTTTTTTGTTAAATATTACACAAAATAAATAAATTTAAAGAAAAAAACATGATAGTGTTAGACTTGCTGTTGTGTTGGGACTTCTTGACTCATAACTCTTTCTCATCCTTTCCATTTTCTGCTTTCCTTGTTCATTTCTTCTCCTTTTCTATCAGTCAGCCTTCTATCAATACTTCCTCTTCTTGTCTTTTTTTCTTTTCCTCCCTTACAAATTCTGTCATTTCATTTCTTCCCAGTCAAGCGCTTCACATGCACACAAATCTAAAAATGTGAGTTACTGATCACATTTTGGCACAGAAGTAATTTCTTTTCATATTTTCTACTGTGCCAATGTACTTGATAACTTAAAACAGAAAATAATATATACATTGTATAGCAATATATCTTATTTCTTTCTTTAAAAATAGAAATGTCTTTATCCAACAGAGATAAAATGTCCATAGGTTTTCAATCTGTTCCTCCTCAGTGCATCATTCAGATCTGATTCAGATCTGTCCAATGTAGCCATCGCTGTAACTCCAAAGAAGTCCGATACCCTGCAGTGGGCAGAGCTCTCTCGTGGCCGATATGTCCAATCATCGTGGTTGTACCACAATGGGCAGGAAGTGAGTGGCAGTGTTTTTCCTCCGTGTCTTCTTCCCCCTCATTGGCTTGCCGTTGGCGTTCAGTCCAACAAACATGTGCTTCTTCTTGTTGCGCCACTCTGCTGAAGCGTAGGTGTTGTACTTGTTTTCCTCGATGCGTTCAATCAGACGACAGTCCGGACCAAAGTCCCTCTGCAGGGGAGAGACGACAAGGAGTGTAAATGTCCTATTTTTAGATCTGAAACAATTAGTTGATTTATGCTAATTCCACTTTCTGAATTTCAGGAATTTGCTGTTTTTCTTTGTCTTGTATGACAGTCAACTGAATATCTTTGGGTTTTGGACTGTTGGTTGAATAAAACGAACAATCTGATAGCATTACCTTGGACTTTATGAAATTGAGATGGTCATTTCTCACTATTTTCTGACATTTTATAGAAGTCAGATTAAAACTGCAGTCGGTAACTTTGAGCAAATATGATGAAAAGTTGTTTTCCCTATATCCTGACAGAAATGCATGGGACCGAAAATCTGTGAAAAAAAATCAAGTTCCTCTGTCTCCTCCTGTGCTCCTAATGGCATTTGCAAGATTTCACCGTGCCTAAACAAAAACAACCAATCAGAGCCGAGGAGTCTCTACAGCTGCTGTCAATCGCTGCTTGCGAAAATCGTGAATTCTGATCAAACGGATCAAACTAGGCAGCGCTGATCAAATATGAATCAATATTCTGTTATTGTAATGTCTATTTCTCTCCTCAAATATTTACAGAAACATAGGTTAGTGTAGTGTTTCGCTGTAAAATGAGCAAGTTTGCTCTTGCGAGTTGGTGCTTGGTTTTGGCCCAACTGTTCTCAACAAGGCTGCCGGGTCACAAACTTTCTTATTTTACAGCTAAACAGTACACTACAAGATGTTTCTGAAACATTTGAGGTGAGAAATAGGCATTACAGCAACATAATATTAATTTGTATTTGATCAGTGCTGCCTAGTTTGACCGTTTGATCTGAGTTAGCGAGTTTTTGTCCAATGTTTGACCGTTGCCCCGAGACTGCTCGGCTCTGATTGGTTGTTTTCCTTCAGGCACGGTGGAATCTTGCAAATGCCATTAGGAGCATTATGAGAATACAGAGGAACATGATTTTTTTCACAGATTATCTGTATCATGCACTACTGTCAGGAAATAGTGACAGTTTTATAAAATAATTCTTTTATCATATTTGCTCAAAGTTACCAACTGCAGCTTTAATCAATAATTCAAAATAATCATTTGTTGCATCCCTAATGCATGTGAATTCTTGAAATGGATCCATTTCAGGACTTTGATGGTGCTGGGTGAGATTAGTGGATTTCTCAGGGTCATATTTAACTTATCCCAAACCAGAAGGCTGTTATACTGTACAGCTGTGGTTACTCAGGCTACTTGCTGTATGTTTTATTAACCCCCCCCCCCCCCCCCCCCCCCCAATGTAATGGAGCCTAGTCTTTACTTAATCATAATCAGCTCCTTATATATCCACATCTTGTCCTCAGTTCCTCTTCTTAATCTTTCAGTTTAATTATTATGAGTTTCATTACTGATATCATAACTTGCTTTAGTTGTTCCTAGAAGTTATTCTGAGCTCAGCAACATGATATTTTACTTCTTTTGACAACATGGATCAACAAATGCTTAAGAATCTTCTGCACAATCCCCAGTGTAATCAAGGCCAATTGTAAAATGTGGACATGAAATTCAAATTGTTGTAGAGGATGTTTGTGTGTCAGTGGACTCGGGGGAGCGGGGTAGGGGAGATGTTTTGGGGACGGGGGGCCGAGAGGTTAGCATGAGATGTGACGTCGTAAAGGTTCGGGCTCTGATCCAGCAAAGGGCATCATGACACGGTGTTTGTGGCTTACGTTACCGCAGTGACCACCCACCACTGGTAAATAAAGTGAAAATGATCTGAGAGAGTAACATTTGTCAGTTTACTGGAAGCTGCCCTTGTGCTTAAGGCTAACGTCGCTTAAACAGCCAGTTAACTGGATGCGGTTATTCACGAGCAAAAATGTACACGCACGCACGCACGCACGCACGCACGCACGCACGCACGCACACACACACACACACACACACACACACGCATAATATAACTCAGTCTCTCTGTATCTGGCCACAGCTGTTTAAATTGGTTCCAGAAGTAAAACTGAATGTTCCCAAAGCAAAATGAGAATATTTTACATACACTGTGTAGCTTCTTAACGTACGCTGGTGCTTGATACGACCAAACAGGGTATAAACTGTAATCATAAGTGACATCAAATCATAGTAATGAATTATGAAAAATAATAATGTCAGTATCGTTTTAGTAAGTGTCAATCTCTACATTTAATAGAGAAATAACTGCTGAACACGATGAGCACACGCAGAGACCACACAGTGAATTTATCCATCTTTGGTTTTCTTCTATACAAATTGAATTATGGTAAAACCTAAAGGCAATCATAATCCTTTGTGTCCCTTGCGTGTATTGATCTGGCGATGTAACGAAACAATGATTTCATTTGATTACCACTGGATAAAGAAGTCACTGTGTAAACCCATCAAGTGTAATCGAACGCCAGCCCCTCACCGCCGCGCTACTATGGCTTGTGTTGCACCGCGCAGAAGACGTCATGGGAATTCAGTTTCAGGCCATGCAACAGAATGCCTCTCTGTCTTTTTCTACCGTGTGTCATTTCATCTGTGGTGTGGCTCCCAGAGAGACACCGCTGAAAGTTGGTCTTTCAAAGTGAGCAAAAGAGAGAAAAAAGGAAGGGAGAGAATGAGATGAAGAAAAGGAGGGAGAGAGAGAAAACAGATGAAACGAGGGCTACTCTCCCCCAGAGGGACTGAAGCAGAATAGAGAAACTGAAGGATTGTGTTTCCTGTTTCTGAATGGAGAGGAGAGGAGATGCAGGTAGCAGAGAGGAGAGCTCTCTTTGACGAACTGTGGTTCCTATTTCTGGAATAGAGAGTCTCACAGCCTTGTCCATTGTTTTAAAAAGCATTCAAGAAAAGTCAAAGCTACGGGGTCACCCGTTTAGGGTGAAAAGTGTCTCTTTTGCAAGACTTTGATTCATTAAGATCGACACCGTGAGACTGTGCAAGTGTTTGGACACTAAACACCTTGAGATTCTGGATTAAAAAGTAATGGAGGGGCAGATCTAGGGGTGTCATGATCCACGATTCGATTTGACATTCAATTTTAAGGTGACGATTCGATTTGATTTTTAATTTATGCATGCCATTGTTAGACTATGGAGTCTTGATTCGTAAAGATCAACAGATCATTGGTTTTATGCCCTGACAACTGTCAACTACACTTTCAACAAAAAGATCCATTAGATGGCAGGAGGATACTTTACAACAACAGCTAGAGTTGCAGAGTTTACGAGGCACACCTGAATGCACCATGACGTCCCTGTCGGCGCCTACATGCTTTACGGCAAGCATAAACCCAGCTTTACCGTACAAAGCAATGTAGACACACAATCGTTTTTAATTGGATATAGCGTGACAAACAGTTCCCCGAGTGCAGCTTACTTTGGTTGTCTCTAAATCTTCTGCAGCCTACAAACTGTAGTTTTTCCGTCAACGATGCGTTCGTTGTTTACATAAGTCATGGGGAAGACAAAATGTCGCCATATTGGTGACTTCAGGGCAGCAGGACGATTTTCCAGTTCTGTTGTTTCTCCGACTTCTTTAGTTGCAGGCTACCGGTAAGATGCACCATGTCGTCTTTGAAGTGTTGTTTTTTTCCTTTGGACACACGCAAGTAGGTGGGGGCGGAGAGAAAAATATACTGGCAGAAATTCTGATCCTGCTTTTGATTTCGATGGTCAAACTCGGAAGCTAATTTCGATCGAGTTCCAATTTAGAATTGAAATCGTGACACCCCTAGGCAGATGATTGTGAACCGGTAGTGAAACAGCTACTCACCGCTCCGTATAGCTCTCCCTTCTTGCTGATTGCCAGGTAGTAGTTACTGCTGAGGCCCCTGATGGCCACGACTCCCACATCCACTGACTTGATCTCCAACATACCTGGTGCAGCGGGGACAGGGAGACACATGTCAAAACTTTGTGCGGACTGGTTCCTCAGATATTGTTGCATTCATGCACATTGTGGTTTTGTCCTGCTGATATTACAATTATCAGCAATGATTATTTCATTATTATATAACATTACTATGACATTTTTCAGAAGTGATACACATATATATATGAAACCAACTAATTTTGCTTCATAAATGAGTTAAAAGACGAATCGCCTGTCAAAATTGATGTAAAATATTTTTCTGTCCATCGACTAATTGATCAATTGGCTAAACTCTTCTGCGCTAGTGCTGAAGCTCATGGCTCTTGTTGTTTCTTTCAAGTGTTGGCGCTGTTGCCAAGAAAATATGGATAATCATTTGAGAGATTAAGGGATCTGAAACACCACAAAAGTAGCTATTAGACTGTATTAGCATTGGTTTAAAATGTGAAAAGGTGCATCTTGGAATATGAGGTCTTAGGTCAGCATGCATCACTCTTAATTAGATTCTATAATTTTGCAAAATAGCATAGAAATACTGCAGGAGAAACCTGAATGATCTCAGTTTCTTTCGCACAAGTGAACCCCAGTCTCGTCCCCTCTCTCTCTTTTTTTCTTCACTATGTGACAGTCAGACCTCAGACCGGCCTCTTGCCCCCTGTTCATTTGCTGGTTAGCTTGTGGGCTGCGTGCCCTGGGACCGAGGTGTAAGCCAGGAAAAAACATTTCTCCGTCCCATGTTTGTTTTTCTGACCAAGGGAGCTAAGGCAGTCAGGCAGGCACACGGACGGGACGGAGAGAGGCTTTCTGGCTGCCAGACTGGCAAGAGGTCAAGGCGTCCGTATCAGTTTTCAAGCCTGAACCAATTACTGGTTTAAGCTGTGGTTGCCGGCCCTTTCTTCTCTCATGCTAAAGCCAGTTACACCAAGCCGTAAAACTATCAGGGGTTTGAGAGGATTAGCTGAAGGGGCCAGTAGGAAGTGGAGCCTGGTTGCAGGAATAGTCGGAAGGATGAGGTGAGAAACCGGGACAGTCTATCCAGTCTATCCAGAGTATCTCTAGAGGTCTTTAAAGATTTTATAGTGACAGTATTAGACAGCTTCCTGTTCGAGTAATGTGTTATGGACAACCTTATGCCATACTGCATTGCAAAAAACAATAGATTATGTCTATTTCTCCCTAGAAAGAGTGAATTGGCAGTCATGAAATTTGATCTATTAGATTCGGGTACATAGACATGTATTTCCCCTTTTCTTTCATGACGCTCAGCACGACTTTCAACAACATATTTTTTGTCTGTTTTCCTATGAATGTCCAGCAACACCTGTCGTGTCAATTTCCGCTCCAGTCTTTTCAAAATAAAACTTCTTAGTTAGGTTTTGGAATAGATAAACTTGGTTAGGTTTAGGCAACAAAACTACTTAGTTACTTTTAGGGAAAGATCGCATTTTGGGTTTAAATAACACCAGAAGTGGCGTAACTTAAGTATGGAAGTTACGTGACAAATAAATCAACCTTGATTTCTGGTTTCACACGGGACACGAACAGTGGTCCTGTGTTTTTTGACCCACCCATCCACCCCAACCTCCTCCCTGCGCGGTTTTCTTTATACTTCCCGGTTCACAATTACATGAATTACATACGAATTGATTTTTTGCTGACCCTCACTAAAAAAAATTGAAATTTGTGTCTATGTACACGAATCAATACATTAAATTTCGTGACTATTTCACAACCTGCTGTGCGACTTGGCTGAAATACAGTATAACGTTAAAGATCAAGTAAATGTCTCTCATATCTCATATTAACCTGTCTTCTTACCAGATGCCCCTTCCCTGCCTTTATCCCCATCTCTCGTCCTCAGACAGGGATTTGCAACATCCTGCAGTGGTGTGATTTTTATGATTGTCCGAGAGATGAAGGGATGAAGGTTGAGGAGGAGCTTCAGATGGAGACATCTGAAGGAGTCTGCCCTCACTCTGAACCTCTATATGTTGAGATATCTTTTCTTTTTCTCTCACTGCTTTTACATCTAGAGCTAGTACTTAACTGCCTCACTGTTGTCTCCTATTGTCTTCTCATTACTTGGCAATAGCAAGAGAGACCGTTTTACATTTGTTGCTGTTGTTTTTGGCCTTGTTTCTTTTTGTTAAATGTATTCCTTGGCATTAATCCCAACGGTTCCTTTATTTGATAAGTAAAGGCCTGTTAAACTAACTCTAAACTTCAAGTAGATTTTCGAAGCCCTCAGTGCATCATGTTGGCTCATTATGTTAAGTCCATTACTCACAGACGTGTACCACAACACAACACTCATCAGGTTCAAAATGTTCCGTCTCGCTATACACACAGCTGACATTTCTGAGCTGTGATCCGTCCGAATGAGATCTGTGCTGCGCTGAAGGCCGGTCCACCTGTTCAAACCCTTTCCCCTCCTCCCCATTTGATGTGGTTTGTCAAAAACCAAAGCGCAGAGCTCTTTTATGGCCCCTTTACCAGTTACCAGAAGCAGCCCGTGTGCCTGCGAGTTAAAAGGCCAGGCCGCAACAAAAGGCTTAGATTGCAACAACAGAGTTTATGGCGAGGAGACGGAGAAAAACAGGACCCCGGCTTGTAACACAGACCATTCATCAGGTTTTTGTGATAAACACACACACCGATGCAGTCATGCACATACATAAGCGAATGGTTCAAGCTCAGGTGCTAGACTTAGATTGCTCTGAAAACTTTATTTTATATTCAACACTTACTGGGATTCAAGATTCAAGATGTTTATTGTCACGCCGGTTATACAAGTACAATCGTGTGAAATACTTTTTGCTGGGAAGCTCCATTAAGACAACAGTAAGTTAAGAATAAAATAAAGTAACAATAAAAATAATAGTGTATTTACAAATAATATTCAGTATAATAATGAAGGAAATACTTGGTATATGGTAAATATATAAAAATATTGCACAGCCATTTATTATTATTTTTTATATCGCACAGATTGCATTGAAGTATTGTACTTGTTTATTGCACTTATTGGGAGAGAGAGAGTGTTGTATGATTTATCCGTTTAAGAGTCTGATTGCCTTGGGGAAGAAACTGTTCCTCAGTCTGCTGGTGTGAGTCCTGGGGGTCCTGTATCTTCTACCATCTTCTTGAGTCTGTTACTGTATTCTTCTCTTTTCTCTTTTTTTTCTGAGAAGGGAAAACAGTTTTTCTCCCTCCTTGTGCCCTCTGGATCTCAGCCCATCTTCATTATGAATTTATGTTTTTAAGTGCAAAGGAAAAAAAAGTTTTATAAACCAGCTCTGAAGCACAAACAGCACAGGGTTCAGTTAATATAAAAGGCATGGACATTTTCCGCTATCAACATTTTTTTTAAGAAACTACCAAAGGCAAACACCTGTGTGTAACAGGGCAACACGACAACTTTCATAAAAAACTAGCCAAAAGGGTCTTTTGCCAGTCAAACCCAAACCGTAACACTAACGGAGCCACAAGTACAAATAAACACAACCTGGCCTTCTAACAGTAAGAAACTGTTTATTAACCACTTCATGAAGAAACCAAACTCCAATGTGACCCTATCAAATTCATAAACGTGAATGGAAAACTGTCTTTTAAAATGCAGACGCACGAAAACAGACTGCAGATACACAACAGCAGCTTGAATAGATTTAAGCCATGTTTTGAAATCTATTGCTTTTATTGGTCATATTTATGAGTTATGATACGGGCAGATCATGACTGCTTGTGTCTTGAGTTTGTGATTATAAATCATAGGGGTGATGATCACCAGAGGTCCCACAATAAGATCGTATAATGATACTTAAGTCATGATACGATCTTATTGCGATTTTAAACATTTTGCGATATACTGAGTATTACGATAAGATATATTGCAATTTATTGCCTTTTTTCAACTGCAAAATATGCAGTTTGTCAACATCTGTTTTATCCATTAAGATACAATTTTCACTCTGTTCATCTCAGAGTTTTCATTCACATATCTTGAGGTCAGAGGTCAAGGGACGCCTTTGAAAATGGCTATGCCAGTTTTTCCTCGCCAAAATTTAGCCTAACTTTGGAGCGTTCTTCCCGACAAGCTAACATGAAATAGTTGGTACCAATGGGTTCCTTCGGTTTTTTAGTTTCATATGATACCAGCATTTTCACTCTAGCGTTAACACTGAGCCCGCTAAAACCTCTACAAGACAGAAAAGTGGCCATCGCATTGTTAAGAGGTTAATAGTTTGTATGATAAAAGATCGATACTTGACGTCCGTGTATCGATACAATATAGCCATGCAAAATATCGCGATACTACACTGTATTGATTTTTCCCCCCGACCCCTAATAAATTCACATTTCATGGATGGCTATATTTGTTGTATGTTTCTCTCAGACTTCCAAACCTTTACCTTCTATTCCTTTATTTCTGTCTTCATCACCTTAGCGCTCCTTCTGTCCTCATCATCATTCTCTCTCAATGGCTTCATTTCCTTGTACTCCTCTCTCGGTCAACCTTTCAGCTTTCGTCCCTCTTTCAGTTTTTAGTTTATTGCCAAAATTGAGAGGATATTAATCTTGGTTTTACATGGAATTCACTTGACTTCTTCGAGAAATCTTTCTTTTTTAAAGTATGTTTTGGGGTATTTCATGCCTTTCTTAGAGAGTCAACAGAAGAGAGATGACAGGAAATGAGGGAAGAAAGAGGGGGAATGAGATGCAACAAAATAGTTCTCAATGCAGGTAACTCTTAAGACCTTTACACAACGGGGCTGTGACAAATAAACGACACGAAAATGCAAAATACTTGCCTGCGAATATTATATGTCTAGGGCTTTTATTGTGAAAGGTAAGAACAGGAGTAGCAATTTAGTATGCGCTGCCTTTGTCAAGGTTGAAAGGAGTAATAAAGTTTGCCGTCTTGGTTCGGACATTTATAATCCTTATAAATAGGTGGAACTCACCCCGTTCCGCACAACGTGATTGGTTGATGCCTTTATTCACGATGCAAAAGCTCAGAAAAATCGGCCTTGTTCCGAAAAAAAAAATCGCTTTTTTGCCTTGTAATATTCGCGTTCTATGTGAAAGTATTCATGACAAAAACAACAGTTCCAAAAAATTTATTGATGTATAAAATAATCGAAAAAACGCCCCTGGTGCGTAAAGGCCTTAAGTCAAGTAACAATATTTCTACTTGAGCTATAGTGCTCTCTCCACCCTTGGAGGCTTGTCCTTATACTTCTACAACATCTATTCAGTCAACTATACTTCAGTTGCTCCTTGTGTTTAGTGATATGCTACATTATTTAATTGATGTAGGTAACTTTAGCATTATACGATACTGTAAGAAGATCCAAAAGTTTAGTATTGTTGCTGATAATCTTTGTTTTTACCCTGATACCACAGAAAATTAAGTCTAGGGGAATCTTCACTTGCAAGTTAAGATGAATCAAACACTCATCATCACTTCTGAGATGCATTTCCTGCTCTGAACAGCACAACAGTGCACATATACACCGATCAGCCATAACATTAACAACATTATGACCAATGACAGGTGAAATGAATAACATTGATCATACCGTTACAATGGCACCTGGCAGTGGGTTAGGCAGCAAGTGAAAATTTTGTCCTTAAAGTTGATGTGTCGGAAGCAGAAAAAATGGGCAAGAGTAAGGATGTGAGCGACTTTGACAAGGGCCAAATTGCGATGGCTAGACGACTGGGTCAGAGCATCTCCAAAACTGCAGCTCTTGTGGGATGTTCCCGGTCTGCAGTGGTCAGGACCTACCAAAAGTGGTCCAAGGAAGGAAAACTGGTGAACTGGCGACAGGGTCATGGGCTCATTGATGCATCAATAGATCCAATAAAAGAGCTACTGTAGCTCAAATTGCTGAAAAAAGTTAATGCTGGTTTCGATAGAAAGGTGTCAGAACACACAGTGCATTGCACGTTTGTTGCGTATGGGGCTGCGTAGCCGCAGACCGGTCAGGGTGCCCAATCTGTCCTAATGTTATGGCTGATCGGTGTACATAACAACATGCTCACAGATCCACACACACATACCGCAGAGCTCCCGTCGACCCCCCCTCCCACCCGGCCCCCCTTTAGAAACACGGTCATTGAGACTCCAGCTGAACCTAAAGGTGAAGGGAGGTTATGAAAATGTTTCCACTGTTTATCCAGGGGCTTTTTTGAAGATTATACCGTGGTTGTTCACAATTTGACCTCGACACGGTGACCAGCTGTGAGTGGGGCCACTGCGTGCCTGCAGTCCTGAGAGTGGTCTCTCTCTGTATTGTGAAATATCGTCACTTGCAGACTAGTTTGTGTCATGAACTCCCCTCAGCGAGAAGAATGGAAATGGTTTCGTTCTTTTATTCTGGGTCCAATGCTCAGATGTTTGGATGAACCTCTGACTTTTCCTGTGTTTTTCTAATCCTTTCACTCTTTTGTAGATGTGGAATATTAATGTCATCCAAGAAACGAAAATTTCATGAAGCAAAAGCGGCCCATGATTTTTTTTCTTTTTAAGATTTAATACTTGATTTGCATCAGCTGAGGTCTAAACACTAAGATCATTTTTCTCTTGAGAACTATGGCAACAGAGTGACTGACGATGTCTCGTATTCTTTGTGACATGAGTTTACATCCATGCAACCGCCAAAGACTCAAAAGAAAAGAAAAGCCGCGCCAATAAAAAAATAAAAAAAGATACAAAAGAAGAATTCAGAAAGGAACAAATGGACCACCAAATCAGATATTAGTTGAAAATATTAAACTATTCTGCTGTATTTGGCCGTATAGATGCAAAAAACTAAGGCATGCAAACAAGTCTTCTTGACCGCTGTTTCATTACAGGTTTAAACTATTTCCTTTGCATTAGTTTTTCTTGATGTTTGGTTGAATATTTCCGGCTCTTTATGCAGCCTGAGAGAGAACAAACGCTTCTTGCTTGGTGAGGTGAAGATATTTGGTTGGAGTGGAGACTGTTGTATATTATGTGTTTTGAGGAGCGTTGTGGTATTGGTTCAGACTGATGTGGTTGACAACAGTATCATCCTGCGCTAAGTGGCCACATCAAAGCCTGACCCGACGGTTTTGATTGAAGCTGAGAAAACAGAGGCCTGCTCATGATTTATCAATATTTTTTACAAATAGAATTTTTGGTAAACTGATTTTTCAAAATTAGTTTTGCTTGTATTAAATTTCTGGGTTGTAAATTAGATGAAAAAGATATTGCGCGCCCTTTTGTGCACTACAGTGAATGAAAGTATTTTTTTCATTAGCAGGATTGTACTATGTGACCCGCGCTCACTGTATTATTCAGCTTATTCTTGCCCCCATAATGGTTTTATTTCCTTCCCTGACAGGAACACTCACATCGTTGTCTTTCTTGTTGGACCGAAATAGCCGAAACCACACACTGCTCTTTTTCAAGCTGTATGTGATTTCAAAACTGGCCGGGGGTACGAAAAGAAAAACAAACCCAGATTATTCCGAAATCAAACAAAAGGGATCACCTGAGCGAAAACCCTCAAGTTTTAAAATACCAGAGGTCTAGCCAACAGATAGCGTTAAGTTTCTCGTCTGCGCTGCTCATCATTCCAGCACCGCTTAATTTGAGATCACTTTACCGGGGCGCAGCGAGACCGCAGCCAGTTATGTCACACACGTTTAAGAGCAGCTGGGAGGAAACCAAAAGAAATTCACAGTGATGTTAATGGTGATTTGATGGAGAGGAGGAAAAAAAAAAAACATAACCACCTGAGATATTGTGATTCCTTTAACACAGTTGACTTTTTAACATGATAAAGTGCCAAAACTGCCAGTTTCTGTCAAAACATTTCACAGGCCTGACACGGCAGAGGAGTTATGTTTTCAGGCAAAGCGCTGTGACGGTCGTCTGCATTTCGCACATTTTTCATTTACAGTTCAGCTGCCAGTGAGATGTTGCCCAACTGTTGTGGTCGGAGTTGTTGGCGTTGGACTTTCAGCTTTAGAGATCTTGGTATTTTACACCACAGATATAACGCACGGACATGCAGAAATATTATTCAGTTTTTCACTTTCGGTCTCTGTATCGTTCTTATTTCTTTGCCTCTTCTTGCACATGCATTTGTGTTCGTACACATACAGTACGCACACACAAACACACACATACAGGGTAATTAGCTGGCATTCCTGGCTGCTCTGTTCAAACAGCCAGGCTGTCCAGATGCCTCTCTGGACTCAGCTCTACCTTTGATGACTCCATTAAGAGCCTCACTTTCATTCAGCGTCTGTGTATGTATGTGTGTGTGTGTGTGTGTGTGTGTGTGTGTGTGTGTGTGTGTGTGTGTGTAGCGGGGTTAAGGGTGACTGAGAGAGTATGGAGGAGCAGGAACATGAGGGGTGTATGTGTGTGTGTATTTGGCCGGGGGGCTTTTCTTGAAGCACATGGTGTCTATGTGGCAGCAGCCCTGGATGTTATCTGTCACAGGTGCTATTCTTCAGCTCCCGCTGCTTTACTGGCCATGAATCCTGCCTGTTCACATGCATCAGGCCAACACCTACAGTAAATGACACTTTCAGTATCAGGCTTCCAGTGCATTTTTCAGCATAGTTACCAGTAGAGAAAGTCTGATGAAAATATACTATAATGCAATTAAGGCTCATTGTTTTTGGTTTTCTAAAAGAAGATTGTGAAGGACTTGGGCTGCAACTAACGCTCATTTTCGTTGTCGATTAATCTTTTTTTTTTTTTTTTTTACATGTCTTCTTTTTATTTTAGTAGAAAGTCAACAGGCACAAAGTATCTTACACTGTACACTTTTGTTCTTGAAGCCAAACAAATCCTGACTATACAAATCAGACTACTAATAAAACTAACAAACAGAAACAAAAAAGGAAATTGACGCTTAATGTAACGATTATTTTCTTGATTAATTGGTCGGTCTATAAAATGCCCATCACAATTTCCTAGAGCTCAAGGTGACGTTCTAAAACGTTTTTGTATCCCACTGACAGTCCAAAACAATATTCAAATTACATATAAAACATAGAAAGCAGTAAATCCTCACACTGGAGAAGCTGGAACCAAAGAAAGTTTGGTGATTGAGCTTGAAGAATGTCTTAAAGATGATCAAAATAGTTTCTGTTAAATTTCTGTCGATCGCCCAATCGATTAATGTGCTAATGCTTTCAGATCTAAAAAGGACTAGATTATAGAGCTGCAACGATTCATCAATTAGTTATCAACTATTGAATTAATTGCCAACTATTTTGATAATCGATTAATCAGTTTGAGTATTTTTTTTAATGAAAAAAAGTCGAAATTCTCTGATTCCAGCCTCTTAAATGTGAATATTTTACTTCTCTATGACAGTAAATTGAATTTCTTTGAGTTGTGGGTGTCATCTTGAGCTTTGGGAAACACTGATCGACATTTTTCAACATTTTAGAGACCAAACAACTAATCAATTAATTGAGAAAATAATCAACAGATTAATCGACAATGAAAATATTAGATTATATTAAATTTTCTCCTGGATGTTAAGTTTACATGTGTCAGAAAGCTGTTCTGTTTCCTGCTACAAGAGGTCACTGTTCAGCCCAGTTTACAGTATAAAGGGTCATCTCATGGACCACTGGAGGCTGTAGATGAAGCAGTTAAACTACATAATGTTTGCACTGCAAACTGTGTTTTTATAATCCAAGTTTCACATTCAAGATGTTTGCATTTCTTTCTTTTTCTTCACAATGAAATCCTCTCTAGAACAAAGTAGTACTGGCTCCAACTTTGCTGACATTACACAACGTTAAGCCGTGGAGAATAGTTTCTCTCTGACATGGCAAATACTGCAATTTCCGGTTCTTAACTGGAAATGATGCTAACAACGTTCCCATTATTGTTTACTCCAAAGTGAATATTGCTGTGATTCTGCCTTGCAGTTTGTTGCCAGATGTAATGATATGTTATTTAGATTACAACAAACTGTTGGATTATTGTTGACAGCACTGAGATGAGCCAGAAACTTAGCTGAACGGGCAATATGTTGGCATTCATACAGCAAATGCCTCTCCATATTGATAATACTGTGGGCTGCATGTAAAACTTCCAAAAACTTCCACACAGATAAGTGTATTTGTAAAGTTTGCTCATTTAGCAGATTAGTATGCCACATACCAGTTACACAGAAATGATGATTCAAACTTGATAGTTGTTTAGAAATCAGTTTGATTACTGAGAACTAGTTGTAAGTCAGAGTATCTCCGCCTGTTCCTTTCTCTTACCCTCTCAAGGATATTTATGATTGTGCTCTGCAAGAATCCTCCACATAACATAAACAATGAAAAAGGCCGTCCATCAAAACAAAGATGTCCAATTTAAGATTCTTTGCGGACAGTAATCGACTCTTGATGTTTGGAGCCGTTCTCTCTTTAGCGAGCCGAAGATCTTACAGAAACATGATTTGCTGCTGAAAGACTTTTGTTTAAGATGGTGCCTGACTGGTGGGGTTTGTGGCAAGGCCGCCTCAGTTCTGCCTACAGAAATCTGGCTCTTGTTTCCGTCTTGTTGTTAGCTGACACATTAATGGACAGGGGAGTGAATTGATTGGAAAGTATCGAGCAGCGATGATAGGAAATATGTTAACAGTGTTGGAAAAATGAGACGGATCCTGTCATTGTCCTCTTGGCAAAAACACGGAGCTTTCAAAAGTCTAACTGCAATTCAGCGATGTAGAAATATGTTAACCAACATCTTGATGGGGAAACTTTTATTAACTGTGAAGAGCTGATCATTTTCAGCACTGCATGTTTCTTCCAGACACATCCAAAGCACCAACGTACATGCTCCGTAAATTCCTAAAGCAGGTAAATTCAGCAGTGCTTACTCACTCACAGCCTCTGTTTGAACATAAGTGCATGCAGGTTTTCTCTGCCTTTTATACTTTGACAGCCTGTCTTCTGCCACTCTGATTATGTTTTGTCCCAAACGGAACATTTCAGTCTCCAGGCGTCAAAGATTGTGTAATAATTTGTGTGAAGTGCCATTAAACTTCCAGTAAACGGCTTGTTAATCTGTCTTTTTCAAACGTCTACAGCAGTGTTATCAATGCTTTGGCTCTGTTTCATTATAGTAAACTGACATCGCTCTTATGTAAGATATAATCAATGTAATGTTTCTGCAGGACATTGACGGCGTTTGCTCCGTAGATTCCAGTAAAAGGAGTCATGAATCAGAACTGATATGATTTGATCCAGAGTCTCGCTGCATTTTTAGATATTAACAAAACATCGTCATGAAGAGTGGCATGTGAAAATTAATTGATTTGTTTGTCTATATAAGCAGATTGCAGCTCATAAGATGTTACAAGGTGATTAAGTAAAAGACTAATTTCACTAGTTATTTTGAATTGTTTTTCCATGATTTTTGTTTACAACCTATCAGGAGCGCTTCCTATTTGTTTCAGCCATAAGCAAAATGTGAGTGTAGTTGTCGGGAGGATCAGAGGGAGTGTGCAGGCAGTATATGTTTATTGTAAGTTTCCAGAGTACAGCTGAATGTAATTGTTGATTTTAAACTCGGCTCCGGCAGCTTTAGGAGCACTCGATGATAGGTTCAGTATTTCCTGAACAAGCTCACACTGCGATGTCTGCGCTTCGCTTTTATTTACGGCTGTTGGACAGAAGAGTCCATGAAGATGTCAAAGTTACTTTGAATGAAAAGCAACGCTGACACTAACCTCTGGAGCATCCAGTCCCTCCTCATAACTCTCTTTTATGGGCCACACTGTTACCTTTTCCCACGAGAACCATAACACACACTCATCAAGCAGAGAGAGCAGGGAGGAACAGCAAAATGAAGACATAACAGAAACTGAAAAAAGGGAAAAAGGCTGGGACTAATTTCAAGATGTTCAGGAAGGGCAAGCACTTGATGCATTTTTGTTTTTGCGTTAACCTTGCTGAGTCATTGGCGGTTTATGGATGCAGAGGAGAAAGACGAAGAAGTGTTTGTGGTTTAGGAGACCTTATTCAGATGTTCCTGAAACACAAATTTACATTCCACATGTTTTAAAAGAGAAAGAGACTGATTACGGAGTTTCTCGGTGTTTTTTTTTTTTTGGTGGTTTTTGTAATATGGAGTGTATCTGCAAGAATCTCTCCAAGAAATTATTATTGAGTCCTAATGGTCACATTTTCTCAACACAAGTGGAAAAATCTGCTAGTGTGGTGAAATAATTTGAACATTTCCAATACAAATCCACTTGTTTCATGAATTTTCTAGAATCAAGTGTTATTTTCCTTCATTCTAGTGCAGTGATCTGTCTTATTTTGTCTTGTTTAAAGATACTCGCGCTTCTTGAGTCATATTATATTAAGAAAACAAAACTTTTTAGACTCAATTAGAGACAAAAATGACTTTGTACGATGGAGAATATGCGCTGTAAGGGAAGTTTTCAACCAGGAGAATTTGGATTTAAAGCTATAATTGGAAATACAAATGTGAAATTTGCATCCCCCCTGCTACACCACATAATTAACCGTGGCAGAGTAACGTAAAGTGATGCACTATGTGTAGCGCTGACCTTTGCATTACTAAAGCTTCCTGACTTGGGTCAATAGTTAGAGGTCAAACAAGAGGGGGCAGACCTGTGTAATTAGCCTGGACACGGAAAACCTGCACTAAATCAGAATAATGTCCAGTGTATTAGACCCTCCATAAATCGGGTTGCGTTCGATTCACTCATGTCAGTGGGTAATGTGTCTGCCGTGATTAATGTTAACAATAAGTACGTGTGGCAGCTTTTACAATCCGGGTGGCCGCAGTGCGAATCAAAGCTCCAACTGTGGTCAAGTTGGCACCGTTCAATGCTAATTGAGCTACGCACGACCACAAGTCTGTTGTTCAACTGCAAACACATGTCCGATTGTTTCATTGCTTTTTATGCGTTTGTTGGTAAACAAGATGTGACAGTCCGTGGACGACATATAGGGAAGGAAACGAGGACAGTTTTGTTGCTTATGGTCAGTGGCGGGATCAATGCTAATCACATCACGGCCCTACCAGATCTCCATATTCAGACTAGGAGAGCCTTATTTTGAAGGCCTTATGAGGTGAGATGGATAGATGAGCATTGATCACATGAATACAAATAGACAAACACTGATGTGCACCAGTGAGCACACATTAATGCAGGCCATAAAACCCTGAATGATGTACTGCCCTCAGCTTTGACAAGATGATTAGAAAGGCTTGGCTGCGGAGGACAGCCTCGCCCCCCGAGCCGGAGCTGAAACTTCTTCATCACCTCTGACACCATCTAATGACACTCATTTGCAATCTGACCTCCTGAACATTACCAGACTACTAGACCATGATAACAACACTAACAACTGCCATTTTGCTAGCGTTCAATTTAATGCTATCCTAAAAGAGTAGTCCATTTTTGACAAATTAGATCTCGGATCGACTTATAGATGTGCAACACCTGAGTTTTCTCTGACACATTGGAGCATTTTTTGTAATTTTTTGTGTTATGTTGGTATATTATACGATATAGTATGTCATTATGTAGAAGTGTGTTTAATGAGCACACAAAGGCCAGAAAACTGCATAAAATACCTAATTTGTCCAAAAGTCTGTGCGCAGATTGAAGTAGTTGTTTTGGATCTATCAGCTCTAAAACTATACAGTATAAATGAACAATTTTATCATCTGTTGCATATAAAAAATACGCAAGAAGTGTATTGAAACTTCTGAGCAGGAATGATCACGCAAAAAAACATGATGTCTATGTCAAATACCACATCCATGTTCTCAGTTAGGGGAGGAGAATTAAATTATGTTCTGTTTGGTTTAGTTTGAAGGGTACAATTTGTTCTCTGCAGATTTTAGAGCACATGCAAAATAGTGTTGTAGTAGTAGTAGTAGTAGTAGTAGTAGCTGTAGTAGTAGTAATACAAACTGCTGTACATGCAAGCTTGTGTACAAATACTGTCAATGCACAAGCTCCTAAACATATAATATGGTGTGCAGATGCATGCATTATTTAATCTTTATTTTATTACAGCAAAATCTCTCTCTTTATCACCAAATTTCCACCCATCTTCTTTTAATCAGAAACACGTTAAACATCTGCACTTGCTGTCAGGTAGATACAATTTGATGAAATGCCCACTAAATATACTGCCAAGACAAAATATGACCTGAAAGGTTTGGCCTCCAAGTCCTCATATTTAAGATTTTCCTTTTCCTCTAGAAAGTTCTTCCCTACTTCCCACCACAATCAAATGGCAGGAGCTGTTGAAATTGATGGATTGTGCTTCTAATGCCATGACCTGATGCCATTATAGTTAGTGACACGTTGAACCCTAATGGTTGAGCTCTTTAATGTGTGTATGTGTGTGTGCACATGTGCATGTGTGTGTCAGGATGGACTGCAGGCAAGGGGAGGGAGGAAGAGACGCTAATTGAAATTCCTTCAGCCATGTCTGGCAGAGCCTTGGTGTCTGAGTGGCACACGCACACACACACGCACACACACACACACACACACACACACACACACACACACACACGCACACACACACACACACACACATATATTCACACTGGCCCTGGCCCTAATAAAAGTGGGCTTTGCCATATGGAGGCCATGTGCAAGACTGGCCTCTCTGTGCTCAAGTGTGTGTGCGCTCTTAGCAGGAGAGGCTTGTACAGCACCACACAGACCCACAGACAGATGCATACAAACCTATGAAATGTGTATGAAGTTGTGCGAGTGATAAAGATCCATTTCATGAATATAACATTCCCACACACACTTTACATGCTGTGACGCATTCAAACACACACAGCAGACGTAATGCAGCTAGAGCCTGTTGTATAATCTTAAAGAAATTAGCCCGTGTTTTGGACATCACCCATCTAATTCAGCGAGCTGGCAGGGGAAACTCTGGGCAGGTAAATGTGGGAGTAATGTTCTGTTCTCCCTCAACAACTACTGTCAATGTGCCCTGAGGCGATGCAGCTATTCTGAGACCAGAAGACTGTGGCAGTCCTGGAGAACTTCCAGATGTGTTGTTTAACTAGAAGATAAAGTTGTGGGCTACAGAATGATAACAGCTGATTTTCTGCTCTGGATCAGCCATAAATGATTATGATGGCCCTTACAAGCCGTTAAAAGTATTTGCTAGTGTGCAGATCAGATGCTTTGTGGCTACCATATAGCTATTGTGGTACAGTTTGGTTTGAACTGAAAACAAAGTAAAGCGTTTACCATAATTGTATGTTAATATGTGCATTTTTAACATGCATCTTCAGTCCTATTATCTTACAAGAGATTCCACAAATTGTGCATCCATCATGCAATCATACTCTTTCCTCCCTGTAAAACTAAAGTTAAGGTGCCTTAAAGGTACCAGTGGAGTTTCTCAGTGCCCCACAGTGGAGAACTAAGAGCAGAAGAGTGAAAGAGTGGAACTGTGTGAATGTGAGACTGAGTGGTGCTGACAAAAGAGCATGTGTGTTCAGTGACCCTTCTCAGGATAAATAAAGGTTAAAATCATATTTCACAGCCATCCGAAATATACAACCAGAAAAAAGGAGCAGGAATCGCGTGGTTAATTCTTTACATCTGAGTCCGTAGAACCTCATGCTTAGCATATGCCCACCGCTATTATAGCTGCGGCACAATAGCAGCAAGGAGTAAGTGGACTTGTCATTCTCCCCTGGGGATTGGTAATAGCTGTGTTTTAGATATTTCCTCAAAGAAGAACTTTCTCTGGGCAATTTCTAATTGGTTCCAGTGGATCATCTCTCTTTTTTATCTTCCTGGCTTATTCATTTTGTTTGTTCCTCTCCTTTCCCACTCTCATGCTCCCCCCTTCTCACTAACTCTCTGTAATCTGGCCTGCCTCTACACATGGTGAAAAGGCCGAAAAGCACGCAGCTCTGTTATTTTTTCTTTTACCCAGGCACCTGTCTGAATTTGCATGGTTTGCCCAGGGTGGAAAACCAGAAACCTCTCTTTTCCCACGTAAACACAGGAGATGCAGTGGGATAAAACCAGTCCAACATTTGCCCTCTTTGACAGATATGGGCATAAACCTCCTATTATGGACTTCCCTTTGCGTTCTTCTGCCAATTTTTAGTGCAAGAAAAAAGTCTAAGAAGAAATTAAAAGGCTCAATATCCAGCAATAGCTTGGAAAAATACCAGATGGCTTTCTAATTCTCACAAGTTGCTATTTCCGTTCTGCTTAAAAAGGTAAAGAACTAATAAAAACCCATTCAGAAATGTAACAAAGTGGACTTACTGTATGGATCATCCTCACTTTTGGTGCCATTAACTTTTCCTTTCTTGTCGATGCGAAGGAAGAATTTCTGGTAGGAGAACAATTTCCTCCTGCGCACGTCTCCTTGTAGATGGTTGTAGCTGCTCCGCACGTGGCGCCCGACGACCGTCGCGGAGGACGACGACACGTTGGTCGCCCGTGGCAACCTCGCAGAGGATGCGTGCAGCGGTGCGGGTGATGAGGAAGGTGGCGGGCGTGAGATGAAGACGTGAGGAGGAGTCCCTCGCGGTGCATTGTGTGAGTCTGATGATAAAGCGGACAGGGGTGAGGACGAGGAGGGTCCGAGCAGGAGGAGCAGGAGGAGGAAGGTGAGGGAGAGGATGAGTGAAGGAGGTCTGTAGCAGGGGCAGGTGGAGAACCAGGCGACCGGTGCACCTTGTGTCACTGTCCATCTACACATGGTAGTGGAGCTGGGAGAGCTGTGGAGGTGCTCAGGGGCTGGGGCATGCTGAGCTGGGTGCAGGGAGAGGGAGCGAGAGTGGGAGAAACCCCCCCTGACTGACCGACTACACCTCCTCTGTCTGAGGACCCACAGCCTCACTGTAGGTGTAGGCGTTGAAACCTGTAGAATGGCTGCCTGCGGTAGATGTGATGCAGCGTTATCGGTAATATTGATGGTGATGGTGATGCAGCTGCTGGTGGTGGTGACTCTGCTGTAGTCCCCGGTGCTGTTTATTCCTCAGCGGCGCCGCAGGAATGCGTCGACATCCATAACTCAGATCACCTCGCAACAGGAACAACTGGGGGTTCACCACCTCCTCCCTCTCCTCCTCCCAGGACTGCCGCTCTTTGCTCCTGGTTGCTCCCCCCCCACACACACACACACTCAAAATCCCTTTTTAAAGTTTGAATGCACACCTACACTCTCACATCCAAAGACAAAAACACACAGTTCATTCATACACACTGCTACTCCACACACATGTCCCAAAACAGTGATCTTCTCCAGTCCAGGGAGGTGGATAGCAAGAAGGCGGAGGAGGAGGTCTGGATTAAAGATGCCAAACTTCTCAGTACAAATTGATTAAATAACAACAGGAAGTTTAAAAAAAAGGATTAATGCTGCTTTTCATAAAATGTCCTGAAAAAATCCACGCAAGGCAGGCCACAACAAAAAGAGTCACAGAATCCAGACTTTCTTCTTCTCTTCTCTTTGTTTCTCTCGGTTTGTCGGAGCTGGTTTGAAGTTACTTGAGTGTGTAACTGAGCCCCGGAGCTCTCGTCTTTCTCCCCTCTCTTGTTGTGCGTCTTGTCAGTGAGCTGAGCTCCCTATCTCTCCTCTGTCCTCTCGGAGTCTGAGCGCCGGAGCAGTGCGTTGCCTCTCTTCTTTCCTCCCGTGTGTGGCTCTCCCTCTCGTTTTGGCCCCCTCCCTCTTTCCTTTGCCTCTCCCTCCCTCCTGTCTCTATCAGTGGTGCGCTCTTGGCTTATCTGGAGTTTCTCTGAGGTGACTGAATCTTGTCTTTCCTTTCACCTTATTTATCTGCTGCAGTTCCCCAGATGTCATCTCTTAGTGTAATTGGATGTCTATGAAAACCACTTGGCTTTGAAGAGCTGTGTCCATTTGTGTGTGCGTACATGTGTGTGTCTGCACATGTACATGTGTGTTTGTGTGTGTGTGTGCAGGGTTGGTGGGTGTGGGGGGATCTGTCCCACCCCGTTTTCTCTTTCCCTCCCTCTCCCTCTTTTCCCTGTCTCCTCCCCTTCCCAGACAAAACCCCACCAGTTTAGCAGAAAGAAAACTATTCATATCTCTCTCCTTTTGCACTGCTCCCGTTACATCTTTCTAATATTTCTGTCCTCCCGATTAGTATTGTTAGTATTAGTATTGTGTGAATTTTTTCAATTCTAATGCTGGTACTTACGATACCAAAATAACATGGCCTAACACTTTTTTTCATTTTTAGAAATGAAGCCAAAGTTCTGAAAAGTTGAATATGCATCACAAGAATGTAGGACTGCAACTAACGATTATTTTCATTGACGATTAATCTGTCGATTTTTTTCTCGATTAGTCTATTAGTTTTTGGTCCTTAAAATGTCAGAAAAATGGTAAAAAAATGTTGTTTCCCAAAGCCCAAGATGACGTCCTCAAATGTCTTGTTTTGTCCACAACTCAAAATTATTCAGTTTACTGTCATAGAGCAGTAAAGAAACCAGAAAATATTCACATTTAAGAAGGTGGAATCAGAGAATTTTGACTTTTCTTTTCTTAAAAAAGTATTCAAACCGATTAATTGATTATCAAAATAGTTGGGGATTAATTTAATAGTTGAAAACTAATCGATTAATCGTTGCAGCTCTACAAGAATGTTGCCTAAATACAATAGTCTGAAACTGCCAAAAATTAAATTTTAAATCAGGAACTATCTGAAGAATATTATGACTGTGAGCATCCACTCAGTGACACCGTCCTTCAGTTTTTTATTCTCTAGACCAGTATAGGACGTATTTTGGTCCGTACCGAAACAATATTTGAACTTTATAAGGTACATATCATACTAGGTTCAATACATATTAATTCCTGGGGACGTAACCTAAATAAATGACAGTTCAAAGTTCAACTATGAATAAAAGATGAAGTGTAGCATTATAACAGGCATTAGCTGATTAGCGTCAGCTGCTTCATTCATGCTTCACAATCACCAGCTCATTCACAGCTCTGCGGCTACCAGCTGACTTGTAACATCCAATCATATTCATGCAGGTACACGGTGCAGCCATTATGAACCTGAGACCTCACACTAGTACTCCCCCCACCATGCCAACCTTCACTCAGCACATTCCTTGTTGCAAAGCCTTGTCTGCCAAATGTGACTTTATAGCCATTTGCTATAAATGCTCATTAGTGAAATTACCTCCTGTGGTATGGAATCCTCCATACCACATAGTTGCCTGTAATGGCCAAAGATGCACGGACCAGTTTTGAGTCCCCCTCAGCTATTTTGACATACAGTATCAAGTGATTTCTTACTTGGAGCTCAGTCTTTAGATGAACATCTCTCTGTGTTCGGATGGAAGATGTTGTACCTTACATGCGTTGCCGTCTTTCACCTGTCAAGAATCTAGGTCTACTGTCTGGGTTTAGCATTGTTTAATTTCCTTTTCACATTGTCAGACAACAGCCACATCTCCGCCCCTGCCTTTTCTTCTCTTCTCTCAGAAGTTTCTCAGTTATTACTGGAACTACTGACTCCTGTCTGAGGTATGCAGCAGATAGATTTGAGTTATCATGTTCTACTAAATTTCTTCCTACATTTAGTCTCTCAAGTTTCAATCCCTCATGTATTAGTACTTCAGGATTTTCAAGTAATTCCTTTTGGCGATTCACCAACCGCAAATGTCAAAAGAAAGACCTGTAACACACAGCATCTAACTGAGATTAAACAGCAGTTGGATGCTGCCAACAATCTGTCATTCACGTCAACTTATACCAAACATTTGCTGGTTCCAGCTTCTCAATTGTAATGATTTGCTGTTTTTCTCTCTTTTGTGTTGAATCTCTTTGAGTTTTTAGACTGTTAGTTTGACAAAACAAGCAATTTAGAAGTCAGTTTAGGCTTCTCTATTTTCTGACATTTAAGGCAATTGATTAATGGAGAAAATCTGTGCTACACTTGTTGCATGTCAACACCTGCAGACAAAATTCAGCACCATGGACAGCACTTAACGATGGTTTCTTATCGGTATCGGTCATGAGAAGCAGGTAATTATCGTTTATCTTATCGTATCGGTCATGAGAAGCAGGTAATTATCGGTTATCTTATCGGTATTGGTCATTAGAAGCAGGTAATTATCGTTATCTTATCTGTATCGGTCATGAGAAGCAGGTAATTATCGTTATCTTATCGTATCGGTCATGAGAAGCAGGTAATTATCGGTTATCTTATCGGTATTGGTCATTAGAAGCAGGTAATTATCGGTTGTCTTATCGGTATTGGTCATTAGAAGCAGGTAATTAGCGGTTATCTTATCGGTATTGGTCATTAGAAGCAGGTAATTAGCGTTATCTTATCGGTATCGGTCATGAGAAGCAGGTAATTATCGTTATCTTATCGGTATCGGTCATGAGAAGCAGGTAATTATCGGTTATCTTATCGATATCGGTCATGAGAAGCAGGCAATTATCAGTTATCTTATCGGTATCGGTCATGAGAAGCAGGTAATTATCGTTATCTTATCGTATCGGTCGTGAGAAGCACTTAATTATCGTTATCTTATCGGTATCGGTTATGAGAAGTACTTAATTATCGTTATCTTTCCGGTATCGGTCATGAGAAGCACTTAATTATCGTTATCTTATCGGTATCGGTCATGAGAAGCAGGTAATTATCGTTATCTTATCGATATCGGTCATGAGAAGCACTTAATTATTGTTATCTTGTCGATATCGGTCATGAGAAGCAGGTAATTATCGGTTATCTTATCGGTATCGGTCATGAGAAGCAGGTATTATATGTTATCTTATCGGTATCAGTCATGAGAAGCAGGTAATTATTGGTTATCGTATCGGTATCGGTCATGAGAAGCAGGCAATTATCGGTTATCTGAGGTCGTGTTGCTCTGGCTCTATCTATTTGGCGTGGAGATGAGGTTGTGTTGCTCTGGCTCTATCTATCTGGTGTGGAGAGGAGGTTGTGTTGCTCTGGCTCTATCTATTTGGCGTGGAGAGGAGATTTTGTTGCTCTGGCTCTATCTGTTTGGCGTGGAGAGGAGGTTGTGTTGCTCTGGCTCTATCTACAGTATTTGGCATGGGGAGGAGGTTGTGTTGCTCTGGCTCTATCTATTTGGCGTGGAGAAGAGGTTGTGTTGCTCTGGCTCTATCTATTTGGCGTGGAGAAGAGGTTGTGTTGCTCTGGTTCTATCTGTTTGGCCACGCCGAGAGGCTGCTTGAAATCCTCCTGGATCCACTTTCTCACATATGTTCACATTATATGTATTCATTTTTGTCATATGGATTGTCTATGTTGTATTTTCATTATGTTGTTACTCTGTACATACGACATGTATTGCACGTCTGTCTATCCTGGAAGGGGGATCCATCCTCTGTTGCTCTTCCTGAGGTTTCTTCCATTTATTCTTTTTTTCCCTGTTAAAAGGGTTCTTTTTTGGGGGAGTTTTTCCTTATCCTTATTCGTTTCATGTACAGATTGTAAAGCCCCCTGAGGTCAATTTGTGATTTGTGATTTTCAGCTATACAAATAAAATTGACTTGACTTGAATCTTATCAGTATTGGTCATGAGAAGCAGGTAATTATCATTTATCTTATCGGTATCGGTTATGAGAAGCAGGTAATTATCAGTTATCTTATCGGTATCGGTCATGAGAAGCAGGTAATTATCGGTTATCTTATCGATATCGGTCATGAGAAGCAGGCAATTATCAGTTATCTTATCGGTATCGGTTATGAGAAGCAGGTAATTATCAGTTATCTTATCGGTATCGGTCATGAGAAGCAGGTAATTATCGGTTATCTTATCGTATCGGTCATGAGAAGCAGGTAATTATCGGTTATCTTATCGGTATCGGTCATGAGAAGTAGGTAATTATCGTTATTTGATCGGTATCAGTCATGTGAAGCAGGTAATTATTGGTTATCTTATCGGTATCGGTCATGAGAAGCAGGTAATTATCGTTATCTTATCGGTATCAGTCATGAGAAGTAGGTAGTTATCGTTATGTTATCGGTATCGGTTATGAGAAGCGGGTAATTATCGATGTCGGCTGAAAAAAAATATTGTGCATCCCTAATATTCAAGACCATTTTTGATACCATGGGTAAAATGTGTGTGTGTGTGTGTGTGGTGTGTGTGTGTGTGTGTGTGTGTGTGTGTGTGTGTGTGTGTGTGTGTGTGTGTGTGTGTGTGTCAACTCACTGTTGGAGAGAGCAGAAAGCGCAGCTGGTACCCGAATATCGATACTGCGTAAAATGAGTATTAAAACCTTTTAAAATATTTTGTATTGATATGTGTCGATACTTTGATATTTGTAACAGCACTTGTCTTGAGGATAGCATTGATCACAGAAGCTCATATATTGTGCATAACATGCTAACTGTTCGTATAAAGGCAGAACACTGAATGAATGAATGGGAACTTGTGAAGCAATACAAATGGAAACTCCCAGGGAAAGAACAAAGGAGTGAGAAGAAGAGACAGAAGAGATAGAGTGAAAGAGAGCAAAAACATCTGCTCAGTGGCTCTGTGGCTTGAATTTGGGGTGTAGAATGACAACACACACATGGACAAACACAAAAACAAATACTCATTTAGTACGAGTATGTCTCTGACCCTTCTATTATTGCGCTAAAATTTTCAAGCCGTTTAATCATCGCTGTGTTATAATAGTAAGCACGCATCACTATTGAACCAATTATCAGTTGCTGATCAATTACTGACTGATCTCTTCATTGCCTCGCCCCGCAGTCTTGTTGTTCTGTCTAACAGTCCTAACAAGTCTCAGATGTTGGAAGGCAGTCGTCCGTGAGGGAAAGAAATGTTTCGTCACACCAGAAAACAATTTGTTGGATGCAGCGAAGCACCGCATATTCGTCTTTTTCCCCTGAACTACTTAAGAAGGCTGTAGGGGCTTCCCTCTCTGGAAAGGATTGTAATTCAAAGGTTGTTTGCTTTACAATAAGTTACACGCAGCTCAAAATTGATTTACATGATTTTACATAACAGTTTATTTTATAGTAATTTCTTTTTCTTTTTCATATTACACAATAGACTCAAAATTTTCAAAACTCAAAATTGGACTTACTATAATTACAATGCCACCAGTGGTGGAATGTAACATTTTCATTTACTCACGTACTGTACTTGAGTACAATTTTGACATACTTTACTTGAGTATTTCCATTCTCTACCACTTTATACTTCTACTTTGCTACATTTCAGAGGTGAATATTGTACTTTTTAATCCACTACATTTATTTGACAGCTGTAGTTACTCGTTACTTTTTAGATAAATATATAAATGCTAATAAATATGATGCAGTACTAATCTACCCAGCTAGTAGTACACAAAGTATCTAAAATTGACTCCACATTGATGAACTACACCATAAAATGCTCTTCCATGTATTCATTAGTGATAAAAACAGAATAATATTATATTATAACACTGAAAAGAGCCATTTTGCATCATGAGTACTTTACTTTTGATACTTTAAGTATATTTTGCCGATGATACTTCTGTACTTTTACTTAAGTAACATATTGAATTCAGGATTTTTACATGTAACAAGTGTGTCGTATTTCTACTTTTACTTAAGTAAAGGATCTGAGTACATCTTCCACCTCTGGATGCTACTAATACATATACAGTAGTAGGTCTCGTACATTTAGGTCACAACGCAGAAACAGTGCCTCTCTAATGATGAATATATATATATATTTTTTTAGATGTGGCCACATTTCTCAAAACCTTTTTTTTTTCCCCCCCCTTGTAAGAAAGAAATGAGTCAGTCTCATTGTCTCGTGGTTTTGGCTTAAACTGCCGTCGCAATCTGAGGCCAAACTTCAAAGTCAAGCAAAGTGGAAGTGCTGATCTGGGGTCAGCACCCAAAAGCAAACGGCTCTGATCTTATTTATTCCCAAAGAGCTACGTGGATTTTAGATCAGGGAATGTGAGCAGCTTGGCGTATTCCAGCCCAGATGAGCTGACTCGGGGTCCCCTCTGACTCTACTGGTCATGCCTTGGATAAGTCTTGATTGCTCATGCCTAGGAGGAGAACGCCATTAGGGACCAGCAGTTCGGCTCAGTGATTCTAATTGTTTCATTGCGGTTTAGCCGGTGGCTTTGAACGCATTATGGTCTTCAAACCGGCTCTGCAGAAATGGCCCTGGCAGTTAACTTAAATTACAGACACATTAAAACACTTATAGACAAAAAGGGAGGTCTTGCGATAACGTACAGATACATTACAGTTACGGTCAAGCCGCTGAATAGATAATTCCCAGTGAATGCAAAACATCAGTGACAATCTTAATAATGCAGAGCACTTTGATTACGATCTGTTTTCAACAAGCTTTTCAATCTGAAGTCATGGTTTTAAATTAATCAACAAAGTCCTTTTAAAGTGTGTTGTTGCCCTGCCCACTGAGTGCATTATTGTTGTCATTCCATTGGAATGTACTACATGCACTTGAAATGGAAACAAACACGGATCAGCGTGTTAACTGCAGCAATAAGAGAAACACAAGTAAAGACCTCTTTTTCAGGCCGCCTCAGAACGTATGCCAGACTCCTGAGCGAAGAGACACGACCTTCACATCGCATAAACAAAAGATGTTCGGAGACGGTGACGTAGAACAATAAGACTGGTGCTTTGGTTTAAGGGCATTTTATGATTCACACAGCACAGTATTTCTGATGGTCTCCTCATGCTGATGTTCTAAAAATAAAGAGGCAGGTTTATAATCACAAACACGTCTCTCCAAAAGCTGCAAATGACACATAAAGGCAGCACTGTGTTCACGTAATAATTAGGGCTGTCAAAGTTAACGCGATAATAACGCGTTAATGCAAATTCGTTTTAACGCCACTTATTTCTTTAATGCATTAACGCAACTTGCAATTTTTAGGTTGTAGTGGGCTCAGTTTTAAAGCTAGAGTGAAGATACTGGCATCATATGAAACTAGTAAACCTGAGGAATCCAACCATGTCACACTACCTTGTCGTGAAAGGAGGATAAATAACGCTTCAAACTTATGCTAAATTTCGGCGAGGAAAAACTGGCATTGCCATTTTCAAAGGGGTCCCTTGACCTCTGACCTCAAGATATTTGAATGAAAATGGGTTCTATGGGTACCCACGAGTCTCCCCTTTACAGACATGCCCACTTTATGATAATCACATGCAGTTTGGGCCAAGGTTGGGCTTGAGTTTGCCATGGTATGATTTGAGCATATTTCTTTATGCTAAATGCAGTACCTGTTAGGGTTTCTGGACAATATTTGTCGTTGTTTTGTGTTGTTAATTGATTTCCAATAATAAATATATACATACATTTGCATAAAGCAGCATATTTGCCCACTCCCATGTTGATAAGATTATTAAATACTTGACAAATCTCCCTTAAAATAAAAGGTATGATTAATTTGCGGTTAATCGCGATTAACTATTTTAATCGATTGACAGCCCTGGTAATAATGTATTTCATTTAACGCCACTATCGTCACATATTAGAGTCTTGACGATCTGGTTTCTGTCACTCATAAGAATGTTTTATTGTTTGGAAATTATATTATGCAACATCATATGAGCCACAAATGAGTATTTCCTTGTGCGGTAAGCAATTTTATTTTGCAGGGCTGATCCAGATGATTATTGGATCAAGATATCGCAACCAGGGAATTCTTAAACAGATTCTATCTGATCCATCTGAATAACTGCACCTGTGTAGGTCAGAGGAGATCCATCTGAATAACTGCACCTGTGTAGGTCAGAGGACTAAAGGGTCATTACCAATGGAAACAAACAACACAGAGAGCCGTCTGATGCAGGCCGGCTGTTCTTCTTCATCCACAACTGTCCTCTAAAAATCAACAGTGAGAAGGAATAGTTTATTTCTTAGGGCTATGATGCTGAAAATCATGACTCAATATGAAGTCATAACTGAGCTAATTATACATTTGAAGGAAAGTGCTGCCATATTTTGGTTTTTACACACCAAACCTTGCATCTGTGAAGCAGACTCTGACATCTGCCTTACAGATCCATCCATACACCATCAGCACTGATGCCATAATGAGCTATACAGTCAAACAAACAACAGTCAGAAACATAGACTTCACAGAGCACATAGGAAGTGCGTGCAGCAGGTGTTGATTTTATTAATGGCTGTGGACCTCCTCTATCGGAAGTATTTGTTGCTTCTTTTGTGTGTTGGCTCTGTAAGCGCAGTATAAACTAACATCATCACTAGGGCTGGATGTGGTTTAGGATAAAGAATTACTGTCAGTGGAAACGCAGCGCCAACAAGGCAGTCATAGACTTTATATAGATGAACCTGGTTTCCTACAGCACAAGTGGAGAAGCAGTAACCGCCATGTTTAGGCAAAGAGAGTACTCTACATCGGACCAGTTCAAAGTCTGACATCACAAAACCTCATCGGATCCGTCTGCAGCCAGTTTCATACTTAATTTGTCAACTACTGGCTTAAATTACAAACTGTGATCCCCTCTATCAGATGGTGCCGCTTCTACGACTGAGTTTACATTTTGAAATGTAAACCTTAAGTTTTGAAACGTTGCCCGATGCACCGCCGACAGCTTCTTCTAATTGTGCTTCTACAAACTGAGATATAACTTCCATATTTTAATAACTACATGGAAGTAATTACCGTGTGGCCAGGGACTAAAAAGATGAAATGTTAAACACAACTGCCACTGGAATGGTAATTCTCATGATACATGTGCCGTGATTACAAATTACATTTCACCAAGGAGATGATCATTTCCATCATTTGGCTGGCTGTCAACTTACTGGAGTGTCGATGAAATGAACTCACTGACCTGGAGAGCTCCTTTCAGATAAAATATTTATGATCCTCGTATTCTCCATTTGTAGCCTTCTTCACGAATGGGACGATATAGGATTCTATCGAGGATCGCAATAAAAAACACTTGCAATAAGTTTATCGTGGTGAATTTCCATTATCAGGATTTTCGTGAATATCCTCACATGAGTGACTTGAAAAAGCTATCTCGCTCACTTTCGTGGTAGAGAAGTGAAAAATAGAGCCTGATTTAAAAAAAAAAAAAAATACATGAATTATCATGTAAGAAAGAACAGACTCGCACAATGTTGCTATTTTTTTATTTGTACTTAATTTATGCAGGGGACCGTATGATTTTTGATTAAGATTGTTTTTCACAATAACAGTATATTATAAATATTAGATATAAAAAAGTATATATAAAAATGTTTGTTTCTTAACCCTTTAAAAAGGGACCTCCCTGGCCATTGTTTGCATGATCCTCCTGATTTAAAATAAAAACCATAATACCTAGAGCATTCATTAATTTTGCATTGGAAAGCCAGGGCTTCTTTTTTTCGCGTCACCACGTTGTACGCTCGTGATGAGGTCATTACGTTACGTGCGGTACAAAATGTGGTGACAACGCATGGTGGCACCAGATTTCCCTGCAGGTGATTGCTGTTTGCATGATCCTGTTTAAATCAATCTAAAATATAAACCATAATAGCTAGAGCATTCATTCTTTTTGCAGCAGAAAGCTAAGGCTTCTGTCTTTTGTGTCATCATTTTGTACGCTCACGATGACGTCATTAAGATACGTTACGTGGGGAATGTAACAAAACTATCAAAACGCCTTTGTACTTGTTCTGCTAATTAAAATGAGTATATCTCAAAAACTAAAAAATGTGCATTGTTCAAATAACTTATGGAGTGTTGAGAAATATTTTGTTAATGTTTTTACCTTGAGAATTTTTTTAGATCAATATGTTTTGTGTATATAGTAACATTTTAGGATTTTGCCCAGGATAATTGAGACATGAAATTTCCATGTCATCCCATGCCTGTTGCTGGAAATGTCTTCTTTACATAAGACAAAAAAAAAATTCTGTTCTTCCGAATAGATTAGCTACAGTCGATGTCATCTCATCTTAAATTTTATTAACAATTGTAAAAAAGTAGTCATAGAAGCACATTATAGTTTGTTATACAGCATTTATTAAATGTTTGTACTGCTCATGAACGCTCAAAGTGTTGCCGTTGTTGGGCATAAAGAATAAAGCAAAACAATAATCTGCTTGTCTCCACCTTTTTAATTTTGGACAAAATCCCCCGTGGGCTATATTCTGTCCACCATGCACCGAACCAACATCCACATCCATCTCATTACGCTGTCCAGTGGAGGTCCGTGGTCTTCACTGAAATATTAATGCGGGGACTGGGAGTGTCGGTTCCGGGTGAATAATGCAACAGGTGGATTAGTTCTGGTTTCAGAGAAAGCGAGCGGATGGATAAATTAATGATTATAGCTCCTTCCATCCACCTCTCTGACAGAATTAAAGGCAAAAAGAGGAAATTGGAGGAAGGGAAAATGCTTGTCACGTAAATTTGCGTTCACTAACTCACTCAAACATCACGGAAATGACAAACAGATACCTAATCCTAAATTCAAAGTAACTCTTCAAAATCCAGATGTGTATCATAGTTTTGTGGGGTGACGCATGCAAGGTCATCTGTTTTTGCTGCAGTTGGGGCCTTTTTGCTTTATTTGAAGGCATATATAACTAACTTGACTTGTCCTTGGCACTTTTGTTGTAAATCTATTGTAGTCGAAGGCCTAGAAATCATTTGCTACATTACATTTAACAGACTTAAGTGAGCACCTTTTACGTGACCTTAATGAAGTTTGACAGTCAGCATAAACTGGCACATCTGTCACAGTCCAGACATGTACGTAGCTAAAGAGAGACTAAATAAAGGTATACAGCATGAGCAAGAAAGGGGGAGGTCTTTTGGGGGGACTGAGGAAGGAGGAGAGGGAGAGAGAAAGGGAGAGATAATTGTCGTAGATGATTGATGATTCTCGTGGCTTTCTTGTTTATTTCACCAGGCAGGAGGTTGAAAGCAGAGTAGGCCTGTGACCAATCAGTGGTCATCATTAAAGATGGGATGAATGTCAGAACCAATCAGACGCTGGTTCATTAGAAGGCGGGACAAGTGAGTCAGACATGTTTGTATCTGAGAGGAGTTTTTAAGTCTTTAAAACTTTTTAAACTCTTTACGTGTAGTTATAGACTCTTAGTCTTGTTTCTACACTTCTTCACATCTCTCTGCTAATGTCCGTAGTAAACATTCATTAAATTCAACTTTTCAAGTTACTGAATCCAACATTCATTACTAAAATGAATCACTTGACAGGATATAGAAGGTCTTCTTTTGCTGATATCAAGTACAGTACTTCGGTACCAAGTTGATGCCAAATTTCTGAAAACGTGACTGTACTAATTTTTCTACAGTACTGCACTACCGTAGGTAGTATCAGGGCTTGAGACTAACAGCGCCCCGTCATCCTGGGGATGACTGAAAATGTTTTGCAACGCAGTAAACTCAATATTGACTTGTCCAGGGCACGCACCCTATTTTTTCCCTAATAATGCTACATTATGACCAACAAATCTATGTTGAAATCGGCAGGACAAGAGCTAGTTAACGTTACCTGTTAGCTCCGTGCATGACTGTGCTGCTTACCAGCTGCTAACAGCTAACGTTAACTAGCTCTCATCCTGCCGATTTCAACACGGGAGGTTCCATTTACATTATAATGTGTTCAGGCTCTATTCCATAAAATGAGTATTGGGCACAGGTAAATTATAACGTTATTGTGAGGTGTTCAAATGTTATCTTGTAAAATGTAGTTTTTGGCGAGAAACTATATAGCAATATAAAATAGATAATAGAGAGGTAATTATGACCTGTTTAACTTCCTAACAAAAAACAGTATGCAAACGGTTAAAAAGGAGTGTATGTTGAAGTACATGGGATTTATTGTTTTACTTTAGTTTTTTACAGTGGTATCGAATTTTTTATCGAGAATCTGGGGCTGCAACTTATTTTTATTACTGATTAATCTGCAGAGAAAATAGCGAAATATGCCTGTTATAATTTCTCACAGCCTGATGTATTGTATTCATGTAGCTTGTTTGAGATCGATATGAGCTCTAGCTTTCACAAACACATCCAGTGCTATGATATTTGTCTCTTCAGGGCCCCCATGCTTCATAGTAACCAAAGTTCACTTGAGGAATCCTCTGCAGGGGATACATTTATGGAGCGGCTACCATGACATGCAGGATTGCGTCAGGCAGGAGGTAAAATGGAGGCCAGGTGTGTGTGAGCGGAGGCTCTGAGGGTTATTTGACCAAAATGCTCCCAGACCTTTCAAGCACGAACAGCATCCTGCTTTAGACATCACAGTGCGGTGGTCTGCTTCATTTTAAAGATAGCTCTCAGTGCTCTCTTGACCTTGACGCTGCCACAAGTGAACACACCTCCAACCTTACACACTCATGGACACAGTCATGTACACAAACACACATTTACATAAAGGTCAGATGAGGGTGAGAGGTCAGGGGAAAGAGTGAGACATGGGAAGTTGATGAGGATTTTGTAACCTCCCAAGTAGGCCCTAACACACGCACGCACGCACGCACGCACGCACGCACGCACGCACGCACGCACGCACGCACGCACGCACGCACGCACGCACACACACACACACACACACCAACCCACCCCCCACCACCACTCACGTCCATTACTTTGGCCACAGTTGGAACCAGACACCTGTCCTGTTCCATGTCCTGAGGTTGAATTTCAGGTATCGGGTTTAAGTGGGCCAATAACCCCGTCCCTCCCCTTTCCTAACCTCTCTGCACACACTTAGTGAGCAGGTGACCGGCGTAGCTTTATCCTCTGCATATAAGCACGGCAGCCTGGTACAGACGTTCCACCTTCCCCCTGCACGACACATTAGCGAGGAGCAGAGAGGGCGACGGGAGTTGAAAGGCAATTATGTCTGGTCTCTGATGAGAGAACAAACCGAGGCAGACAAAGCCCTGTGATGTGGTGAAGCCATCCGACCATCCCCAGGTACACAGGTAGACAATAGATGGCCGACTCAAAGCCCCGCAAAATGCATTCTGTCTAGACACGCGAGCAAACCAAAGCAAAAAGAGTCCACACAGACAAGATGAAGACGTTCGTTAGGAGGTGAGACGACAACAAAAAATTATTGAGCTGAAAAAGCTTTGAAAGTACTTTTGAAGCACTTGAAATGCACTTGAATTAACCTGTTAAGCACTTGTCTCAGTAGTGGGTACTCCACTTTAAAGATCAATCGAGAAAGATTATTTTACAGCGTTCTGTGTATTTTAAGCAGGTATTTCTTTTTTCCTAAGATACAAAGCAGACTCAAAGCGCTAAGTGGAGGTTCATCTTGAACAAAACTGCACCCCTGAACCACTAACGTTACTTAAGCGAACACCTTTCACGTGACCATAATGAAGTTTGACATTCAGCATAAACTGGCACATTTGTCACAGTCCAGACGTGTGTGTAGTTAAGGAAAGACCAAGAAAGAGGTATACATCAACATGGGTGAGAAGGGGGGATGTTTTGGGGTGACTGAGGGAAAAAGAGAGAGGTAATGTCTTGATTCTCATGGCTTTCTTGTTTATTTCAAGCAGAGTAGGCCTGTGACCAATCAGCGGTCATCATTAAAAGACGAAATGAGCGCCAGAACCAATCAGACGCTGGTTTATTAGAAGGTGGGACTAGAGCGAGGCAGTCATGTTGTCTGAAGGCAGGCAAACAGACGAGAGGTGTGGAAAACTTTTGTATTTTCTGCATCTTTATGTCAAATGCATTAGTGTACATTTCTATAAGCCTGTTGTCATTTGCTAAACAGTCTTTTAATGTTCACGTTTTCAGCAATGCTAGAGACATGGTTCTATGGATGGCAATGGCTGTTTTTCTTTCAGTTAGTGCACCACTTTGGTTCAGACTGAAATATCTCAACAACTATTTTATGTATTGCCATGATATCCTGTAGAGACATTCCTGGCCCCCAGAGGATGAATCCTACTGACTTTGTGACCCCCTGACTTTTCCTCTAGCGCCACCAGGAGGACAGAGTTTTCGCTTGTCATATGAAATTTTGTACACATTCATAGTTTCCAGAGGATTGAGCCTAATGACTTTGGTGAAATCTTTTTCATGAGGTTTTGTGTGAAATGTCTCGACAACCGTTGGAACAGTGCTGTCTTGTGCAGGTAGATTGGTGAAATTGGAAAGTTCATTCGTCAGTTTTTGCTGAATGCAGTTAGATTGCAGTCTTGATTTTCTCCAATCTCCTCCCGATCATATCATATATCATATCAACATGTTACATATAACAGCACGTTGATGCTACAGTTTAGAGCTGCAACGATTAATCGATTAGTTGTAAATCAATCGCCAACTTTTTTGATAATTGATTAACTGGTTTGAGTAATTTAAAGAAAAAGGGGAAAAAAGTCTAAATTCTCTGATTGCAGCTTCTTAAATGTGAGTATTTTGTGGTTTCTTTACTCCTCTAAGACAGTAAACTGAATGTCTTTGAGTTGTGGACAAAACAAGACATTTGAGGACGTCATCTTGGGCTTTGGGAACCACTGATCGACATTTTTTTTTTGGGGGGGGAAATTCTTTTTATTCCTTTTTTTCAAACACAGCATAACAAACATAACAAAACATAACACCGGTGCCATAATACAAAACATTATATCTTAGATTTAACATTTAATATGTACATACTGTATACACACATACACATTGCTTCCCACTCCCACACAGAAACAGGTCCAACCTTCCTCCCACCAGCCAGAGGTAAAGTTACAGAAAGAATAAAAATAATTTAATTTATTGGTTAAAATTAAATGTAATAAGTACTACAATAGTATAATAATAATCATGGCAATAACACTGATGTTTTTCACCATTTTCTGACATTTTATAGAATTAGAATTATAGGATTAGTCGACAAAATTGTGTATCTTCGTCGACTAAGAATTTCTTTGGTCGTGAACAGCCCTAGTTTTTTCCTGTTATTGGAATACATTGGAACTATTGTGATTTTGAGCTACAGTTGCCTTCTTCCTCAAGAGAGTAAGCTATAATCTTTTCAAAGCCACCTTCCAAGGCTACAAGCGGCAAGTATTTGAGACTTTCAATGGAATATTTCTTTACTACAATTGTAAATCAAAGTATGGCATCATCCCACATCTTGCATACTTTCTCTAATTCCACTGCACTAAGTCCTACTATAATGATGTAACATACTGTAGTGTGTAAGCTGCGAGTACATCTACAGTAACCTCTACAGTCAAAACAATGGTTCTGTCTTTTGTAGAGAAGCGATATATTTTGATATTGACGTTTCTTCCTTTCTTCCTTCAGTCTAAATGTGTTTTGTGATGGTTGATTGATTATATAAGTTGTCATGTGTCTGTAATAACTGTGTCGCACGTTTTCACAAGGCCAATGTGAACACCTGCGATCATGTGCTCTAACTCGCTTTGAATCCACGCCGGGGCTCATAACAAAAAATGCATTTACAGCGTTAGAAGAAGTTGCTACCAGAGATGGCACACACTCGCACAGACACACATAAAACACACACATAAATCTGCGGTTTTAAAAACCACAACAAACACTTACTCAACGACTAATCCCATGTCTGTACAGTATGTAGTGTTTTCTCATGTTTACACTCTCCAGTAATGATAGGGCCATTAAACATGAGACTTGGTCTCACATGAAGGGAGTCATCACGCTTCATCATCACAACGGTCTGTTGCCTGTAATGAGGACAGTGAGGCCGGGCTTCCCCCTGTCTAGCTGCTGATGTCTTGACTCATAGGTTCCCACAGGCGGTTGTCCCTGACATGTCCTGACTGAAGGTAAATCCCGCTATCTGAGTGGTTCTCAACCTGGGGGTCAGGCCCCCACAAGGGACTACAGGATCAATCTGGGAGATCTCAAAAAACAACATTTCTGCCACACAGATTTAAGTTTCTGACTTGCATCTAATCTTTGCTTTTATATTGTGATTTATTTGATAATTCCTCTAAAAAATACTTATATACTGTCTGTACATATAACACTGTTTGGTTGAATTGGACAAAACTGGTAGACATACTGTATGCAACCGGTTGTTGTTTGAATGCGTCAAATGAGCCAAAATGATCGCCAGAACCAATCAGATGCTGGTTCATTAGAGTAGTGGTTCTCAACCTTTTTCTTTTGCCCGGCTGGCATAATCCAATTTGTTTCTGTGTGCCTTCTCCTGCTGATTTTGAGTGATTATTGTGAATGTTCTGATTAATAAATGTAGGAAAAATAATGTAATGCTTTGTTTGTGATGACAGTCATGTTTAGTTTTAACAGCTAGTACTTAGCCATTGTCTAATGTGCTACAGGCACTGTGGATTTTTGATGCGTTTTGTGACTTTTTCTCTTCCCCTGACCCGCCGGTAGTCCCCCGTCAGAAAATCATGTACACGCATGCTTTGACTCTCACAAACACACTCAATAAAATTTATTCTAAGGTAAATTATATCACTGGTACAAGCGATGCAATGTAAAAACATTCCTTAGCTTAAAATGTTATTTTATTTTTAATATGTTATTTGATGTTTTTGTCCATAACAATCTGGCGACTCCCTGTAATTATCTTGCGACCCCCAGGGTGAGAACCATCACATTTGAAGGCTATTTTTAAAGATTTACGAATAGACTCGGGGTTGAGTGCCACAAACAGGGCAGGAAAGGCTGAAAGTTTTGAGTGACAGATTAATGCATTGTTGGTTTTTGTCTCCTTGTGGGATTTGTTGACAAAAACAAAAATATAAACTAGAGACCATCTTGCGCTGGGATCACATTAAATCGGGCCAGGGGTGTAAACTTCCCACTTCCTACCGCCCCCTACTTCTGGCGCCCTTGCTTGAACCACACCCATCTTCGAACTCTGCCTTCGTTTTGTTTCGTGAGTCGGGACTGCATCTTGCACGGTTGTGACGCTATCGCGTTGACAAAATCTGTCCACAGGCAGACATATAAACACCAGGCAAAGTACTCAAAACCTCTTCTGTGGTAGTTCCTTCTACGGTACAGACTGACAAGGTGAAAACAATACCAGCCACACACTGTTGTGGCTGGTAAGTATCACCAGCCTTATCCTTTAATGTAAGACTTAACAGATAATCTTTCTTTTGACTACATGTGTCAACACTCACCCCCTGTAGGCTTGAAAGATGGCTGTGGAAAGTCTTTAGAACAGCAGCTGTAGTCGGCTTGGATTCACAGCAGTGAACAATGTATTCACATTCAGATCTGCACATTCTCTCGCAGATATGACAGTGACATACAGTTTTTGGAGCTCTGACATATCTTTGTGAATTTCAAAGCTTCTTCTTCATATGGTGGCCAGTGCAACTGGCATGTTGACTTCTCTGTCATCGCTATCAGTATGTGTCAACTTCGGCCAAGTCACTCATATGGAGGCAACAAAACAAACGGAATTGTCCTCTCTTTCTTGGGTCGACGGCCTCTCTCACACTCTCTCTTGTGGATCATTATGCACACACAATGCACACAAACTGAGTCTAATACCCTTTTGTCATAAAATAAAGTAAAAGAAGTGTCTGCTGAAGCCAACTCCCTCATATGGAGGCAACACACAATTATCTTTGATGTATTGGATGCAGACCCAACTGAGTCCGCATGTTTCCCAAAGAGACGATTAATGGCTAATAGAACAGAAAGGGATTAACGAGCATCAACGCAACACAGGTCATGAACTATATTCACAACAAACAAACATGTCATGTCACATTTGTTTGTGCAGTGGTTTTGATTGTTGGTCTCGTCTGAGATGTTGATGAGTGATGAGGCAACATGGGAGCTTCCAGAGAGAAAAACCACAGTAGAGCTCGCATGTGTGACGTGTGTTACATCAGCACTGGGGCTAAGGCCTTCTCAAACCAGTAATACATTACCCTGCACCTGTAACTAATTTTGACAAAAATACAGAAATCCTTGATAGGACTTATGGGCTACATTAGTTATTATATAACCTTTGATTTATGCCCTCACAATTCTTGTTCATCTTCACAGAAACTGTTATTGTTCAGGATATTTTCTCTTTTTTTTAAGTACCTGAATTTTATATAGTTCTGTATATAGTTTTATCATACAAGATTTGGCACTTGAAGCTTGGTTTTCTGCAAGTTTTAACTCATGTCCGCTTCATTCTTGTCCATGTCAGGCTGCGTTCAGGCCGACTTGAGCCCTGCATGAAAAAGCGTAGCCCTCTCATTCATCTCAATGGAGCCAGTCTATCGATGTAGCCAGAGCGCCACTAAAAGGTGTTTCCCGGGGGAAAAAAATGCAGGGACAGGGGTCAGGCTCAACTGTTGCTGCAACGCAATGCTATGTCATCTGGCAAGGCTTTGCGTTGGCAAATCAAATACATGCAAGCGCACGATTACTTTGTAACGTGAACGTTTACCTCGCGATCGTCGTGATGAAAGATAAAATAGTTGCAGCCATGATAACTTTACAGAAATCCTGTCTGAGTAAGTGTTTGACATCTGATAAGCCTTTAAATGCATGAATCTGTCACTCCAGCTGGACTTCCTGGATCATCGTCTCACCAGTATGTTAAAAAAACAACCAGCCACCACCAATTTTAATGCAGAGCTGTTTTCAGACTGAATTTCTGCTGAGTCTGATTTGGAGATCTTTATTTTATATTATGATTTATGCAGATTTCATGTCATATTATTTCAAATATAGCAGTTTTTGCACATATGATTGAGTGGGAATACCTTTTGAAATAGCAGAGAGCCATTTCACATTTTGTATCTAGGCCAGTTCAGTTGACATGTTTGGATCAACAACTGTATAAGACAGCTGATTGAAGTGAATGTGATATTTACAGTTGTTGACACAATAATAATAACTAGAAAAGTAAAAATTAATCAGTTTAGTTTTAGTTCACTGTCATCACTATCTCCCCTTCTCTTTCCTCAGTACATCCTTATTGTGTCACTGGCTTCCCAACATAGTTGGACCAGTTTGTGTGGAACATCTCTTTGCGTATATATCTTGACATTGAGAAGAAAGCAGCCAAGTACATGGTATCCTCTAGACCTCTCAAAAGCAGCCTCTGACACCGATAATGGAGAAGTGTCACACTGTTGCCTCAGTGTCCTACATCAGCTCCACACATTCTGTTAAGATGTGGCAGGGTAACAATAAAACAACGCAGATTGGACGCAGTCAGCAGTGTATCTTTGATGTGATCTGTCAAGCATCTGGTGTAAGTAAGGCACATCATGGGCAGACTAACAAGCTAGCATTAGCTTAGCATCTTTAGTTAGCCATGTGGACTGACAGACTGAGACAGCTGAGCAGGCTACAAAATTAAACTGTCTTCAGAGACACATTAACCACCTGCTGCTGTCGTGGACGGGTCCTTTATTCAACAACAAACTGCAGAAGTGGTCTCCTTCTCTTCAGATCTGTTGGTTCTGTAATTTTCCAGCAGCTCAGCTGACTCAACAGGAACACTTAAAGTAACCCTGCTGCCTGGAGACTTTGCTTTTTCACACCTATAGTAGGCCTCTAGTGACGGCAGTATTTCCTGCAAATGTGCAAGCAAGCTGTGGATTTGTGAGAAATGTACCACCTTCAGAGGGCAGAAGAGGGAATGCATGGAACTGAAATGATTGCATGTTTTATTGATGTATGCATGCTAACGTGAACAGAACAGTCTGGTTTTGTTTGTTTTTTACGATTTTAAGAAACATATACTCCTTGAATTCTGCCTCTTAGGGTGCTCAGGAAATGGACAGAAGTTGTTTTATTGGATACATTTTTGTCACTTGGGTTGTTTTGGATGTGAATGTGGTTGGTGGAGCAGCAGACAAAGACTGATGACTGGACTTTGCCTGGTGCTACTTGAGAGAAATGGAGTAGATGACCCGACTTACAATCACCCTGACTTTAGACATTTGTCTTTGCAAGCATTGACTGAGTCTTAACATTCATATTCAACTGTTCTGCATTTGCAGTTGGCATTCATTGAAAACTTTTAGCATCAATGCAGCAAGTAGTGTGAAGTTCGGTGGAGATCAAGGTGCTGGTTGGGCATATGAAACATTTGCCTTCTACACCGTGACAGCCCAACTTTGCAACCCATCTCATACTCGTAGTTAAAGATAATATATTTTGGAGCTGCAACAATTAATCGATTAGTTGTCAACTATTAAATTAATCGCCAACTATTTTGATAATTGACTATTCGGTTTGAGTCATTTTTTAAGAAAAAAAAATTATTATTCTCTGATTCCTTCTTAAATGTGAATATGTTCTGGTTTCTTTACTCCTCTATGACAGTAAACTGAATATCTTTGAGTTGTGGACAAAACAAGACATCTGAGGACGTCATATTGGGCTTTGGGAAACACTGATCGACATTTTTCACCATTTTCTGACATTTTATAGATCAAACAACGAATCGATTATCAAGAAAAATATCGACAAATTAATCGACAATTAAAATAATCGTTAGTTGCAGCCCTTATAGTTGTTATCATTTAACTATTACCTTATTTTTTCCTTGAACTTTGATCCAAATGCTGTAAGTTGTCACATCTTAACAATTCATTGGGGCGGCTGTGGCTCAGAGGGTAGAGAAGGTTGTCCACCAATCGGAAGGTCGGTGGTTCGATCCCCGGCTGCTCCGGGTCACATGTCGATGGGCAAGACACTTAACCCCAAATTGCTCCCGAAGGCATAGCCATCGGTGTGTGAATGAGTATTTAGATTACATCCTGATGGGCAAAGTTGGCACCTTAGCAGCCTCTGCCATCAGTGTATGAATGTGTGTGTGAATGGGTGAATGCTGACATGTAGTGTAAAGCGCTTTGAGTGGTCGGAAGACTAGAAAAGCGCTCTATAAATGCAAGTCCATTTACCATTTGCGAAGTGACGCCCTGCAGAAAGAAATATGCCGTTGCAAAAATGTTTTTAAAATGGTGAGTGGTTTGAATCACAATCATAAATGGGTCATACTGTAAATGACTTGCATGCAATGGAAATGGCTCCATAAACACCATCAACTCACCAGCGAAATCACAGAAAATTACTTCTGTTTTGTTTTTGATGGACTGTTGTCGAAAAGCTCAGAGGACTTCTTGTGCGTGGCACTGTCAAAAACTGAGGGCTGTGACATTTTATTACATCCACACATTAGTTCCCATTTTACCTACTGTACCTACCTAGTGGTGGAATGTAACTAAGTACATTTACTCAAGTACTGTACTTGAGTAGAATTTTGAGGTACTTGTACTTTACTTGAGTATTTCCATTTTATGCTACTTCATACTTCTACGACTGCGCTACATTTTGGAAACAATATTGTACTCTTTACTCCACTACATTTATTTGACAACATTAGTTAGTTACTTTATAGATTCAGATTATTGATATATAATCAACTAATAGTTATGATGTACTAATATAGATTAAGCTACCCAGCAGTATATAAAGTAGTTGAAATGAGCTCCACCTTTACCAGCTGCAACATTAATGATGACCACATTATTAATTATAATACAGTGATATAATATGTATGATTCTGAAATTGGACATTCTGCCTAATGAGTACTTTTACTTTTGGTACTTTAAGTATATTTTGATGCTAAAACCTGGGTACTTTTACTTTAGTAAAATGTTGAATGCAGTACTTTTACTTGTAACAGAGTATTTTCACACTGTGGTATTACTACTTTTACTGAAGTTTAAGATCTGAGTACTTCTTCCACCACTGTACCTACCTACCTACCTGAATGTAACTCTGCTGAACTTTTTCTTTTCATCAACTGGAACTAATTCTTCTTTCTGAAGGAGAGGTATTTTGCACATGTGCAGACAGAGAAAAATATATTTACTAATTCCCTCACTCCTTTTCTCTCTCTGTGTTCTTAAGGTCCATGACCTGAGTTCCTCTCATTGATAAATAAAATAAGTTTCATCCATCTAAAGAGACACGTTTGTACCTCATGGACACTAATCCTTTGATTCTTGGCTTCTCAAGACAAATATGGTTACCATATTAACAGATTTTAACTGCTAGTCTTAAAGATAGTACTTTAGAAGCTGAGATTTATAATGAACCTTGACAGTTTATATTTACCTGTCGAGAGTTAACAAACTAATCTGAGAAATACCATTATTGGAGCTCTCAGCCGTTTCCCGCTGAGCCTGAAACAAACACACGTGATTCAATGACTACTCAACCTTTCACTGGTGGGGATTACAGTACTTTGTCCCAGTGGGTTGCTGGTTTGAAACCTCATTACATTGTGTCTGATTATGGATTTAATCCTGAACCTGACATCGACTGGTCCACTGGACCGAGACAAGACATCCGCTCACTCAACAGGAGGGACCTGGATCATGGCCCACTGAAAGTTCGTTCTCTAATTCAGACGTCTTTCACACGTCAAGGTGATAGACAGCCATGCAACTGATTAAATTAAACACATTTTTAGCAAGAACACATGAAATTCTTTAAGATAATCATAATGTTTTACCACGTTTAGAACAAACACTATGTAACTGTAAATTCAGTCCAAAGACGGATACCTAGAGGGTTTGCAGTGAGCCCATGTGTAACATTGGTAAATCAGGCATTCATGAAGGAGGTAAAAGCAGAAGAGTGGAGACAGTGGAAGAAGCTGGCTGAGCAGAAATCTTTATGGACCAATATTTATTTTATTTTTCTCTAAAAATTCAATTTGTGCACAGGATATTACATTACAGAAGTCTTCATGGGCTCTACATGATGTCTTACTGAGCTCGACGATAATTTCTGCCTTATTGTTGGCTTCGGGTGTAATGACACTCTCACAGCAGGGGCTGAAAGATTCAATACTGAAACTACAGTGCCAATCAGGGCTCAGGGTTAATGTTTTCTTTCAGTTGCCCGGTCGGGCAAGTGGGTCAGAAATCTAATTGCCCAAAGTACATTTTTACTTGCCCCTATACAAATTGTTATTTTTATTAACTGTTATCAAATAACAACAACTCTAACACCACCCAACAAAACTCCAGTTTCCAGGATAATTGAAATGCTCACTTGCGCTTCAGCTCATAAACTTTGTCTTCACCCACCGCCATTTTATCGCAAGTGCCCGATTGGTACTGCACATGTGCAGCTCTCAACAGAGATGAGAAGGAAGGGAGATGGTTCACTCCTTAGCGACTTCCATCATCAGCTCCGGAAAAAAACAACATTTAATTATTTTTTACCACTTGCCTGATCGGGCAAGTGAGTTGCTAGATTTACTAGCCTGACGTGGCATGTTACTTGCCCCGGGCAAGGCAGCAATTCTTATTGTTGAGCCCTGCATTCCTGAAAACTCGTCTGGGACTTTCTGTCATTGAACATTGTTGACTGTCCCGCCAAGAAAAATTACAACATCAGTGGTTCCAGCAAATGCCCCAAAACAACATCTGTTTCCCCCCTAGCAACCGTGGGAATTATTTGCTCTGTCAGGAGCAAAGGACGAAAATGGTGTGACATTATAGAGCAACAAAGTCCGCAGAGGTCGGAGGTCATGATGGATGTATGGGTCAACCAAACGGCACTTCGACATCTGAGTCAACTGTTCATTTCCCGTTTCCTTCTGACAGTCGACGTTTTGTTTCTTGTTACCATGACCATGATCGTTCCCTGACCTTAACCAAGTGGTTATTGTTGTAACCATGATGACGAATTTTAACCCAAACCACAATGTTTCCCTAACCACATCCAACCAAACCTTAACCATAGTGGTGTCGGCTCGGAAAATGGTTTTATTGTTGCGGCGCTTATTTGTAACGGTTTTTGAAGGCACAGACAAATGACGCAGTCCTGCTGATGTGGGCATCAAACACATATGCTTGTGTCGTTCTGAAGGGCCATTACAAATGATGCATTTTGGGATTTAATTGTTAAGCATTGTACTGTAGGTGTCGGTTAGTTGGATTTAGGTGTTTGGTCTTGTTCTATGTAAAAAAGTGCTGCCTCGAGCTGCACGTTATTTCAGTAACAGCGGAAGGTCATTGAAGTTTTGCTGAAATTTTTCACATTTTTAGCAGCTGCAGTGGCTGTCAATCCTCAGTGCCAGTCATGGCGAAACCTCTGGCACATTCAGTTGCATTGCAAGATGTCCTTGGTTTTGTTTTTTGAACCCCTTTTTTCCACAATGGGTTAATAAGTCCTACCAGATCTTAAAACCAGCTGTTACAGATCCTTGTAAAGGTTGATCTGTTTGATCCCATAGTCTATGGTTAGAGTTACATAATGGAACTGTGTTCATGTCCAATTTCTCCAGCACTTTGTTTGTCTTTGTTGTTGTTTTTGTGGGAGTCATAAATCTAGCTTCCTCTTCCCTGTGAATTGTTTGATGAGAAAAAACAACAGTGCTCCTTTCTCAACATTTGAGAATAGTCTTCTCTGATAAAGCATACACCAGGTGCACATTTTGAGAATGGATATATGCATATATTTTAATGTAAACATTTTCTGTTAGGTTTGAAAACAGCAAACATTTTAAAGCAGCTGCCAAATGAATGTCTTTATATGTCCAATCGTACAGATTTCCTTCATTTTTTATTTGAATTTTTTTAGTTTTGCCTGGTCGGAGCCTATTAAAGCCATCTAACAGTCAGTGTCTATTCAGCATACAGGGACCTCCAGCAGTGGGTCATGCCAGCCCAGTGAGCTCAGTAGGAAAAGGTGACCCACATTTTGTCCGTGGGTCTCTCTCAATGCCTGCATGTCTGTTTTTTTGCATACAGTTTATCTGTGTCTGCCCACCTCCCACGATATTTATTCTTTTACTCATTCATGCACATGCAAACACATGTATAAACACGACCAAATAATCGTGACATTTTTGTCAAGTTCCTGAAAAACTACAGTAATCTTAATTTCCTAAAATTGTTTGGTTCTGTCAAATTATGAACTTAAATCAATCCACAACTCCAGTTCCCAGCGTGTTCATCTGTTCCCCTGATAACCCAGCAGATGCAGTGATCCTTGCGCTGGTAAATCTGTCATTGTGTCTGACGTTATATACGTCTGTCCCTCACATGTAGCATGTCCAGCCACTAGCGTGAAATCCACAGGAGTCTTCTTGATGTTGGAAGGTTAAGAAAAGGGTGCAGGGGATACAGAATACTCAGCTTGTGATAGAGGAAAACTTTTTTTTGTCCCAACAGAAGCTTGAAAACCACAAATGGGAATGTATTGCTTTATTGCACAAATACTTTAATACATTCCCAAATTTTCCCATTTTTCATACATTTATGACCTCACTAGGGCTGTCAATTGATTAAATATTTAATCTTGATTAATGGCATGATTGTCCATAGTTAATTGTGATTAATCACACATTTTTCATCTGTTCAAAATGTACCTTAATGGGAGATTTATCAAGTAATTAATACTCTTATCAACATGGGAGTGGGCAAATATGCTGCTTTATGCAAATGTATGTATATATTTATTATTGGAAATTAATTAACAACACAAAACAATGACAAATAGTCCAGAAACCCTCACAGGTACTGCATTTAGTATTAAAAATATGCTCAAATCATAACATGGCAAACTCAAGCCCAACAGGCAACAACAACAGCTGTCAGTGTGCTGACTTGACTATGACTTGCCCAAAACTGCATGTGATTATCAGAAAGTGGGCATGTCTATAAAGGGGAGACTCGAGGGTACCCATAGAGCCCATTTTCATTCACATATCCTGAGGTCAGAGGTCAAGGGACCCCTTTGAAAATGGCCAAGCATGTTTTTCCTTGCCAAAATTTAGTGTTTGTAGCGTTATTTAGCCTCCTTTGCAACAAGCTAGTATGACATGGTTGGTACCAATGGATTCCTTAGGTTTTCTAGTTTCATATGATACCAGTATCTTCACTCAAGCTCCAAAACTGAGCCCGCTACAACCTCCAAAATCGTAAGTTGCGCTAATGTGCTAAAGAAATTAGTGGCGTTAAAACAAATTTGCGTTTACGCGTTATCGCGTTAAATTTGAGCCCTAGAACTCAGATTAAAACCAACGTCTGGGTAATCACATTTTTAAATATTTTCAATGTTTAAATACTCTACTTCATAAAAATAGGAACCATCCCAAGGTAAGAAAGATGATGGCTAGTGATAAACTAAGGAAATGAGCTAAAGCTCTTAGGGATGTGTGTTGGGAGGGGGAGTATTGAGAAGAGTGGGTGGGCTGTGATATATGTAACAAGCAATGATGTCACGAGAACAATTTGTCTGGGAGATAAAGACAAGTGGTGAAGTTGTTATCTAAGAAAGATGGCGAGACAGAGGCTGAGAGAGGGGTTGAATGCAACAAAATATATCACCACTAAGATACATGATAAGATAACATCAAGTCGGTATTTGCACTAATTTGATTTCAGTTGAGACAGTGTGCTTGTAATGCATCTTATAAACTAATAAAAAACCCTTTTAGTTTGTTACTCTTATTACTGATATTATGTTTTATCATTATTATTAATGATAGTTGCCATCCAGTGTTGTTGCAGAGTTTGGGAGCTGAGATTAAACAATGTCTTCAGTCTCTTAATATATTATGTATCAGCTAATTTCTACCGGCCAAGAAGTGTCTCGACTGTTGCAACACTGCCGCGCTCTTGCATCTCTTGCCTTTGTCACTCCCTTGCAGAGCAGAGAAGTCTTGTAAAAGTCCAGCTGTGAAGACAAATTCCAGAGCTTCCTGGAAAAAAATGCTATCAGACGGCATTAGCCAAAATAACGTTGTTGATTAATCATTTGCTAACAGGCTCTGACGTCGCTTCATGTGAGATACATCCAAAGGCTAAGGCATTACTCACACCCGCCTGGTGTTTCTGGTCACACGCTGACACAAACACACAAACACACACACACACACACGGACGTACAGAAAAAAACATGCATACCGTCATGCACAAAAACACCACTTTGAGCTTGAATGATGTGTGCATACCGCTCTCAGGCTCCTTTGGCCTGTCACCTGACTGCAGCTCGCAGACCAAGTTTGGTTTGTAATTCAACCCCTCTCTCCTCCGAACATTTGACAAGCAAAGCTCCAGCAGGTGACAGAGACAGAGAGCATCACACGGCCGAAAAAGATGTTTTTTAGTTTTTTTGTCCCAGTGAGAAATTAACCTCACCCAGATAAACGGTGATTAATTTAACTGATCAGAAACACATGCTAAACTGCTGTAAGGCCTTGATGAGAAGAGAATGTAAGGGCCAGATACTCTAGATCTAATTCATTACTGTATGTACATGAAGATTCATTGCCTCAGTAACAGCAATAGATCAAAGCAGTATCAGCAGATTGGATTACTGAACTTAAAGTTGATGATTGCTTTTTACAGTGAGGCAGAGAAAGACAAAAAAAAAAAGAGAATTTGATATCTCTTTCTCAGTAATCCTTTGCGCGATGACATTATTTTCATGCTGGTGTCTCCCTCATTACAGTAAACCAGAACATATGTACGCGGTGTCGTTTGTTTGTGCTTGTAATTAAAGACCCGTCACTTAGAGACACTTAAGTCTCCCCAGACCAAGACACACACAGCGAGAGATGTCTCTTCTGTAATGAAACTAAATGAATCATTGTAATTATTGTCAGACGGGTGCTGGGAGGGAATACCTCAGAGGCCAACATTATAGTGTTGAGTTGAGTGTGTGCGGTTATACTGTATAAAGAAAAGCAATTGAAGCTCTAGATGCAGGTGACAAGAAAATAGCCAGTACAGAATATTATGAACTCATCTGAACAGTAATTATCCTCATAATATGTATCTGTGCTCCAAGAAAGTCTCCAGATATTTGATGGCATACCTGCTAACATATCATTACACAAGACAAATGGTTTAAACAGCGCTGAAATACTTTTTCAAAGATGGAAAAAGGCACATAAGAGCCGCCCGCCGGCCAAGTTGATTCAGCAACAAATGATATTTTCGTTTTCATTTTTTGGTGCTGCGGTTGGGGTAAAATCCCTCAACGCAACTGCTGCAAAACCATCTGTCCAATCAGTGTCAGGTGAAATAACATGGATGGACCATGAATCACTGGAAAAATGTTGATTAAAAATCTGTATAGGAAATCTTTAGCAATGATTTGGACAGCTCTCGTGAGAGCCTTGAAGTCGGCTCGTAGAAAGTGTTCTGTTTTTCAGGATTTTTAACATTACCGTTCTTGCTGATGGGACCTGCCACTGTGCGCCTTTCCTACAGAGCGTAGCAGTTTAAAGGTCTAGCACCTGGAGTTATTTGAGTCCATGTTTTCTCCCTCCCAGGGAGCACAAGGTGGTTCACATGAGCATAAAAGTGTTCCACATTTTGTTAATGGACATGAATTATATGCTATTTCAACCATAAATTTATAACTGTTCTTATTTGCATGTATCACTTGTGTGGTTTGAAATAGTTGTGATTTGGATGATTTATGGAGAGACAATTTTGTCATTATAGAGTTTAAATTCCATTACAAATCTGCAGTTTTGAGCGAAGCAAACTTCCTCACTGGTCTACAGAAAGACTACATGAATACGGAGCTGGTCCTTTGTTCCAACATTGTCATTATACGCCAATATAATGAATTTTACTAGAGCTGCCACGATTACATGATTAGTTGTCAACTATTAAATTTATCTCCAACTATTTTGATAATCGAGTAATTGGTTTGAGTATTGAGTTTCCTTGAGGTTTTAGGAAAAAAAGTCTGAATTCTCTGATTCCAGTTTCTTAAATGTGAATATTTTCTGTTTTCTTTACTCCTCTATGACAGGAAACTGAATATGAATAATTTGAATTGTGGACAAAACAAGACATTTGAGGACGTCATCTTGGGCTTTGGAAAACACTGAGCGACATTTTCACCATTTTCTGACATTTTATAGACCAAATAACTAATCGATTAATCAAGAAAATAATCGACGGATTAATCGAAAATGAAAATAATCGTTAGTTGTAGACCTAAATGTCACTGTAATCCCTTGGTACACAATGAAGAACTCAACAGAAGTTAAACAGGTGATTTTACAGGCTAATCCCTCACCTGAACATGAGCTACAATTTATCTGGTAAGATTTCACAAAAAGGCGAGCATTTTTTTCTTGCATTTTTTTTTTCCGATGAATAGCAGTGGTGAAAGCTGTATTTATATCCTTATATGAAAGTAGCAATACCAGAATGTGAAAAGGCTAACTGCTCAGCAGCAAACAGCAGACAGACAAAGTTAGCGATTGGCTGGGGAACATAGTGGAACATTTAGCAGCTAAAGAGCCAGATATTTCCCTCAGGCGTTGGTGGAGACCAAAATAAGAGATAAAAGGAGAGTTAATATTGGACACAACTCCAAAGGAATAGTATTGTTGCTCTGTGTCTGCTGGATATGTAAATAAGCAACTTTTTGCTAACAACTTTGCCACATAATTTTACTATGTTGTCAGTAATATGTCAGTGTTGTGTTTATAGCGTGTTCTACATCTTGTGTTTCAGACTTGCATTTAGGCTTCAGGTATGTGTCTGCTTTTTTTGGGCCTTTTTTTATGCCTTTATTTGATAGTGATAGTGGAGAGAGACAGGAACTGTGGTTAAAGAGAGTAGGGGAATTATATGCAGCAAACGGTCCGGCCAGCCAGGAATCGAACTGGGGACTCTCTGCTCAGGGCATTCGCGCCCTAACCCCTTGGCTATTGAGTCGTCCCTGCTTCTTTCTGCTGAATATTTTTACCAGCTGCGACAGCAACGCTGGTATTGTTTTCACCTTGTGAGTCTGTGTGTGTCATCATGGCAAATATGGTCCTGGAGACGCATACTGTAGCGGGAACTACCACAGAAGTTGTTTCTTTTGAGTACTTTGCCAAGTGTTTATATTTTATATTTATTGAGATCAAAATGAAGGTCGAGCTCAAAGATGGGCGTGGTCTGAGCAAGGGGGACCAAGGGGCCATCGGCCTCCCCACTTTACGCCCCTGGCCTGATGTGGCATCAAAAACTTTACAGGTGTGTAGTTCAGATAAGGATGACGGCCGAGTTCGAAGATGGGTGTGGTCTGAGCAAGGGCGCCAGAAGTAGGGGGGTAGGAAGTGGGGACTTTACGCTCCTGATCTGGCATCGCAGCTGGTGTAATCCCATCACAAGGTGGTCTCTATCACATGTTATTTTTTTTCTAAGAAGACGTGTCACATTTTTTAAACATCAAAACATTATATTTTATGGGAAGAAGAAAAATGAAAGAAATGCATACTTGGAAAGAGCAAACTCATGTTGTATTAACAAAATGTGCAGTAGTGGTTCCTCAGGCTGCAGTGAGTCCTCTGTGACTTATAAAAGCATTATTATCAACTCTGATGAGCATAAAATCTTGTATCTCTAATTTTTATTACTGAATCTGTCCAAAACCTGTTGGATCAACATAAATATGCCTCACACTATCAGGCTGTTGTTTTTCTTAGTCTCTAAAAAGTTGAGATATTTAGAGATGTGAGGTTTTCACCCGACAGTGTGCAGTGATATCGGAGAATGTGAATCCGTCTCCTCTGGCTCTGGAGTGTTTAGTCTGAGCGCTGAACAAAGGGTAGAGCAGGTCGTCCACCAATCAGAAGGTTGGTGGTTCGATCCCCGGCTGCTCCGGGTCACATGTCGATGTGTCCTTGAGCAAGACACTTAACCCCAAATTGCTCCCGAAGGCATAGCCATCGGTGTGTGAATGAGTATTTAGATTACATCCTGATGGGCAAAGTTGGCACCTTAGCAGCCTCTGCCATCAGTGTATGAATGTGTGTGTGAATGGGTGAATGCTGACATGTAGTGTAAAGCGCTTTGAGTGGTCGGAAGACTAGAAAAGCGCTATATAAATGCAAGTCCATTTACCATTTAACACCACCATCTGCTTTACAGCTGACTGTTAGAGCGAGGGGCTAATTAGAACAATGGTAATGTCCAATCATCTATGCTACATTAAGCTAACATCTAACACAACCAATCAGGAGGTCAGGGAGCACCAGGGCTGAAAGCTCATGAGAGGAGCTGTTACTGTCAAATAGTTTCATAGGGTTTGTAACATTTTGGTTACTAACGTTGATGACCTTATAACCAGTAAGTTTTGTTTGTAATCATAGAGAGCAGTATATTCTAATAAATATAGATGACCAATAGATACTTTGTTTGTTTTGTGTGGGATGTACCCATACAACGTATTCTCATACAACGGTTCGTATAATATCTTACGAAAAAGTTATTTCTCCTTTTTCGTTTGTTTTCCTATGAATGTCCAGTAACACGTACATTTCTGCTCGCTACATGCATACAGTCTTTTCAAAATAAACTTCTGTCCTCACAGGACACAACTTCCTTAGGATAAGGCAAGAAAGCTTCTTAGTTAGGCTTAGGAAAATATCGTGGTTTGGCTTAAAATAACTCCAGAAGTGCCGTTACTTTGTGACAAATAAATCAACATTGACTTCTGGTTTCACACGGGACACGAACGCCGGTCTCCGGGGTGAAAGTCCGGTGTTTTTTGACCCACCTGTCCACCTCAACCTCCTCCTTACAAGGCGTTTGCCACTATTTATATTTCCTGGTTCACAATTACGTTAATTACACACAAATTGATTTCGTGAGATATACACAAATTTTAGTGCATTACTTTTCATAGGTAAGGTATAGCTACAAACAGTGTATGAGACCAGCCCACATGACACTTCGGAGGCTGTTCAAGTATCTACAGCAAGTCAAGTCAAATAAAGTCTAAACTAGCTCTGAGATTATTAGTTGTTTAATCAGTTAGTTGATAGACAGACAGTTCATTTATTGAATGCCTGAAAGGTTATCCCATTAATTTACCGGGTACTATGTGTGAAAGGGGCTTAAGTTAGAGGATCACATCATCTGGGAACCATAAATAGCTATACAACATTTTGTGACAATCCAATGACTGGATAAATTTGAACTTGTTGGTGGTGGTAGATGAAAAATCAGGGGATCGGCAAAGTCCATAAGATTCAACCTATGGACACCATGAATGTTTGTACTAAATTTAATGGCAATCCATATAATAGTGGTTGAGATGTGTCAGTTTAGACCAAAGTGGCGGACTGACCTTTTCTAGACGAAAACATCTTCTCTTATTCGGTCTCCCTCCCTATTTTCCTAAACTGTCTTTCTCTTCAAAGCATCTCAAAATCATCGGTATAACCCCAACACTACCTACACCCGAGCTGAGTTCTGACCTTTCCAGCTATTCCCATGAGCCCCCAACATCAGTTACAGTATCTTTTCTTCTTCCTCCTCCTCTTCCTCTTCATCCCCTCTCGCTCCCATGCCCCTCAGCCCTGACACCAGCCTCCCTTTGAAGTCCTCTTTTAAGAGCACAATTAACCTCCTCCTCCAGACACCGCACTCACTTCTCACCTTTTTAATAACACACTCATAGACAAGTGTCAGACCGTTTTTTTCTTTCTTTCTCTCACACACACTCTGTCACACACTCACATGCACACTTAGATCTACAGGTCCTTACAACACGCCTGTAAATTCTATGTCACTTGGCTGCGAACTCAGAGACCCTTTTCTGTGTATATGCTGTGGCACTGTGCGTGCGTGCGTGCGTGCCTGCCTGCCTGCCTGCGTGCGTGTCTGAGTGTGTGATAGAGAGGGGGCAAATGAAAGAGAGAGACAGAGGTGGTTTCTGGTGGTTTGACTCAGTGTTAATGTAGTTTCCGGTACTTTGATACAAAGTGAATCAGTGGTGACTGGGGGGTGAAAAAGCCAACATAGCAGCAGACCACCTAATTGTCACTCAGCGTGTTCTCTTTACAGAACCTGTGCAGTTCAGTTCAACAGAAATTATTTTGAGGAACATACACAATAGTATGTGGCCTTATTCCAAAACCACAGTCATTATTTCGCTGCTAGCAAGATTTTACTTCCATTCATCCACAAGAGCTCAGCTTGACATCTTAAAAGAGAAAAAGGTTGCGTCCATTCTCCCGCAATTCACCCCCATACCTCCACGATCTGTAAATGCTCAGTGTTTCCTGCGCTGGCAGGATACATGGCCTCAGGCTCCCGGAGTAATTCGGTGCAGGGGAATCCAGCTTTAGTGACTCAGGATGACAAGGATGTTTTCCTTTTAATTCAGGGTCAGGGTGCTGGTGAATATTGCCTGATAACAGTAGCCAGAGTGAAATAATAATGAAATCTCTCCTCTTCTTGTTGTTGTTTCTCATCTTGTTTTTGTCTTTATGGGAGATGAAACTGTTGTAGATGGTGATGTGTGCCAAAACCAAAATGGTTGTCTCTAAAGCTCATACCTTGTAGCATTAACATAGAAACATTTGCCCCCGTTCAGCCACAAGAGAGTTAGTGAGGTTGAGCACTGATGTTTAGAGCTGCTTTCATTCATCAAAGATAAATGTTGACTATGGCTTAGATCAAACTAATAGTCCGACTTCAGATGGACGGCACAAGGCTGTCTTGTTCTTGACTATCTTAAGACAACAATGATTTGCTATGAATTCGTGGTAAATTAAGACTGAAGGTCTTTGAACACTGTCAGTATTTTTCGTATGCATTTTGTTTTATCCGTCATTCGATAAAAAAAGAAATCTTGTACACTCCGAGTCTGATATGTTTTATCATTCTATTCATTGCAAAAATGTACCAATACAAGACAAAACTGAATTAATTACGTGGGTACAATGGATAGCGCTTGTCCAAAACGTTGCTAGTGAATGAATGACATTAGCATTTAGCTGCCTAGAGCACAATCACTACTGTCTAATCTTTTGTACATCCTTTATTTTTCAACCATCCTCGATTCCAAGCTGTTCTGCAATCAAATCTATCTTTAAATTATCTATCTCTTTTGCCTTTTGACTGATGCGAAAAAACGCAGAAAATAGAACCTGTTCCGAAAACTTCAACGATAGACGATGGATTGGCATAACGTGAAGTTGTATTTATTTTAAAACGTGACAATTTCAGACGAAAAAAATACAGACTTGGTGTTCAAAGGCCTTTAATCAAACTAAACATGGCTGAGCAACTGTATCTAACCGCTGAGCTCTGTACACTCAAGTCAGAAAAAGCAGTAGATCGCTACGTTTCAGAGACTCGAACAGTGTTTTTGTAACAAACCTGGTAGCTGCATCTGCATGTTGATATTGTCTCTATGAAGCCAATTTTGTTTTTGTACAGTTCTGGAAAATTCAGAAACAGGAGTAATTAGTTTCTCGTCCATCTTTCAGATCAAACAGTGGTCAACAGCGATTGGCTGCACCCATAAAGGTCAGTGCTGTGCATGGGGCAGATATGTGTTATGTCAATCTGCAGCCAATTTTTGAAATATTATTGGAAGAATATTAAGATTTTCCTTAATTTGAACTACAGTAAACTGAAAAACAGCCCCAGTCCAAAAGTACACAAAAGGGGTGTCCACATCCTTTTGGGCATCTTCTCATGCGAGAGGGTCCAGAGTTCAGCGGCTTTAAGAGGAGTGACATGGGGCTAAGCCTGCTGAGTATTGAGTTAGATTGAGAGGATATTCCATATGCAAACACAGACGTGCTGCCTTCCTATAATAACTTCCTCAGAAGCGACGGCAGCTCAGTGTTGAGCTATTTAAGACCAGCGAGCCTTTGAGGAGGGAGGATTTTCCTTCCCCACTTCTCTCCCTCCCTCCCTCGGTCTCTCTCTTTCTGTCATTAATAATATGATATTGTCCCATCTGTCGGGGGAGCCAGCGTGGACCACGTGTTTCCAGTTAGGCTCATCAGAACCTGATGTGGGGAGGCCGGAGTGAGCGAGAGGGACTGAATCTGGGAAGCCTGGCCTAGAGTGGGAACGGCGGCACTGGGCGAGGTAATTAAATGACAGGGTCTCCACTATTTCAGTGCGCAGGTATACACTTCAGTGATATATGAAAACTCACAAAGTCTGTTTGGAATAAGGAGGACTCTTGGGAAAGATAATGCGAGCTGCAAAATGTTATTATCCAGCTCGAACAATAAATAGTCAAATAAAGATGTTTTTTCTGACCTCTTTCACATGACACACTGTGCAAAACATTCTCCCTCCCAGATGTTTAGTTTCATGGCTCCCTGCCAAATGTTTACATTCACATATTGTTCACAATATACAAGTGATCGTAAAATTAGATTGTCTTATATGATTGGTTTTACAAAGTAAAGTGTAGGTGCCCTGGGACACAAGTACATTGACATCAATATTAACATATTTGTAACATGCCATAATGTAAAACACAAACAAGAAAATAGCCTGATCAAAGGCCTTGTTCTGCCCACTGCTATTACCCCACCGCCAGACAGTATTGCTGCAATCATTCTGTGCTAAATCAGATGCAGAAATAAACATCTCTGGGGTTTGGATCTGTAGCCAAAACTCTCTCAGATCAGGGATCTCATCCAACTCTCCTACATCTAGACAGAGCAAAAGAGCACATGATAATGTATTATTGAATATCATCAATACACATGCAAACATTGAAGGTTTGTAGACAATGAAGACAGTGGGTCATGAAACTGCTGCACTGAATCATGTTTAAGAACAAGAGGAATAATGTAAACACTTAACCATGGCTCTTACTGCTATTCACAGTACACCACTTGCAGTGTTTCTGTGCAGGACTTTTGCTGTGTTGTGGTGTTGTGGTCTTCCACAGTCGTGAGTGTAACTGTATCTCAGTGACCTAGGTTACTGCCGCCAGCAGATCTGCAGTCGGCTCAGTGATGTCAGGGAATGCACCAGCGCGCCCAGAGATGGTGTAGCGGCTGCCGGGGGAATACCACTCAATTTCAGAAATCACATCTGCTATCATCACGGCGTAGCACCGTCAAATCTCTTTTTTAGGGGAACCGAATAGCGAGGAAACCGGAGAGCCGAGGCTGTAATCTGCGTGATGTCATCCTGGTGCACCGCCCGGAGCGACAATCAAGATGAGGCTGAATTTTGTGAAATGTTTTGTGAGCCTTAGCTGATGTTAGATTTGAGTCATAAAATGTGCGTTTTCCCCGGAGGAAATGTTCCAGCGTACCGTTATAGTCACCTATTCCAACTTTTCCAATTGATTCTCTATGGAGCTGTGCACCGTTCACAGATTCTTTATCGTTTCTGACTCTTCGCGTACAGTATACAGATTCAGCAATCCTAGAAATATTATACTGTAATGGTGTAATTCAGAGGAGCTCCCTTGGTGGCTTTAGCTGCTCATATATAAGATCAAATCAGGCCAGAGCTTCTCTCCTGTCTCGCTACTCTCTGATCCCTCTCATCATTCAGTAATGCTTGATGGATTCTACTAAGAGCCAAATGTAGATTACTTAAAAGCATCTTTGCATTAATATCATCTTTTATCCATTAGACGTTTGGTTCAAAGACCGTCTTAAGATGCCTTTAGGAAACGAAACCCATAGATTTTGAATCATTTCGATTTGGTTTGATTCCATTTGGTTTGCTTCAGAGAGAAGGACTTTTGAATGTTCTCCATCAAAGGATCGCCTTGTAGGAGAATTAAAACCTTGTTTTTCACCAACAAAAAAAAAAAAATGTGTCTATGAAGTTTTGGGCCCATGCCGTGATGCGGAGCAACCAATCCAGCCATGTTGTAATTTAGTAAAACACTTAAAGCAGTTTGTGTTTTCTTTACCGCATATACTATGTGTGTCCACATTTGATTGTGTGTTTGCATGCTTTCATGTTGGTGAATGTGTGCGAGTGTGTTTGTGGGCCACAGTAGGCTGCAGGCGAGGTTACATCTTGCAGCAATTAAGCTGCATGCGTCTCTTACGCCCCTCCATTCGTCTACTGCGGGGTCTCGTTTCAAGGCCAGGCTGCGTTAGACAAACTGAGAACATTTGACGGCTTGGTGGCTTGATGGTTGAACACAGCAACAACATGTTGCACACATCAGTTAATTACTTGACAATAAAATGTGGTCACATTAGATGGAACGTAAGCATGTTAACAATGTTGACAAACCATAGAGATGTGCAGCAGAGGGAAGAGATGAAAAGAAAGAGGGAGAGGAGGAGGAGGAAGGGAGGCAAAAGAGAGGTAGAGAGATAGGTGAAGTGAGAGATGAGGTGAAGGCTGTAATGTGATGACAGTTGCTGAAAAACAGTTGCCAGGAACGAAAATTTGCATTTGGAAATGTGTCAGGCCTGTTTTATTTCTCGGTTTTGTTCCATCATTTCCACAGTGTTCATTACCGTCAGACCTCCCATAAAAATACATATGTAAACACACAGTGTTCTGCCAAGGAGAGAGAGCCGCGGCTCAGTGATACTTAAAAGTTCCCCGATGACAGCATGAATGCAACCACGCACGTAGTTATCATGGCAGAGATTACTGACATACCAAAACCTCTCCCTGTTTATACTGTAGGAGCCTGGATGCCAGAAGCCAATTGTCCCCAGCATTGCTAAGAGGCACTTAGCACGGCTAAATGTTACAATATAATTAGTTTTAACTGTGTAGTTCAACAGATAGTCAACAAACAAATAATCTCTTGTAGATGTAGACTCACAGAAGTATTGTGTCTGTAGACAATGAGGCCTGGGACAGCTTTATGTGGCTGTGTAGTGGAGATTACCCCATGAAGGTAGTTGAAAGATATTCAGATATTACTGTATATATTCCCAGTGTTTGATAAACTGCCAGTGTTTCATTAAATTGAAGCACATTTTATATTTGACATTCTTTGGTAAATTGAAGTTTGGTCTCAAGTTGATAACCTGAGTGGTTATTGGTAAGCAGATTCTTTGCACTACATGGCCAAAAGTATGTGGACACCTGAAGATTACGCAATTATGTGATTGTTGAATATCTGATTCTAAATGGGTAGCAATATGCTGCTATAACAGCCTCCACTTTTGTGGGAATGCTTTCCATAAGATTGTGAGGTCAGGCACTGTTGTTGGGTAAATTGCAAACCACAAATGGAGTGACGTTCTTCAGTAGTCTTTATGATACTACATTTTATTGGGGGTACAACTATCCACAGTTTGATCAGAGATGTGCAGCAGAGAGAGATCAGAGTTCAGCTGCAGCCCAGATATGTCGAAGGTCGTCACCACCAGGCAGAGGAACCTCTCAGCTTTGAAGGCTTTACGTGTAGGTTACAGCAGCTGGTTATACTGTCTCACAAATTGTAATAGACACATTAACAATGTACGTTAATAACCATTTCTGTAAATGTGTCATAGTCAGCTAAAATATTCCCAGTCCAGATGTCTTTAATAGCAGCCAAAATATTAGGAAATACTTCATTAAAGCAGAAATAACACATACTGGCAGATACAAGTAGCAACACTTGAGCAGATAACACTCACTGAGACCGAGCATACGGCCTCTGACGCACATTAGTGAGAAGCCATTCAACAATATTTACTAAGCCCACAAACCTTGATTAGTAGGAAATACACGGTATAAACTGCACTGCTTTATTGCTGCCGTGCTTAATTACTAGTGAGTCATGGTTGTCAAGAAAACTAACTAAAAAAGTCACCTCTTCATCAGCAACTTCCTCTTCCCCTCCTCAGCCTGTTCCCGTCATGCTTCTGGCACCTTATACAGGTTTGCACGCCACTTCAGAGGAGTCTGTTAGTGGCAGATTAGTCATCCTCCCAGTGATTCAACATATACACTTGTCCCTCTCTCCTGATCTGCTGCTCTCGCTTCTCCATTTTTTTTTCTCTTGGCCACAACCTCTTCTCATTTCCTCCCGGAGTGGGCTCCTTCAGCCGCAGTCTTCCTCTCCTGGGATTTGACCTTCTCTTATGACTTCTCAACATCGTCTAAACTCTTCGCTCTGAACTCTTTTTCTCTAAACAGAATCACCCTGAATCAATTCACGTACTCTTTTGCATTCATATATCATAAGCTGTCTTTCTTTGTCCTTTTATTGGAAAGCGTGTCAGTCACAAAGTTCCTTATCTGTGCTCTGGGGTTCCTCTGGGTTCATCTCTGGGTCCCCTCATTATTTGCCATGTTTTGCTGTTCCGTGGGCTAAATCCATTAACCCCTTGAACTTCACTGCCTCAACGGCAGAGTTCATCCTGCCACTCACACTAAGGCTGGGATATTTGACAAATATAGGCCCTTATGATCACAGCACCAGATCTCTCTCCACTAACCCCCAAGGCCTGAGGGCAGAACGTGTGGGAAAGCAAGATTGACAGGAAGTTATTGTGTAAAGGCAGAGGTGTGTGTGTGTGTGTTTGTACAAATGTGTGTAGTTTCTTGCGTGCATTATGCGTGTGTTTGCCCAGCGGGCAGAACACAGGGCTAGGACAGGAAACGAAGTGGTTGTGCCACCGGTTAGGGGAAACAGAACGGCAGATAAATTACCCCGAGTCGGGCTGGCAGGACTTCTGAGAGCCAAAGCTGAGTGGACATTGAGGGAGGACAGAGTGTTGACATGGAGGACGGTGTGCCTAACCCAACAGGAAGATAAACAATGTTTTTTTTAATTCATCCAGTATTTCAAACTCAAAGTGTATATTTCTTACTCTGATCCTGGAGGAGGCTAGAGTAAATGCAGAAACTGAACATTAGATATCATGTGTATATGTGTGGGGATGTATGGGGACAAATTAAAGGAAATAAACAACATGAAGTGACTAAGTACAGTGTTGGACCACCACGAGCCACCAGAACAGCTTCAAATGCTTCCTTTGCATAAATTCTGCAAGTCTCTGTAACTCTACTGGAGGGATAAAACACCATTCTTCTAAAGATATTCCCTCATTTGGTGTTTTGATGATGATGGTGGAGAGTCTGTACTGTTTTACAACCTGTTTACGTTTGTGTGTGTGTGTGTGTGTGTGTGTGTGTGTGTGTGTGTGTATAAATAACTCTTATTATGCAAATATATATTATATTATTTTATATATGTTAGATTTTATCCTTATATTTTAATGTAGATTCTCATTTTTTTACTTGCAGGACTTTCTTTATATACATATTTAATGAGCTTAGTTGAAGGGAGCCTGAGATCTAAGATTTTCATACTACTTCTCTTTAACTGTGCATATGACAACAAATTAGAGATATGAGATCCAATTTTGGCAAAGGCTGCCATCTAGTGGTCATATACCGCCTGATCAGTCTTAAACTGCTCTTCACCAAACACTTGCCACAAGTATGTTTAGATAAATCTGATTTGACTCTATAATGAACAAAGAAACATTGTGGCCCGTTTTTGGTTAACAGAGGAACAGCTTTTGTTTTTGATAGCCAAGGTTTAATGAAACCAAGCATGTGACGTAAAGCCCTGAATAATTTTTTGTATCTCATTTAACTAGAAGCCAAAGGTCTGGTGTTGTTTCTGTGGTAATTGAGTTTGGCAGATAAAAAATAGATCATGTGAGTTGTGTGATTTGGGAAAAGTGTGTTCCATTTTCTTTTGTGCTGGACATACATTTATAATTTAAGAGTATATTCTGGTAAACAAGTGTATCTGTTGCTTGGTTTTGATGTGTTTCTATTGGCCAACTTTGTCTCAAAAGCTTGGAAAAGAAAGCACTGTTCTTGTGCTGTTTGAACATGTATACAGGGATATTTGCACCTTCCTGATTTCTTATATTTTTGCATATTTGTCACATTTAATGTTTCAGATCATCAAACAATATTGAATATCAAGACAACCTGAGTAAATACAAAATACAGTTTTCAAACAATCATTTCATTTATTGAAGGAAAAAAGTTATCCAACAACAACTGGACATGTGTGAAAAAGTAATTGCCCCCTTTTAATTAGACTTGACACAGTCAGGCTTCATTACTGCTAAGCATTACTTATATAGAACCTTTCAAGCACTGTGAAGTTGGCTAAAAGGTCTCAATAAGTAGCACAGTATGACGCGATCAAAAGAAACTCCAGAAGAGAGGAGAAAGAAAGAAATACATCGGTCTGGAAAGGGTTACAAAGCCATTTTTATGGCTCTGGCACTCCAGCGAACCACAGTGAGAGCCATTATCTCCAAATGGAGATGGAAATTGGAACAGTGGTGAATCTTCCCAGGAGTGGCCGGCCTACAAAAATTCCTCCAAGAGTACATTGACGCCTCATCCAGGAAGTCACAAAAGAACCCAGACAGGCATCTAAGGAACTGCAGGCCTCGCTCGCCTCCGTTAACGTCAGCACTCGAGACACATTTGCCAAAAAACACAGTAATGACCCCCAAGTCTTTACGGATAATGTTCTGCATTCAACAATAACTAACAGTCAATCATGGTGGTGGTGTGATGGTGTGGGGATGCTTTGCCGCTTCAGGACCTGGAAGACTTGCCATAACTGATGGAAGCATGAATTCTGCTCTTTACCAGAGTCATCAGTCCGAGCGCAGCTGTGTTGTGCAGCAAGACAACAGTCCAAAGCACAAGAGCAAGTCCACCCAAAAAGTCCACCAAAATTAAGGTTTTGGAGCGGCCTATTCAAATTCCTGACTTGAATCCAATTGACATGCTGTGGCTGTGGCTTAAATGTGCAATTCATGCTCGAAAACCTTCCAATGTGGCTGAATTAAAGCAATTCTGCGAAGAAGAGTCGGCCAGAATTCCTCCACAGCGATGTGAAAGACTGATCTCCAGTAATCGGATCGCAATTACTTTTGCTCACGGGTGATGTACGTGTTGGATTACCTTTTTCCTTCAATACATGAAATGTAAAGGCGACATATGCCCATTTTCAGCTTCAGACTTGTATTTTGGGTTTCTTATAGAACATGTTTACTTACTTTAATGTTCAAAAAAATATATTTTTCTCATACTGTCAGTCTGAATATACCTGTATTCACCCTAGGGCTGCACAATTGATCGAATATTAATCGCAATCACAATTTTGGCCTCCCACAATTAAATGAATATGATCGCCTGAGATATTGACATTTAAAATGCCCGTTCTGCTCATAGAAAATGCTGCAGTATATCAAATCAAGCGCTTCCTAAACTAACAGCTAGCCACCAAGCCGGTGATGGAGATGTTTTGGCTTCACTTTTGGGTATGGATATTATCTATACAACCAATGTGTTTATGATTTAAATTAAGAGCATAAAATTGTTTATCTAGCGTTTATTGTTGCTAATTTTGCTCTCAAATTGCACAACAGTGATGCATTTAACTTTAAAATGTAGCCAACAAAGGGGTAGGTTGAATAACCTGTATTTTTTCATGTTGCAATATATATAGCAGAAAAATAAACAATGGGTTGTCTCATTCCACAGATTGTGTTGGTGGGCACTCCAGATACCCAGATGTCTGTGTACAAGCACTGAAAAGGTGAGTTTGTCATGATATTTCCCTCTAAATACTGTATTTTGTGTTTACTCAGGTTATCTCTGTCTTATATTCAATTTTGTTTGAAGATCTGCGAGTTTTTATGCTTTTGAAGTTAGCAAATACATTTTCACTGCACTGTATGTGGCATTCTGAATCTGGTTTATCTGTGGTGTCTTGTATTTACAAGAATATTACCATGCCCAGCATGTGGGCTGGGCGTACTGTAGTTGTATGCATGACACAATAACCAAAACCTAACTTCAATCACTATGCTAAATAACATTACCTTTCTTACAATAATGAGGCCATTTACACGTTTTGATATGAGCAGGGAAACATAAAACAGACACATAAATGGTACAGTATTTTGAAAATGTATTAATGTGGGCAACAAAGCAGTTTGAAAACAAGCATTTTTTTTTCATGTCACTACAAAACTCTTAGTGTAGAAACAACCAACAAAATTCTTTCTTTTCCCTTTCTTGTTACAAAACATTTCAGTCAAGGCTTAGAGAGAAAGAGGGAAGTTGTTTATGATATTCTACAACCTATGGAATAAAGCAAAAGCTCTACTCGGGGTCTAACAAACCTTACAGTCAGGTGTAAATCAGTAGAAAAGTTCCTGAGTAAGAGACGAGGTTGGGAGCTTCAGTCGGTCATACACAAATGAATCTGACTAACGTTTAACAGCGTCAGTGTTTAATCTCAAACACTGTTCAGAAGCAGGGTGATATCTAAGTGCGTATGGCTCTAAGTACAGTACGAAGGCAAAGGAGTGTGATGTGAAAACATTTCAGAAGCCTCTAGAAGACACAAAGAAATGCATTTGAAATGTATTCTGTACATAGTGTATATCCGTACCTACAAAGAAACACTGAAAGAGATGGGAATATCACGAATAGAAAGACAGAAAACATTCCTCCTGGTAAATGTAAATAAATTAATAAGGAAGTCTGGTGAAATTGGCATCAACGGCAACTGAGAATTACTGATATTGACGGTAATTCTCAGTCGAAAAGTACTGCAGAGCCAGAAAAATACTGTCGGATTGCAGGCACGTGACAGCAGACTCAACCATTTGCTTTCAGCCGACACATTTTGCTTTTCAAGTAAGGGATCGAACAAAAGACCAACGTGTAAGATAAAGATAAGAGGAAATGTAAGAACTAGAAATCTTACCTCCTAACTATCCTTAGAGTCAAAATATTCAGTTACAACTGAAATGTTTTATTACAGTAAACAATCATTCAACCCCTTATATGTAAAATATGAATAATAACAGGAAATTAACTAATTCAGGTGTAACTAGACCAAATAGTGCGTTGTTATACTCAAGGCAAAGTAATTTCATTCACACAAAACAAGGCCATCAAAAATACAGCTGTCAAACCTCTTCATTAAAGTACAGTATCTTAGAAAACATTGCATGTAATACAATTCAGTAAAATACAGTTTTATAATTTTTTTGTGCTAATGGGAAAATAGCAATACAAACAGTATCATGCTTTTTCTTCATAGAAGTGCGACAAAAAACAAACATTTTTATGTGATTTTTGGGCTGGCGTTGAGCAAAGTCACATGCATTGTTTAGAGGGCACAAATAATTTAGATTGTATCAGGAAAATGTTGAAAACCGTGAAACCTTTTAGACAACAAGTAAAATACTACTAACACTGTTGTATCATAAAATAGATACTAGCAAAAACCAACCACATTAAACTCACTGTTTTCAGTGGAATGATTAGTACGCACATGTTTATGTCAGATTACACGTGTTTGCATTATTATTGTCCAACAGCATGTGATTTAAGTTTACTACACATTGACAGTGTAGTGTTTACATGCACATACAAGTTTGGCTGGAACCACTTCGTTCACTCATTCATTTGAATGGTCAATTGGCTGATGTACAGTATCTGTATGCTGGGCTGGGCTTTCCCAAAAACATCTTTCATCATAAGATTGATGACCTTTAGATCTTAGTCGGTCAAAATCACATTAGCAAAGACAATGAGCATGACTAAACCTATTCCTCAGTAACAAAGTTTATCCAGAGGCACCATGTGTTGGCCTTGCTTGTAATCAGCACAAGCAACGTGTGAATTTGGAGGTGCTGACGGCAGCAGTTCACTTCACTTTCGCTCACAACATGCTTTTGGGAAACCAGGCCCAGTGTGTCTTAGCAAGCCTCCTTGGCTTGGCTTGGCACCTTGCACATCATCAGGATCTGCTTCAAGGCTTTCTGGACGTCCTCGTCCATCTGACCCTGAAGGCACATAACACCGGTTCAGTTAACTAACTCAAATAAATACACAATAAGTACTAAGGCTGCCCCCTCTTAATCGGTTGTTTTGGTCTTACTCAACTAAAGCTGGGCGTACACTGTACGATTTTAGCCTGTTTCTGGCCCAAATTTTTAGCCGCACGACTCATTTTAGAGTCGGACTGAATTTCAGCTTCGTCGGGCGTTGTTTGCCGTGCAGTGTACAGGGGGGACCGAGGACCGATTAACTCTTCCCGACCGGCCGTTGGACAGTTTTTTTCGAGATAATAATGTACAATAGATATAGTAAAACGTACTTAGCTTACCTCCAATTCTCTCTGCAAAATGGACAAGCCATACTGTCCACGTCTTCCTAGACTCCTTCTGCCTTGTTAGCATCGTAATCCGTACAGACCTCTGCTAGCAAACAAACTTTACCTCGGAGCTTTCAAACGAATCTTTATTGACAACTGTCAATAGCCAGAACGGTTTGCAGGGGCCGACAAGTCATGTTTTTTTTTCTATTTTACACGTACAGTGTGAGCCCATAAATTGTGAGCTTTGGCTTTACATCGCAAACGATTTACTCATACAGTAGGAGTTTAAAGTGGTGCTTTTGTGTGATTCTTTGTGGAGAAACTCAGTTTTACAGATCTGATGATTAAATCAACTAATCAATTAGTCAACAAAATCATGAGTACTAGTTGACTAAGAATTTAAGTAAAACGCAAGTTACTATGGGATTTAAAGGGCCAGTTCACCCAAAAACAAAAAAAAGTCATTATTATTTCTCACATCTTTCTCACATCATCAACATTTGGGTTGATTTTCCAGATTTTGAGATGTCCGGCTGAGATTTCTGCTGCCACCCCAATAAAATGGAGGACGTCACTATGAACAGGTTTCAGTGGAACTACTTTCTACTTAAAACATGATCCCATATGCTGTAGATTATATATTTTTAATGTAATTTTTCAGTGTTTTTTTTCAGAGCACATCAAATGCAACTGCATTCACCTCCATCGTATTGGGATGGAGGCAGAAATTTTATTGCAAAACTATCTGCATGGCTACATACCACAACTGGTAAGTGAGGAAAAGTATATTTCTTCATATTAGTAGTTCATAATCAATTTGAGTGAACCATTCCTTTACAATTTGAGTTGAAAACTTGACTTGCACTCTTACAGCAAACTACTGGATGGATTTACCTGGACAGCATAGAGAAGGTGCATCCTGTAGACTGACACTATCTCATGGTGCTGCTTCTTTGACTCCTACAAAGGAAACATGAGGTAAATACAAATTTTTTCATCTTTACAATTAAGTATTCAAAGTACAGTACAGTACATTAATTATTGTGTATTCTATCTAAAAATATGTTGAGCAAATCTTACAGCTAGCTGATACTGTAGTTGTTTGATTTGTTGCTGCATCGTCTCCAGCTGCTGGCTTAGCTGCTGGTTTTGCTGCTGTCTCTTGGAGGGAGAACCAGAGCTGTAAGAGAGCTGTGATAGGCTGTTTAAGGCGTCCTTCAGCTTCCCCACCTCCCGAGACAGGTCATCTATCTGAGAGGGAGAAACAGAAAACATCTAGTTAAAGGCAGGGTTGACGATGTTAGTATACACTATTTGTTATATTGGTTGAAATGGTCTTTACACCCCGACAGCGATCCATTACTTATGAGCTCTGAAAAAGGACCGGAAAAGAGCCGTCATCTGTAGCTGCTGTAATCCTGTAAAAACATCTACCACTCACTGTATGGAAGTTTTTCTTGGACTTTATTAGTTGTAATCCACAGAAGACAATTCACAAATATGTATCATGATCTGCAAATATTTCACTATCCACAAATGTGTAAATTTGTATTTGTGTTGTGTAAAGTCACATCCACAAAAATAAAGAGCGATTTGCAAATACGCATAACTTACTCTGTAAATACGTATTTTAAGATTTACATGTAAAGTGATATATACGCATTTGTGGATCCTTTTTTACACGTGGAATGATATTTGTGCATTTGCTGATCTCTTCCTGTGCATTTGTGGGCCTCGTGACATTTGCAACTTCCCTCCTGTTTGTTTACGGAATTTTGTCCAACTCGTACAGCACCAGATCTGTAGAAAATAGTTGTAATCCACAGAAGACAATTCACAAATATGTATCATGATCTGCAAATATTTCACTACCCACAAACGTATTTTTGTATTTGTGTTGTGTAAAGTCACATCCACAATAATACAGGGCGATTTGCAAATACGCATAACTTACTCTGTAAATACGTATTTCAAGGTTTACATGTAAAGTGATTTATACGCATTTGTGGATCCTTTTTTACACGTGGAATGATATTTGCGCATTTGCAGATCTCTTCCTGTGCATTTGTGGGCCTCCTGACATTTGCAACTTCCCTCCTGTGTGTTTACGGAATTTTGTCCAACTCGTACTGCAGCAGATCTGTAGAAAAAATCTGTAAGTAAGAGGTGCATTTACTAGCTCCACCAGCAGGTGGCGACATTCCCTCACATGAGCTGACGGAACTACAGTCTACAGCTGCTGGCTGAAAGCTATAGAAGAAGAGTCAGTCTGACCACCAGGAGACAACCAGCAGTCTGGCTTCTGGAGGTAAAGACGACGTGGAACATCTTTATTTAACCCAATTGTCGTGATTCAGGATCGGGTTAATCATCTCCAGGTGAGTGTGCTGTGCTGTGCTGTGCTTGCTTGAGTGTATTGATTATATGGACACTTTTACTATATTAGATGGCGATCGAACATTTGCTCCACCGTTGTCGGAGTTTAGAAGCTCCACAAACTGCCGTGACAGCTAGCTAGCTAGCTAGCTAGAGATAGCTAGCTATCTCTCCAGCCGGGCAGTCACTCTAACAGACCCCGCTATGAGCTGGCTGGAGCTCTCTAGAGACCGGTCTGTAGACGAGGGGCTTTTATTTCCTTGTTGACTGATAGTTTTGTTTAAATATCCCAACATAAATGTCCATTATAAATTAACGGGAACCTGTGTTTATCTGTAATATTAAGAAGGGTCATGTTGTCTCAGCAGGTATCTCTCTGCCCCGTCAGAGGCAGCTCTTTCCCTCTCCTCCTCCCTCTCCACTCTGCTGCTCTGTAGCCGGTCTGTGAGCGTCACTGGCCGGCTGGCGAGCGAGCTACCCCCGCGGGCGATTGTGGAGCTTTTCAACTCCAAAAAGGCAGATAAACACAAGTTCCCGTTAATTTATAATGGACATTTATGTTGTGATATTTAAACAATAATTAACCCGATCCTGAATCACGACAATTGGGTTAAATAAAGATGTTCCACGTCGTCTTTACCTCCAGAAGCCAGACTGCTGGTTGTCTCCTGGTGGTCAGACTGACTCTTCTTCTATCGCTTTCAGCCAGCAGCTGTAGACTGTAGTTCCGTCAGCTCATGTGAGGGAATGTCGCCACCTGCTGGTGGAGCTAGTAAATGCACCTCTTACTTACAGATTTTTTCTACAAATCTGCTGCGGTACGAGTTCGACAAAATTACGTAAACACACAGGAGGGAAGTTGCAAATGTCAGTAGGCCCACAAATGCACAGTAAGAGATCTGCAAATGCGCAAATATCATTCCACGTGTAAAAAAAGATCCACAAATGCGTATATATTACTTTACATGTAAATCTTAAAATACGTATTTACAGAGTAAGTTATGCGTATTTGCAAATCGCTCTTTATTTTTGTGGATATACAAATACAAAAATACACATTTGTGGATAGTGAAATATTTGCAGATCGTGATACATATTTGTGAATTGTCTTCTGTGGATTACAACTAATAAAGTCCAAGAAAAACTTCAATACCACTGCCTCGAGGTCTGCTTGGAAAGAACCAATCAGATGCCTCCGTGCCTCCCTGCTCATTCTCTAGCTTTGGCGTGCAACAGCCTGAACTCAAAGCGCATCGCCGCCGCACGTTTACTGGAGAATGGAAGAGAAAACTCAGCCAAAAGTAGCACTGCTGCGGTTACTTCTCATGAGGTAGCATTGTTGAGTTGAGGTCCTCTCTCCGCTCTGTGTCAGTGAAGTAGTTACGATGCGGCGGTGCTCGTGCATGTGTGTGGGGGGCGTTGCCTTGGAAGGAGCCCCGAGGGGGGGGGGGGGTAGACGGAACTCCTGAGGCGATGCTAATTCAAGTTATGCTAGCTTTCCAACATCGTCGACCCTATCTTTAATGAAACTATTAACTTAACTAAAAAAAAATGGTATGATAACAAGAAAAACAACAGATTGGACTGTCTCAAGAAAAACAACAGATTGGACTGTCTCAAGTTTAGGTTGGCTCGTGTCTAAAATATATCACAACTAATTTCTAAATCATGTTTGTAAAGTAAAATGTTGGACAGACGCTACTGGATTGTCAGTACTGCAGTAGTGATGGTACTTGTGCAGTGGGTACCAGATTATTACTGACCCTCTTGTTCTTCTCTCTCTCTGAGGCAACATGGTTCTCCACCAGCTGTTTGAGCTGACACACTGCATCCTGGGACTCAGCCAGCCTGCTGCTCAGCGTCTGGTTCTCCTTCTCCCTCGACATCACCAGCTCCTGCAGAGCCTCCCGCTCTGCACCATTCTCCCGCGCCTGATGGACGGATACGAAGGTGGAGAGGTAAGTTTTCTCTCTCTATTGACCTATTGCTCTCTCTCTCTATATCTGTATCCATCTATGGTTTGATCTCTCTATCGCTCTCTCTCTCTCTCGCTTGCTCACTCACTCTCTCTATTGCTCGCTCTATCACTTTCTCTCTATCGATCTCTCTCCCTCTACCTCGCTCACCCGCTCTCTCTTCCTCGCTTTATCTTTTTCTCTCTCTCTTGCTCTCTCTCTCCCTCGGTCTCGCTCTCTCTGGCTCTCTCTCGCTTTCTATCTATCTCTCCCTCGCTCTCTCTATCACTTGCTCGCTCTCTCTCTTTAGCTATTGCTCGCTCCCTCTCTCTCCATTGATCTATCGCTGTCTCTCGCTTGCTTGCTTTCTCTCTATCGTCCCAAGCCTAATAAACAGTCAACGTTTGAAAGTTGGTTTTTATTCTCACCTTTTGCCATGCATCAGCAGCCTCCAGCGCCATCTCGTCCTGCTTCCTGAGGGCCCCCTGGAGGAGCTGCGTCAGGTGGTTGACCTCGCCCTCCAGCTGCTCTCGCGTGGTCTCGTACTCCGTGCGGGAGACTGAATCATCTGGTGTGACATCTTTCTCTGCTGTCAGCCTTTTCGTGAAAAAGATAAGAATCCCATGGTGAAACCTGATGCATCACCTTGGTCACCTTGATCAGCTTACATCACTACAATAGGAGAAACCATCTTCATATAAATCGCGTTTTAGCCCCCCCACACTGGATTGTAAACAAGTTCTAGTTTCTAGTATAAAGTTGCATTAAATGGAAATACTTAAGTACAACCACTCTAAAAAGTGTACAGTGTTTATTACATTCCTCCACTGCTTTTCTAATTGCTTATATACCATAAGCCCCACCTTCACCCAGCTGTAGTCTCTAGTAAAAGCAGAAAAAGATATCAACCACAGGTGACAGTATTTTTCCTCACCTGTTCTGAAGAGCCTCCACCTGCAAGATTTTCTGGCGTAGCTGCTCTTTCAGGGCCTCTGACTGGCTTTCCAACTCTTTGATGGCATTTCCCAAAGATGACATCACCTGTGTGTGGTCGGCGAGGGCCACAGAGCTCTGTGCCTGAGCTTCTGCCTCCTGCCTCAGCAGTGAAATCTCCTCTTGAGCTGCCGAGTGCTTCTTCTCTGTCTCGACTAGCAACGTCTGCAGCTCCTCCACCTTGCTGTTCAGCACCTGTTGCTGCTGTTGTTCTGAGGAGGGAGATGAGGCTGCACTGCTCTCAGCCAGTTGTTTCTGTGCAGCACTTAGATGACTCTTGGTTTCGCTGTAGGAGTGAGACAGTTCCAGCAAGCGGCGCTGCAACCCAGCAATTACCTCGTTGAGCTCAGCCTTCATTTCTTCAAAGTCTTTGGCTGCAGCTTCAACTGGAACTGTGCCCCTCAGAGCCTCCTAAACAACAAGAAGGGAAAAATTAAAGAGGAAAAGTAGATATGTCATTGAATTCAAGAAGTAGGTGATGCACAGCAAGTACACTAAAATAAAGAATAATTGAAAGATAATTAATAGAGATAAATCAATGTTGAAGCACTTTGAACTTCTGTATTAATGAAAGGACTACTCCACCGATTTTATACATCAGAGAGAAATAGAGGCCCATATTCACCTGGAGCATCCTAATCTCCTCTTGTGCCTCCTTGTACAGCTCCTCAATCTGTGAAGTCCTCTGATCTTTCTCCTTTACACTCCGTCTTTCCTCCTCCACCCTCCTCAGTGCCTCCTCCAGCTGTCTGATTCGTTGAGCTGCTTTGTCCTGCTCGGATCCCGATTGGACGAGCAGGGCCCTCAGCTGTTTTACTTCATGTTCAAGCGTGGATGATGAACATCTCTGGACTTCCTGTTTCTCCGTCAGCTCACCTCCTCCCCTTCCCAGCTGCACCCTCAGCTCCTCCACCTCCTCCACAGCTTGGTGGTATCTCTCCTGAGTGTCCGTCAGCTTCGCCTGAAGCTCCGCGAGACTCTCCATCAACTCTTCCTCTCTTCCTTTCTCCCTCACACTTTCATCCTCCTGTCTTTCTCTGCCTCTCTCAGGTTTCAGCTGGGCCTGAAGCGCGCGGTTTTCCTTCCTGGTTTCTAGCAGTTTCACTTGAACGCTCTCTAGCGCCTGTCTCAACAGTCTGATCTCCTCTTTGCTCCCAACTCTCCCTCCTTCACTCTCTTCTTCCTCTCGTCTGACAGAAACACCAACTGAACTGTCTTCTCTTTCCACTTGTGGCAGTGACTCAAACTCGTCCTGGGTGGAGTGGAAGGAGGAGTTGGAGGCCATGCTGTTTGGACGACTGGAATCCTTCAGGTCCTCGCTTCCTTGGACGGACGGATGTTTCTGTGAGGTGAGGGATTAAATATAAAAATCCCACTAACAAAGCAGACAGGAGTTAAAATTTTGTGGCTAAAGTTTGTTATTACACAGAGGGGACCAGACCAAGAAGCAGCAAATTCTCAATTTCAGTTTTTGGCTTAAAAGAATTACTTAAATGAATCGATTAATCAGCTAATCATTGTAGCACTAATAAAAAGTAATTTACTGCATATAAAACAAATGGGAAAGGGGGGGAAATCTGAACATAGCTTGGACTATGATTGGATTTATATATTTCCGGTATTTTTATGATGGGTTGAGGCTAAATTGTTGAAAATATGGGATCACCTATTACACCTTTATGTCCATCATTTGTTAATGTGATTCTTTTAATAAATTCAATTTGCTACACCCAGGTTTCTGATTCTATTTATTTTCTTTCATTTTTATAAATTCTTAATTAATTAATAGATTAATAGATAGGTTAGATTTAGTTCATAGTTAATCGATTGACAGAAAATTAGTATGCACCAATTATGCATTTAATTAGTCTAAAAAACCTGCAGCCGTTCCCTGCAGAGGGAACATTTCTGCTCCTCGTGCACAAATGCGGTCCCTTGAGAACGGGGCTGTGACGAGTGTGAGCTCATCCCTCCCTACACGATCAGAACTGCTCAACACTCGCCCTGCTCATCAAGTTGACTTTTGAGACTTTGGAGGCGGGGTTGGTATAGACAGTGGCTGATGTCTCCGCTCCTTTGATTGGTCACTTTCAACACCCACAGTCTCCGGCCTGATCTATGCCTCTCTTGTGATACACTCAGCACCGTTCAAAAGTTTTCAATCGTGAAAATTAAATGTTTGAAATGTTTTTGTAAGACTATTTATTTATTCATTAAAAATAAAAAAAATATACAAGCAGGTGTGTGAATCAGTGCTGCTGTTCTGTAAGTGCTAAACCGTGGACATACGTAGCCCACATAATTCAGAAAACAAAAACATTTCAAACATTTAATTTTCATGATTGAAAACTTTTGAACGGTGGTGTGTGTATCATAAGAGAGACATAGATCAGGCTGGAGACTGTGGGCATCCTCGCCTTCCAAATCTCAAAAGTAAACCTGACAAGCAAGCGTGTGTAAAGCAGTTGCAAGCGCGTAGAGAGGGTTGAGCTCACACTCATCGAAACCCTGTGCTCGCGGGATGGCATTTGTGCACGCGGAGCAGAAATGTTCCCTCGCGAGGATGCTTTTCCACTTGCGTATACTGTTTTCTGCGCTCGTATCACGTGCACAAGCTTTTTTTTGTGCGCTATAAACTGTTTTCATTTTTGTAATTTTTTAAGCAAAAATGTGTATTTGTTGTCTGATAGTAAACGGAATAGCACTAGAAGAGGATCTCTTCAAAGCCAGTATGGACATGAGGGATGATTACAGTGACCAATAATGCTTTAAATATATATGTGTATCTATTTTATTGCTTATATATTTTTTTTAATGTTACTTTTATACTTATTATACTTATTTATACTTTTATTGTACTATAATAACATTACGTATTTGTATATTGCCTTGTTATATCTAAATAAACAGAACTTTTATAATTTGAATTTTTTGCTGGGGTTCATGTTCTTAGCCTTTCACATGAAGATTGTTGCTTAGCTTATGCCAATATATACAGTGTGCTGCCCTTACCTTGAGTATGTTCATTCATTGGTTTATGGTGAACTCATGAGTGTGAATGAATGGGTTACATACCTTGAGTTTGCCTGCGAGTTGCTGATTCTCCAAAGTAAGAGCAGTAATCTTGGCTTGCAGAGCAGAAACCAGAGCTGCAGATGCTGTAAAACTGTGTTCGACCTGTCAACACATAACACACATACATTCACATGCAGAGGCACACACTGACAGAAAAGCAACGTTAAGGACCACTAGCTACCTACTGAAAAACAAAACGAGTTGTGACACGTCTGAAGCTTTGGTTAGACCTCCTTCAAGAATGCCCAAGGTGAAAAGGTTCAGCAGTACACAGCTGTCTGTTGTCAGAGTATAGTATTACACTTACAAGCAGTGTTGATTTAAGAATTTATCAACCACAAAGACTTTTAGTAAAGTTGTGATACATAGAAAAAATAGCAGCCATGTAAAAATATCTTTATATTCTAGCCCAAAATTTTTTGAATTCTCCTCATCCAAATAGGAAGAAATTTAAGTTGGATTAGGTCGAACTTTCATTTACAATATGTTTATACACCAATAATTATACTCAGTGTATATGCTGTACTCCACTGTGTTTTAATGCTCTACTTTTCAAACTAAAAGTCTGACGTCATTTACTTAGACTGTTCGAGCCACCACATCTGTTTTCCAATCTGCTCATCTGTAATATATATATACAGTCACTGTAGTGTTGCTTAGTTGTTAATCACCTTTGTATCCAGTTCGGGAGCAGTCACCGTCTGCTCCACTGACTGCTTCAGGTCTTCGATTGTCTCCAGCAACATGTTTCTCTCCTCATGGAGCTTCTCAACCTCCTCTCTCAGTGTCGCTCCTTTAACCTCATCCTCCTTTGAAATGAGAAAAAGGAGGAGTGGCGGGAAAGAGGAGTGGGAGGGGAGAAGATGCACAAGGAGAAGAAAGAGAGTAAAGGTGAGAGGAGGAGGAAGAGGAGGGAAAATGGTATGAAGGTTGAAGGCAAGAATTTAGCTAATTGGCACATGAGATGCTACTGTATCATAAATAAATAAAGTTAATTATGTACAAAATGTCTCCCTCTGGAGTTGAAGAAGAAAAATGTTGCATATTTGATGACATTCCTGAAACATCGCTGCATGTTTTCAATCAACATTCGCATCTGAGGACTAATTTGCACTCGGAGTGTCGGGTTATACCAGTATTAATGATAACTGTGATATTTAAAAATGAAATATTGATATCATGTTAATAATACACATGAAAGAATATCGTGTAAACAATCTAGCACCTCTTAAATCATTTTATACATAAAGTTATGGTTACATACTCGCTTTCCACCTCCTTACGATTGACCTGACCATCTGCTGTCGACTTGTACATTACTTTTAAGAAATTTTATCTTTATTTCAAAGCTTTGCTCCTTCTGCTGGTATGGTGTACTTGTTTTTGCTTATAGGCGAGATAAATGTGCTATTTTACCATTTTTTTAATTCATTTTCTGTTCCTTACACTCTAATCCTACTTTTTTTAGTGTTTTATTTGGTCATTGTTGAAAACTCAAACCTCCATGTAAAAAGATGACTCTTTGTCTTTGTATTTTGAGTTAATTAATTTGCCAAAAAAGAGCCAAATTTTCCAATTTTCTATGGCTATAATGATTATATAGTTATCATGAATTCTTTTGGCCACAATAATCGTGAAGTGAAAATCTGATAGCCTGACAGCCCTAATTTGCACAAACCTTTATTTGAAAAATAAAAGGAAATGGCTAGTGCAGTTTTCATAAATGATGTTAATGCTGCTTTCCACTTATTTTTTATTTACCTAATATTTATATATTTTTAGGATCAGGAGTAGTTAACCTCACAATGTACTGTACTATCTTCCCCCTTTTTATATCTTATTCTTCTCATATATTATATATTATTTTTTTTGTCTGATACTCGTGTAACTGTATATTGATGTGTATTTACACATTTTAATTGCTCTTGTTGACCTTTTCATATATAATTAGAAGTTACTACAGTACATAATATGCTGTATTTTAAGTTGAAGTTACTTCAGTACAGTATTATATGTATAATACTGTATTTTTCATATGTAAGTTCAAGTTACTTCAGTACATATTATACTGTATCTTTCATATATAAGTTAGTTACATATGCTGTGTTATTCATATATAAGTTAAAGTTACTACAGTACATAATATGCTGTATTTTTCATATATAAGTTGAAGTTACTACAGTTAATTATATACTGCATTTTTCACATATCAGTTGAAGTTACTTCAGTACATATTATACTGTATTTTTCATATATAAGTTAAAGTTACTACAGTACATAATATGCTGTATTTTTCATATATAAGTTGAAGTTACTACAGTACATAATATGCTGTATTTTTCATATATATGGTACATATTATGTACCACTGTACATAATATGCTGTATTTTAAGTTGAAGTTACCAGCATGTCATATATTTGAGGTACATATTATACTGTATTTTTCATATATAAGTTAGTTACTTCAGTACATATTTACTGTATTTTTCATATGTAAGTTGAAGTTACTACAGTACATAATATACTGCATTTTTTATATATAAGTTGAAGTTACTACAGTAAATAATATACTGCATTTTTTATATATAAGTTGAAGTTACTACAGTAAATATTATTCTGCATTTTTTATATATAAGTTGAAGTTACTACAGTACTACAGCTTATTACAGCTGTATTTTTCATATATAAGTTGAAGTTACTACAGTACATAATATACTGCATTTTTCATATATAAGTTGAAATTACTACAGTACATAATATGCTGTATTTCTCATATATAAATGGAAGATACTACAGTACATAATATGCTGTATTTTTCATATATAAGTTGAAGTTACTACAGTAAATAATATACTGCATTTTTTCATATATAAGTTGAAGTTACTACAGTATGTGCTGTATTTGCTGTATTTTTCATATATAAGTTGAAGTTACTACAGTACATAATATGATGTATTTTTCATATATAAGTTGAAGTTACTACAGTAAATATTATACTGCATTTTTCATATATAAGTTGAAGTTACTACAGTACATAATATGCTGTATTTTTCATATATAAGTGGAAGTTACTTCAGTACATATTATACTGTATTTTTCGTATATAAGTTAAAGTTACTATAGTACATAATATGCTGTATTATTCGTATATAAGTTGAAGTTACTTACAGTACATAATATGCTGTATTTCTCAAATATAATTTGAAGTTACTACAGTAAATAATATACTGCATTTTTTATATATAAGTTGAAGTTACTACAGTACATAATATGCTGTGTTTCTCATATATAAATGGAAGTTACTACAGTAAATAATATACTGCATTTTTCATATATAAGTTGAAGTTTCTAAAGTACATTATATGCTGTATTTTTCATATACAAGTTGAAGTTACTTCAGTACATATTATACTGTATTTTTCACATATAAGTTGAAATTTACTACAGTACATAATATGCTGTATTTTTCATAGATAAGTTGAAGTTACCACAGTACATAATATGATGTATTTTTCGTATAAGTTGAAGGTACTACAGTACATTATATGCTGTATTTTTCATATATAATTTGAAGTTTACTACAGTACATAATTACTGTATTTTTCATAATAAGTTGAAGTTACTACAGTATATAATATACTGTATTTTTCATATATAAGTTGAAGTTTACTACAGTACATAATATGCTGTGTTTTTCATATATAAATTGAAGTTACTACAGTACATAATTACTGTATTTTTCATATGTAAGTTGAAGTTACTACAGTACATAATATACTGTATTTTTCATATACAAGTTGAAGTTACTACAGTACATATGCTGTAATTTTCATTCTGTATATAAGTTCTTCAACTTATATACGGTACATAATATACTGTATTTTTCATATATAAGGTTAAGTTACTGCAGTAAATAATATACTGCATTTTTCATATATAAGTTGAAGTTACTACAGTACATAATATGCTATATTTCTCACATGTAAGTTGAAGTTACTACAGTACATAATATACTGTATTTTTCATATACAAGTTAAAGTTACTACAATACATAATATGCTGTATTTTTCATATATAAGTTGAAGTTACAACAGTACATAATATGCTGTACTTTTTATATAAGTTGAAACTACTACAGTAAATAATATACTGCATTTTTCATATACAAGTTGAAGTTACTACAGTACATAATATGCTGTATTTTTCATATATAAGTTGAAGTTACTACAGTACATAATATGCTGTATTTTTCATACAAGTTGAAGTTACTACAGTACATAATATGCTGTATTTTTCATATATAAATGGAAGTTACTACAGTACATAATATACTGCATTTTTTATATATAAGTTGAAGTTACTACAGTAAATATTATACTGCATTTTTTATATATAAGTTGAAGTTACTACAGTACTACAGCTTATTACAGCTGTATTTTTCATATATAAGTTGAAGTTACTACAGTAAATAATATACTGCATTTTTCATATATAAGTTGAAATTACTACAGTACATAATATGCTGTATTTCTCATATATAAATGGAAGTTACTACAGTACATAATATGCTGTATTTTTCATATATAAGTTGAAGTTACTACAGTAAATAATATACTGCATTTTTTCATATATAAGTTGAAGTTACTACAGTATGTGCTGTATTTGCTGTATTTTTCATATATAAGTTGAAGTTACTACAGTACATAATATGATGTATTTTTCATATATAAGTTGAAGTTACTACAGTAAATATTATACTGCATTTTTCATATATAAGTTGAAGTTACTACAGTACATAATATGCTGTATTTTTCATATATAAGTGAAAGTTACTTCAGTACATATTATACTGTATTTTTCATATATAAGTTAAAGTTACTATAGTACATAATATATATATTATTCATATATAAGTTGAAGTTATTACAGTACATATTATGCTGTATTTTTCAAATATAAGTTGAAGTTACCACAGTACATAATATGCTGTATTTTAAGTTGAAGTTACTTCAGTACATATTATACTGTATTTGTCATATATAAGTTAGTTACTTCAGTACATAATTACTGTATTTTTCATATGTAACTTGAAGTTACTACAGTACATAATATTCTGTATTTTTCATATATAAGTTGAAGTTACTACAGTAAATAATATACTGCATTTTTCATATATAAGTTGAAGTTACTTCAGAACATATTATACAGTATTTTTCATATATAAGTTAAAGTTATTACAGTACATAATATGCTGTATTATTCATATATAAGTGGAAGTTACTTCAGTACATATTATACTGCATTTTTCATATATAAGTTGAAGTTACTTCAGAACATATTATACTGTATTTCTCATATATAAGTTGAAGTTACTACAGTAAATAATATACTGCATTTTTTATATATAAGTTGAAGTTACTACAGTACATAATATGCTGTATTTCTCATATATAAATGGAAGTTACTACAGTAAATAATATACTGCATTTTTCATATATAAGTTGAAGTTTCTACAGTACATTATATGCTTTATTTTTCATATACAAGTTGAAGTTACTACAGTAAATAATATACTGCATTTTTCATATATAAGTTGAAGTTACTACAGTAAATATTATACTGCATTTTTTATATATAAGTTGAAGTTACTACAGTACTACAGCTTATTACAGCTGTATTTTTCATATATAAGTTGAAGTTACTACAGTAAATAATATACTGCATTTTTCATATATAAGTTGAAATTACTACAGTACATAATATGCTGTATTTCTCATATATAAATGGAAGTTACTACAGTACATAATATGCTGTATTTTTCATATATAAGTTGAAGTTACTACAGTAAATAATATACTGCATTTTTTCATATATAAGTTGAAGTTACTACAGTATGTGCTGTATTTGCTGTATTTTTCATATATAAGTTGAAGTTACTACAGTACATAATATGATGTATTTTTCATATATAAGTTGAAGTTACTACAGTAAATATTATACTGCATTTTTCATATATAAGTTGAAGTTACTACAGTACATAATATGCTGTATTTTTCATATATAAGTGAAAGTTACTTCAGTACATATTATACTGTATTTTTCATATATAAGTTAAAGTTACTATAGTACATAATATATATATTATTCATATATAAGTTGAAGTTATTACAGTACATATTATGCTGTATTTTTCAAATATAAGTTGAAGTTACCACAGTACATAATATGCTGTATTTTAAGTTGAAGTTACTTCAGTACATATTATACTGTATTTGTCATATATAAGTTAGTTACTTCAGTACATAATTACTGTATTTTTCATATGTAACTTGAAGTTACTACAGTACATAATATACTGTATTTTTCATATATAAGTTGAAGTTACTACAGTAAATAATATACTGCATTTTTCATATATAAGTTGAAGTTACTTCAGAACATATTATACAGTATTTTTCATATATAAGTTAAAGTTATTACAGTACATAATATGCTGTATTATTCATATATAAGTGGAAGTTACTTCAGTACATATTATACTGCATTTTTCATATATAAGTTGAAGTTACTTCAGAACATATTATACTGTATTTCTCATATATAAGTTGAAGTTACTACAGTAAATAATATACTGCATTTTTTATATATAAGTTGAAGTTACTACAGTACATAATATGCTGTATTTCTCATATATAAATGGAAGTTACTACAGTAAATAATATACTGCATTTTTCATATATAAGTTGAAGTTTCTACAGTACATTATATGCTTTATTTTTCATATACAAGTTGAAGTTACTACAGTAAATAATATACTGCATTTTTCATATATAAGTTGAAGTTACTTCAGTACATATTATACTGTATTTTTCACATATAAGTTGAAATTTACTACAGTACATAATATGCTGTATTTTTCATAGATAAGTTGAAGTTACCACAGTATATAATATGATGTATTTTTCGTATAAGTTGAAGTTACTACAGTACATTGTATGCTATATTTTTCATATATAATTTGAAGTTTACTACAGTACATAATTACTGTATTTTTCATAATAAGTTGAAGTTACTACAGTATATAATATACTGTATTTTTCATATATAAGTTGAAGTTTACTACAGTACATAATATGCTGTGTTTTTCATATATAAATTGAAGTTACTACAGTACATAATTACTGTATTTTTCATATGTAAGTTGAAGTTACTACAGTACATAATATACTGTATTTTTCATATACAAGTTGAAGTTACTACAGTACATATGCTGTAATTTTCATACTGTATATAAGTTCTTCAACTTATATACGGTACATAATATACTGTATTTTTCATATATAAGGTGAAGTTACTGCAGTAAATAATATACTGCATTTTTCATATATAAGTTGAAGTTACTACAGTACATAATATGCTATATTTCTCACATGTAAGTTGAAGTTACTACAGTACATAATATACTGTATTTTTCATATACAAGTTAAAGTTACTACAATACATAATATGCTGTATTTTTCATATAAGTTGAAACTACTACAGTAAATAATATGCTGTATTTTTCATATATAAGTTGAAGTTACAACAGTACATAATATGCTGTATTTTTCATATAAGTTGAAGTTACTACAGTAAATAATATACTGCATTTTTCATATACAAGTTGAAGTTACTACAGTACATAATATGCTGTATTTTTCATATATAAGTTGAAGTTACTACAGTACATAATATGCTGTATTTTTCATATATAAGTTGAAGTTACTACAGTACATAATATACTGTATTTTTTATATATAAGTTGAAGTTACTACAGTGCATAATATGCTGTATTTCTCATATATAAATGGAAGTTACTACAGTAAATAATATACTGCATTTTTCATATATAAGTTGAAGTTTCTACAGTACATTATATGCTGTATTTTTCATATACAAGTTGAAGTTACTACAGTAAATAATATACTGCATTTTTCATATATAAGTTGAAGTTACTACAGTACATAATATGCTGTATTTTTCATATATAAGTGGAAGTTACTACAGTAAATAATATACTGCATTTTTCATATATAAATTGAAATTACTACAGTACATAATATGCTGCATTTTTAATTGAAGTTAGTACAGTACATAATATGTTGTATTCTAAATTGAAGTTACTACAGTACATAATATGCTGTATTTTTCATATAAGTTGAAACTACTACAGTAAATAACATGCTGTATTTTTCATATATAAGTTGAAGTTACAACAGTACATAATGTGCTGTATTTTTCATATAAGTTGAAACTACTACAGTAAATAATATACTGCATTTTTCATATATAAGTTGAAGTTACTACAGTACATAATATGCTGTATTTTTCATATATAAGTGGAAGTTACTACAGTAAATAATATACTGCATTTTTCATATATAAATTAAAATTACTACAGTACATAATATGCTGCATTTTAAATTGAAGTTACTACAGTACATAATATGTTGTATTCTAAATTGAAGTTACTATAGTACATAATATGCTGTATTTTAAATTGAAGTTACTACAGTACATAATATGCTGTATTTTAAGTTGAAGTTACTACAGCACATAATATGCTGTACTTTAAGTTGAAGTTACTACAGTACATAATATGCTGTATATTTTCTATGGATCCTGTGGGTCTTCTTATTCCTATAACCACTGATACAAGTTCAAAGAAATTTGCTGCAAGTTTTAGGCTTATTGAATATTTTAATACATGATAAAACAATTAATTTCTTCTTATTTTCCTTAATAATTTGTGCATCTTGATGTCCCTGCAGCAATAAATAACACTCTTTTCAGCTCCGAAGAAGGCACGTTGTTGACAAAACATCAATTTATGGAATAAAGTTCTGTAAATCTGCCATGCTTCTTATTCAAGTTATTATATTTGTTATGTTGACCGGTATTTTATATGCTTTATATTACCTTGTAGTTGAATCTTTTTGGAGTGTCAGTTTTGTTGGATACAGGGGTCCCAGCGGAGATGAGGACTGAAGGAGAAGAGGGTCCAGAGCTCTGAAAGAGGGTGAAGTTGATTAGTTTTGAGATTTCTTTTCCTCATAAACTCTTGTCATGATTTGGTTGGAATAAAAGTCAAGATTTGTTCTTGAGCAGCTTTAAAAACAAATGTGCAGTACGTTTATAATTTGTTGATACAGAAACCACAAACACTTCTAAATGTTAGTGTCCTGTAACAATAATCAAGTGCCCTAAATGTTTTTATTAAGTACATTTTAAATCCTAAACTCTGGAAAACAAAAGGTAGATTAGTAAATAAATTAATTGAACATACTACATGAGTGAAATACTTTGTTATACTTTGGGCAAACCATAAACTAATGAGAGACTGACTGATAAAGAGAACTATAATATAACAGTAAACAGACCAGACAGATACAGGTCTGACTACTCATTTTATGAATATACTGCAGACATGCATTAATATAAAGAGTGGCATACTGATACAAGCAGAGAGATACAAAGAGAGACATGCATTTACCTGCAGTGGGCTAATAGGAGGTGGAGGTGCTTTTCGTTTTTTGGGAGTTGTGATCCTTTCATCACTTAGTTTAGCTACTTGATCATGCTGAGGAGCCAGCAAAGAGACGGAGAAGAGAAGAAAGGCAACGGAAAGAGAGAAAAAGAAAGGAGGGATTCAGTGCTGGTTAGTAAGAGGAGGGTCAATCAAATGAGGGCTACAGTAAGGCTTAAGTTTTGTTTTCCAAAAATATTAACTAAAAGATTTTTTACAAGCAGAGAAATTTGATATTGACACATTACAAAAGCTGATACTAAACTACAATCCATGAGTTGTAGCTACACAACAGAAATTAGACAGCATTTGGCTTCAGCTCTTCCTCATTGTGAGACACATTGTAGTGCTAAAAACTAATTAGACTCTTCCACTATTAATAGTTGATTGGTTGTTGTAAGTTCAGATGTTCCAGTAACTATGATTGCCTGTTTTTTTGAGGACCTATAAAGAAAAACATTGAAAAACAAGACTGGTGTGTTACCTGAGGACTTCTAGGAGACTTTGTATCTGTCAAAAGGAGATAGGAAGAACATAAAAAATGAACAAAAAATAAATAAAATAGAAGTAATAACCATAGCTTTCTATTTAGATATTTTACATTTTTCTACTACAGGTGACATTGCATTCATAGAGAGCAGCTTACACCACAAATGTAAAGAAAAAGAAAAATACTAATGGGAGAACTCCTCCAGATGGCAGTGTTGACTTTGTGTTGAAACCAGAGCAGTACAAATCTCTACCACACAGGCGATACATTTGTGTGCATGTGTGTATTAGTATTGATTATGTTGTGGGGACAAAGATAAAAACAGTAACATTATGGGGACCCAACGCCCATCTGGGGGGCAGAAACCTGGTCCTCACCATATCAACCATTAAATAGTAAGGTTAAGACCTTTTTGCTTGGGTCTGAGGTTAGGTTTATGGTGGTTATAGTTAAACTCAGAGTAAGTCTCCAGGGAAATAATGTAAGTCAATGCAACTTCCTTAAAGGCTCTTTATGATATTCAGAGCATTAATATAGCAGCAAACAACTATTTGCTATGTAAAAATATTGAGGAGTAATGTCTACCTGAGCAGAGAATGAAGTCACTGGTTGCGTCCGAAATTCCATACTAACATGCTATTTAGTACGCTAAAACAGTATGTGAGATTTTTTTATTATGTTCGAAACCTTAATATGAAACCAATAGTACGCGAATTGCATACTATTTCCGGTGAAATATTACAGTATGCAACGCTGGACACTATGGCGGCATAAATATCCCACAATGCAACGTCAACAACGCTTCAGTTTAAATTTAGCATAAGATTTCACCTTGCTAGGCATAATATATATATTTTTTTAATTAGTTCAGACTTTATGATTCTCACAAATCATTGTTTGGTCACATGAGGTTGGCACGGGTTACCATGGTTACATGTCTCCAACCGGCAAGGAGGCTCTCAGGAAGTAGCGACGTAAATTACTGCTCAGTGCGTCCTAGATACATACTACTGTTTATTCAGACAAAAGTATGTTGAACGATAGTACACCTATTGGGTATGTGTATAGTATGTAATTTTGGACATAGCCACTCTTCCTCTGTGTGTGTTGTAGTCCGAGCTTCTCCTTGCTTTGTTTAGTGCATGTGTGGTTGCCGCACTGGCTAGCTCGCTGCCGCAGCTCTGCACTGCTCTCACACGGCGGTAACACCTTATAATGCGGTCCCGACTGACGGCGGCGTCACAGAAGCGTAGCACCCACCCACTGGTTCCCCCCAGGTAAACACTGTTAGCTCTGTCAGCACTGTTGCCGTTGTTTGCACTGTTAGCACGGTTAGCTACGAGCCGCCAGCTCAGCCGTTGTCATGTTGAGAGCCATGTGGAGGCAATAGACATGCTCTGAATTTCGAATTTAGCACCTTTAAGTCACAAAACAAGTGTGTGCGTGTATAGGGCAAAACGTTGTCCAGATAATGTAAATACACACCAACACTTGTCTTCTGCTGCCTCAATGCTCCTACAGTGTGTGTGTGTGTGTGTGTGTGTGTGTGTGTGTGTGTGTGTTTGCATAACTCTTACCAGAGACATGCTGTCTGTTCAGGGCAGTTTTGACCTCAGAGTGGCCCAACAGCTTGGCGTAGTGTACGACATCATGGCCTTGTGAATCTACTGCTGACAGATCTGCTCCTCGCTGAACCAAGACTTCAACAACAGAAACGGCGTTGGACTCGCTGGCCAGCATCACGGCTGTCCTGCAACACAGAATAAAACAAATATTCATCACCAATGCAACATCTATCCATCATCCAAAAACATAAGTGTCTGTCATCACTACTGTTGCAAATCATTTCAAAATTTTCAGTGTGTGTCTTGACTGTGTTTGTACCTGCCACTGTTGTCAGAAGTGTTGATTTCAGCACCGCAGTCCAGCAAAGTGCTGCACACCTCAGCATGACCGTGTTTGGCTGACAACAACAAAGGGGTGAGCCCGTCCTTTTGAACAAACAGACATTATAAACATCAGATATGATCGAAATCATCCATGGAGGGACCACAAATCAACACAACACACACCTACAAAACTTCCTACATAACTAACTTGTGTGACATCAGGACGTGGGTCTGGGCATGAAATATGGCAAGTGTCTGTGGGTGAGAGAAATCTCAGATCCATGTTAAAAAGGAGTGGATGTCTCCTAAATGAATTTCCCAGAAAATAAACAGAAAAGCCAAAGTTGTTCCCCTTTCTGGAGAGGCGTAGCTTTTGGGAAAAGCTTTTTCCCCAAAATTATATATTTACAGTTCTAAATGAATGGGCTGACTCAGTAGAATATATTCCCATTAGTTGGGCAACTGAGGCAGTATTTCATGCAACGTAATCCCACATTTTTCACCAGCATTGACAAATCCTAACCCCAAGCATGACATTTCCTTCTATGACCTAAATCTAACTTAAACATTTGATTGGCTGGGCTTGTGGAGGGCAGATTACAGCCTGGAAGGAGCTGCTGCCATAACATTTTCTTCACAAAGATGACATTAGAACTCATTATTAAACTGTATGAACAGCCATTTTCACAATGTCATTTACATTGTTAAAGTGAAACAAAGGGGGGAAAATCTAAAGTCATGTCCAACTGGAAAAAAGAGAAAGAATGCCAAGAAACAGTTAAGTGTGTCAGCATAGCTTTGTGTTTTATATTACAAGGCTGCTGCTTCAACACACCACAGAGAACAAAACTATGTTGTGGGTTCCTCTGAGCTCTGCTAAAGACTTTAACAGCCTTGTGTCTGCTCTGCTCAGTCTCTGTTTCTACTGAACTGTTTCTCTTCGGGAATCTAAAAGACAGAAATATGTTTTTCATCTCAGGGTCATAGATTCAGTGTCTGTGTGGATGAATGTGAGAGCGTAGGTGTATAAATGTTTGTCTAAAAGTTATGTTTACAACTTGCTGCCATCTTGTCAGTTTAAAGCCAGAATACCAAATTTGGGCAACGAGGTAAAGTCTGGGCAGAGCTGACGTAGAGCAGCAGCAATCACAGCTAAGTGTGATAATTTGAGAGGCCTGTCGATCAAAGCAAAAACACACAAACATGCCCCTGTTTAAGGCTTAATATACTCATAATGGGACAATAATTATCAAAACTGCCAACAAAACACACATTAAAGGAGTTGAAATTGGCTTTAAAACTGTAAGTTTTGAGAAAAAAATAGATCAGTGTTGAATTTCAAGAGAGCAGAAGAAGAAGCATATTATAATTAACTCTCTGTGGTGGTTCATGAGGACACAGATACTACATACAGTACATGTCTGTGTGCATGTAATAGCCTTGTGAATGAATATTTAAGTACAACATGTGACAAACTACTTCAGAAAGGGAATTTTTTCTATATACCATATGAAAGTGGTTGTTTTGCTGGCTCTATCACTTTATGTGCTGCTGAATGAGAAATAGGCTGAGGGACACTATAAACCCAACCTTTATAGCATGCGACCTTATAAAATGAAGCAATGTCTATTTGTGACCCATCTTCACATGTTGCATGTCAGTGAGTTATGAACTGTTGAAACAAAGAGTGATCAGATTGTTTCATTTCAATAATTTCAGAGGCCTGAGGAAGTAAAACTATCCACAAAAAGAGAAATGTTGGAAAAAACAGTCTGAAATATTTACAATTTTGTCTGACCTATCCTGTCTCGTAAATCAGTACAAGGCCCTCACTCCCAGGTTGGGAATCAATGCTAAAAACTCCATCCGAATACTAATAAACTTTTATTTCAGTACTGGGGAAAGTAATGAATCACTCGCCAAGCTACTTCCTGGTATGTGGATGTGCACTGGACCAGACTAGACCTGACTCATGCCTGTTTAACTTTTACCATACTGTCTAGAATACACATGCATACTGACATTTTGTCTTTTAGAACTCTTAAGGATACTTTATTAAACTCTGCAGTAGAGACAGATAAATTGTCCAGGCCTTGTTATTTGCACGCAGAATACACGGTATGTGAATTGATCCACGTAATGCGGAATCACAGTTGACAAGCGTAAGTTCCGCCCGGAAACTTCAGCTGTACTGGCGCACAGCTCAAGTTGGCAACATGTACTTAGGTTAGCACAACAACAGCAACGGAGAGAGAGTTCTGTATAAGACGAGGGCGGTGTCACCAGTGTGTCGGTTGCTCCAACGTTGTAACACACCTTCGACGGCATCACCCAGATGGGTCGATCAATGGGATGATACATTTTTGGGTGCTTTGAATGTTTAATAAAGCCAAGGTGGAGGTAATTGAAACACTTCTCCTAATGCACATGTTTTATTTTTCCATCCATTATCCATTATCTTCTGCTTATCTGGGGGTGGGTCGCCGGGGCAGCATGCTTAGCATGGTTTTCTTTATGGCCAATCCATGACTAGCAGAGAAGTCCAATAAAAAAGCACCACTCGGATTCAGATCAGGCAGGCCGTTCCTCCCAATCGCCCGTCTCCAGGTTTCTCCATTGTTGCCCACGTGAGCGATGAAGTCCCCCAGCAGAACTATAGAGTCCCCAGTTAACGCCCTTTTTAGGATGCCACCAAGAGACCTCAAGAAGGCCGGGTACTCCAAGCTGCCGTTTGGTGCATGAGCACAAACAACAGTCAGAGTCTTCCTCTCAGTCGCATAGAGGCCACCCTCTCATTCCCCAGGGAGAACTCCAACACAGCGGCGCTCAGTCAGGGGATCATTAGTATCCCCACAACCACCCGGCACCTCTTAAGCTGGGCAACTCCGGAAAAGGCTAGACTCCAGCCCCTCTCCAGGAGTTTGGTTCCAGAACCAGTGCTATGCATGGAGTTGAGCCGAACTATATCTAGTTGACACTGCTCCAACTCCCGCACCAGCTCTGGTTCCTTCACCGCCAGAGAGGTGACATTCCACGTCCCTAGAGCCAGTCTGCGATGCCAGGGGTCGGCACACCCAGGTCCTCACCTTTTCTTGCTGCCCAGCTCACCTTGCCTTAGCTAATTGCAGATATGAACATGCTTATGTTGTGTTTATATATTAAACAGAAGTTACTATTACCTATCATTATGGGACTTGTTAAACTCCCAAATATCAATATCAGTATCAGTCTCAAAAATCAAGCATTGGTAGGGCTATACTCTGTATTGTCTGTATATTAACAGCTACATGACTCATATCCTTTTTGTAGTCTTGCAACACTCTTTGACCCACTCAAACCAAACAACATTACCCGGCCAGCTCTGTGAATGGTGTCAAGGAAGGCTGAGCTTCTTTTAAGTAACTGAGAAATATATTTCTTTCCAACTGAAAGCATAAGGAAGCTTTTACACTACATAGTACCACTGTTTCTGAGCAGAAGTTTACATTTACTTGATTTTCTATAAACATTCTTTGTCCGACATATGTGAAACCTGGCAGATGTTCCTCTGTTTCTTTCTATATATTGCTGTGTGTTTATTTAAGTCAAATATAGATCAGGTATAGGTATATGTTACAGCCATGATGTCTGCCTGAGGCTAACAAGCTGGCATGTTCTGCTCAGCACAGAAAGCAATATGTTCCAGACAACTTTGTGGTTCTCAGCCTTCATGTCCACTAACAGCAGACAGAGCTGCTCACATCTCGCACACATATTTGCAGATGTTTGGCTGGAAATGTAAATGATCACAGTTTGTCTTCAGGTCAACAGAAAACTGTACTAAAGCACTGTCTTTCAGCTACGAATCTCGAATCTTGAAATGTATAAAACCTAAAATGTGCAAGTGTGAGAACCCGTAAATATATGAGTTGTTGACACATTTTGAAAGAAATGCATCATTTGCCCATGCAGGTTGCATTTTCCTAAATGTAACACAATGCATCATTTTGAGTAACAATTTTTGGATTGATTAGGAAGAAATGTTTGAAGACCATGTGTAAATGTCACTGAAAAAAACCCTAAAAAGTCTGGTTGGGCCTCCTCGAATTGTAACAGGATTTCAGAAACACTATACTTTAGCTTTAAAACCCAGCCAGTGGTACAAAGTGGTAGCATATACTAGTTTTAAAAGCCACAACATACAACTCGTCAAAGACTTAAACAAGCATGAGGCGGCAATACATTTTAATTAGAAATAAACATAACATCTTTACATGTAGGCTAATCTCGAATCTGTGTGTGCATTTATCTCCAACAGGCCAGATGTGGCGTGATAACAAAAAGGGGCAACACATGCTCTTCTCGCTTTCTTTTCTCTCACTTGCTCTATTTTTCTATTACACAAACACAAAATATCATGCTCACACACCCTAGTTGGGTAAAAACCACAGGCATGGAGCGTCACTGCAATGGTGACCACATGTCTGCGGCTTGAGAGCAGAGTTCCCACAATATACTGACCCCCTACCTCTCACAAAGGGCCAAAGGTTTTACCCTTTTGGAACTAATGGAATTAGTATATTGAGCACAATGTAGCTTGTTATTAGCTCACCTTCCTCAAGTCCAGGGTGGCCAAAATTTTTGAAATTTTGGCCACCCTGGACTTCTAACCCCAAAAGGCACAACTACACTACACTGTCAACCATCATACCAAATTTGAAGTTCCTAAATTAAATAGTTTCAGAGTTCTGCTCCGGAAACGAAATTGAAGACGAAAAAAATCAAAGTTTTTAGCCAACATTTTAAAAATGTTGGGCACCCCAGACATCTAACCCCCAAAAGGCACAACAAGACTGTCAACTATCATACCAAATGTGAAATTCCTAAGTTAAATACTTTCAGAGTTCTGCTCCGGAAACTAAAGTGTGACACGCGAACGGATGGAAGGACAGACGGACGGACGGAAGGACGGACGGACTGACGGAAGGACGGACATGCGGAGCGCTATATACCCCCAACTACGTTGTCGCGGGGGTATAATAAGTCTGGGAAAGTTAAAGTAATAATGAAAGTACATACTGCATCTTTCAGGTTGATGGGACTTTTGAGTTCACACAGCAGTTGGATGGTCTGGATGTTCCCGCTGGCAGCTGAGGATAAAATAAAACAGTCAGAAAGTCAGTCATGAAAAGAAGATTGCAGTGTGGTCTTGATCAGTTAGGCCGAGGATTTAATTGAGCAAGAAATGTGTCTGCTTTGTCTCCCTCTCTGATTTCCAAAACACCAAATTAATTTAAAATAAAATGAGTTTAACGTGATTGGACTGTCTACTTTCCCATTGGTAGGCTTATGGTAGCTGTACTGTTGTAACACATGACACTAGTAAGCCATTGCCTCAACTTTAAAAGTGCAACATTCCATTTACCTAAACATCCCTGTCAACTAACGTCAGCATTGTAATACAAACTGATAAGAAGCTCAAAAGAGATCTGTAATTCTCAGTGTAGGCAGACAATGTTGAAAAGCATTATTTTTAGAAACAGAAAGTAGCAGCTTCATGAAAAAATGATGCGGTCTGTGAGAATCTTTCCACCCCTCTGACACAGTGTTTGGTTTGAATAAAAACCTGCAAGAGTATTAAAGGAACTTTTGATTGAAACGAACTGGGCTGAAATCATGTTTAATCACTTAATTCCAAATATGGTAGAGGATTTCCTCCAAATAAAATCAGAGCTTGAACTTAATCTCACAAGATATTTTCCCACGTCCTTGTCTAAGCAGACTAATCTTCGATAAAAACACTTTTGTTTAATTAAGTCTCGGGACGCTGAGACACTTACCAGCGTGATGCAGAGCAGCTTTTCCTGAGCTGTCTACAGCATCGATAGGACATTTACTCTGGAGGATAAACAGAAACATATTAGACATGTAAATCAATATTACACATGAATTATGAATGATTATGTAGGGAAATTGTTTAAATACACTTTTTTTGTGTCAGTAGTCCGTGACATGCAACATATTCAGTCTTGTGATGTGATGAACTGCTGTGATTACATTTAGTCTCCACTCTCCATCAACCTGCCGTGTCTGTCTGCTAATTTGGTGAATTGTTACATTTCCCTGAATGACTTTCAAAACTTTTCAGAGAACATGACATCTGTCCAAATAATTCTCAAAACTCAAAATGTCACATGGCTGCATTTCATGCTGGTGTAGAGTATAATGTTAGTTTGCCACTGGAGCTCCATTACAAGAGAGCTACCTGCTTGAGGGTGTGTGTAACCATGGCTGTGACTAGTGGTCAAAGGAGTGGCTGTAAAACGGTGTTAAACACATTTCATTTCCTATATTCTTCACAATAAAGTCCCCCGTTATTTTGTTATTTGAGTAGCAAAATCAGGAAATGTTGGGTTTTCATCATCAGCAACTTTACACGACTCCTATGCAGCTGAAAGTGAAACAGCAAAATAAAGCGACGATAAAGTGCCATGAAGGTCTTCAGCATCATCAGATTCTCTTTATAGCACAAAAAAAGTATTAGTGTCAAAATTACAGCCCAAAATTTTTTCAGGGCGCTCGCATATAAGGCCTCTAAATCTCAAAGTCCCAGGATGAATTTCTGTCCCAGTCAGTCCCTGTTGCAAATTGAGGGGCGGCACAATTATTTTTCGCCTATAGCGGCAGAAGTGCATGTGCCGGGCCTGCTTCCATCTACTGTATATGTCAGTCGACCTCCTCATCAATGAATACGATAAAGACACATGAGAGGAATCGATTGATTTAAAAAACCTTGAGAACTGCCTGCGGATTAAAGTGACGTTCATATCACCAGACAGAGTTTGCACATCAAGTGAGTGCTAAGCCTCGTTATTGTATTTAATTTGTATTGTGAAATTGGAAAAAAAACTAACTTTCTTGCGCTTTTATTTTGTAGGGAAAATCGCTAAAGAGGTAGTGATTCTGTGGGTAATGGTTTCTGCTATGACGGAGATCTATTACAGCATTCAGCATCTGATTGGGGGGCCCAGCAGGCTCCATTGTTTCCTCAGAGTTGTTTTGTAGCATGTCACTGGAGAAAAACTAAATTGATGATATGTAAAACATTGTTATTGTGTGAGACATATGCTTGAATACAAAAAGCACCATCACTTGTCAAAATGCCACGTTTAACAGGCAGGTGTGTGTTGCTGAGATGCTGCAGACTGTCATAGGGTAGTTCGGTCAGCAGATCAGAGCAGGAAGAGTGTGTGTGAAAGTGTGTATGTGTCTCCTGCTGAGAGCTGCTGATCTGCGCACACATACACACACAATCAGCAGGCTGAAGAAATGAAGCAGTGAAACTGTCTGTTTCAGACATATTAACAGAATAGTTATTATTCAGAGTGTAGGTTTCATACGGTTCATGCTCCTGCTTTCACACATACCTTATTGGCTACACAAAGTAATGCGTCCAAGAAGAAGGCCTGCTGGGTGACTAGATGCTCTGACATTAAAACATTCTTAGCTCCATATTTCTTGCACTTTTTGCTGTACAACACGTCTTGAAAACATTTCACTGAACCTAAAATATGGTAAAGCCATTATATTAAATCAAATACCATGTTGTAAATTATCACTATGGGACCATATTGTGTGTAAAATAGCATGGCTTGATAGATGGCAGCAAATTGTTGCAATATGATTAGGGCACTTAATATGAAAAAGAGATACAAATCACAATTTGTTAATTATAAAAGCCTACTTCACTATATCCACCTTACCTGAATGAGCTTTTTGCAGCACTCGATGTGACTGTTTTTGGCAGCCAGGTGTAACGGATTGAAACCTGAATATAAACCAAGAAAGACCTTAGTTGAGATCTTCATTAGGCCAAAAAATGTTATGACAAATTGGATAAAATGAAAAAGAAAACGACTACAAGAAAGCATCTTAGAAGTGGCACTAGAAAGTATGTGGAAACAGCATTATACTTTTCTATAGTATTTATTGAAAAAATGATCGCATTTTTGCAGAAATACAGATTCTAAACAATATCCATCTGTTCTATCACTACTGTACATATAACAACAGTACATACCTGCAGCATCAGTGATTGACAGGTCAGCTCCATGGGCCAGGATGACAGATAGGCAGTCTGTCTGTCCACGTGCAGCTGCCACATGAAGACTACACACAAAGCCAAAACAAAGAACAAATTAGAAATGCTGTAATTAGGGCTGTCAAAGTTAACGCGATAATAACGTGTTAACACAAATTCCTTTTAACGCCACTAATTTCTTTAACGCATTAACGCAATCGATCTTTCACAGGTTGTAGCGGGTTCAGTTTTAAAGCTATGATGATAGTGGTATCATATGAAAGGAATCCATTGGTACCAACCATGTCATAGGTTGTCACGAACAAGGTTAAATAACGCTCCAAACTTGCGCAAAGTTTTGGTGAGGAAAAACTGTCATGGCCATTTTCAAAGGGTCCCTTGTCCCCTGACCTCAAGATATGTGAATGAAAATGGGTTCTAAGGGTACCCACGAGTCTCCCCTTTACAGACATGCCCGCTTTATGATAATGGCATGCAGTTTTGGGCAAGTCATAGTCAAGTCAGCACACTGACAGCTGTTGATGCCTGTTGGGCTTTAGTTTGCCATGTTATGATTTGAGCATATTTTTTATGCTAAATGCAGTACCTGTGAGGGTTTCTGGACAATATTTGTCATTGTTTTGTGTTGTTAATTGATTTCCAATAATAAATATATACATACATCTGAATAAAGCAAGCATATTTGCCCGCTCCCATGTTGATAAGAGTATTAAATACTGACAAATCTCCCTTTAAAGGGACTATATGTAAGAATCCGAAATTGCTTGTTCACAGCAACACCTGTGGCCGCAATGTCAACGAAAGGCAGCGTCCTGTTGCTCGCGCTCGTGCTTGTGCTCGCGCTACATTGACATGAACGAGCACCGGTCTAAACAGTGGGGCGACACACGTCAGCTAAAACACAATATCACTCTATATTTCACCTGCTTGGCAGTAATGTTAGCTGACCAGACGAAGGTCTCTCCATAGATCAATGCTGATCCTAGTGTTGGCTTTTCCTGCCTCAGCCTGCCGACCGCGGAGGGAACGGGGGGGGGGAGACACCGACACCCGGTCGGGGGGGGGGGGAGACACTGACACCCGGTCGGGATAACGTAACGCTGCGGAGCCCCGTCACTTCACAAGACACGGGAAACCTCTGTTGGTCTGGAGGAGCTGCAGCATTTATTTCTGCACAAACGTCCACTGCACATTCACTAGATATTCTCAGAGCTAAACTAACTCTTCTGCAGTGTGCGCACGTGCACGTGGAGTTGGAGCGAGCCGAGCGGGTGAGAACGAGCGCGGTGTGCAAGCAGGCAGCAGGAGCAGCGCGTACCCACACGCGAGCGCGCATGGGATTCCGACACGGTATGATTTATGCACGTGATAAGTTACATATAGTCCCTTTAAGGTACATTTTGAACAGATAAAAAATGTGTGATTACTTTGCGATTAATCGCGATTAATCATGGACAATCATGCGATTAATCCTGATTAAATATTTTTATCGACTGACAGCCCTAGCAGTAAGGTGTTGTATGTTTGACAGCAATTTTAAGTATTTGCTAGTTTTCAGCATTAAAGATCTCATAGCGTGGGAACCTGAACTTCCTTGAAAACTGCTACTTTGCAAAATAGTGCATCTACATGCTCATACAGCACATAACCCATTGTAAAACTACAACTCTTAACTCTACACTTTATTGTCTGTTTGTGTATATGCTTGTAGTAGCCAATCAATACAACCCCTTTCCAGCTCAGCGAGCAGAATGAAAAAAACTACTACACATACCCAGCATTCCCTTGGTGTGCGTAGGATACACACTCACACACTCTTACACACTCACAACTATGCCCACATGCCTTTCAATCAGGTTCTATCTCCATAGAGATACTGTAGACTCCTCCTTTGTGCATCCTGAAAAGATTGGAGCGCTCTGAGATCCCAAACCACCACATTCATTATGATTTACAAAGGCTGTGAGTATGCATCTGTATGTGAGTTTCTGCGTTCTAGTAGTCACACACAGAGAAAAGGTCAAGGATGTGAACTATTGATGGAACAAAATAATACTGTGTGTTTGTTTCAGCATGTGTGAGTCTAAGCGTTAATTTCTACTTCCATTTGTTCTTGTGTTTTGATGTTCCTGGCTCTGCGTGAGCCGCTCAACACATTGAGGTCAGCGGGTGTTGTGTTTCAGAAAAAGGAAGGAGGTCAAATATTAACACTGAGCCTCTGTGTTATCAACAATCTCAACTGGTGAGGCAACGAGCTTCATTGCCTCTGCGGAAATGAACCGGCTCTCAAAACACTGAATGTCAGGGAGGCTGAATGAATGGTTGAAAATGTCAACCTTTCAGGAAATAGGAAAAAAGCTGTATTTTTAGATTGGCCATTCATTTTTAACATAGAGCCGTGGAGCATGAAAGGAGTCTCATAAGTCCAAGACTTGAGAATTTGAGCATATGCTGTAACTGAAAGGACACAAAAATCACCAAGACTGGATAATGTTTCCCTAAAATGTAATACACCCACTTTTATTTTACCACAATCACACTATTTCTTATCACACCTTTGTTATTAAAGTGTGAGCTAAATCCCAGATAGCGCCTGAATAGCTGCACTTCTAGTTACTTGTCAGATATTAAACCAGGCTGCAAACTGGAGATTTGCACATTTCATTTTCCTCAGGTTTTTGGTTTGCACCCTTGTCAGTGTAGCAGATCTGAATCAAAGTGCTTTTCTTTTTTAATTGAAGCTGCTTCCCCCACCTCATACAGTACCCATCCTACAAAAGAAATTAATTACTCTGCAGGAGTAATTTTGTGCTAAAAAGTTAATTTCCTGGATTTGGATTGCTACATCTGTACCACAGCCATTTTCCTTGATTCTTTTATAGATAATAGTAAGAATGCTTACGCTGATTTGCCCTCGCTGTCCAGCTTTACAGCGCTGGCACCTTTCTTGGCAAGAAGCGACGCCACCTTCTCCACCTCGCCATGCTCCACCGCAGCAAGCAGGCGCTCGTCATTTTTGTTCCACTCATTAACCTAAAGAGAAAGGAGAGAAAGACAAAACCATCATTATCATCAAGACATTTAACAGACTTTAAGATATCAATTGTTGTGATGTAGGGCTGTCCTCGACCAAAGAAATTCTTAGTCGACTGAAACTCCATCACTTTAAATCTTGTGTTTACCAGAGATGTGCTCATAAGGTTCCATAAGGACCATAAGGTTCATGAAAATAAGTCATTCAACATGAAAAAAGCATAAAAAAACTACTAATCTACTAAAGAAATCTTTGACGACTTAAACCAAAACGAGGCTAGTCGGCTAATCGACTAAGAGAGGGAAGCCGTATAGTGATGTATATGTCCATGTTTTTAATTCTAATAAAGTATGTTATATCAGTCATTTACTTTATCTCTAATAATAATGTATACTTTCCCAACAATGACGTCCATTATTAGACATTAACAGACACATCAGCAAATCTTAATCTGCAGCCAAAATGACCGAGATGCCCTTAATGGGAGTAATGTTTCTCAGAGGGAGGGAATGTTTTTTTGGCTCTGCTATGGCCCGCACAAAAAATCAGTCTCCATATGTGAGAAGAACACACTGACACACACAACTTAGTAACATCCAATGTGAACACGCACACGTACACAAACCAAACGGCCCCACTTTTGTATCACTGACAGGCTGTTCAGATAGAGAGATGTTAGCTATTGGAAAGCTTCAAGCATGATCTCACTGCAAACTGCAGTCTGATGGCAAAAAAATACAGTAAGCTTTTAGGTGCTGTCCACAAAAGCATTTACCTCTGGCAAAAAAACAAAACAACATTATGAAAACACACTTACCACAGCCATTTTGGTTAGATGGTTTACATTAACCATATAAAAAGGACGATGGACTCACTCAAACTATAATCAACCAAAATCAGGAATATCAAACTGGGAAAGAAGTAGCCGCTCATTTGAAAGAAATATCAGACGGATTAGAAAATGTGTTTAACAAAGTTGTTGTAAAGGGAGCATGTTGTAAATGTATTTGTTTCCTTAAAGTGGCAGTAGGCAGTATATTTTTGGCATCATTGGGCAAAAATTCCATAATAACCTTTCAGCATATTGTAATTCAAGTGATCTGAGAGAAAACTAGACTTCTGCACCCCATCATGTCTCTGTTTTCAGGCTTTAGAAAATCTAGCCGGTGACGGGAGACTTTGACCAATCACAGGTCATTTCATTGAGAGAGCGTTCCTATTGGCTGTGTTCCGGTCATGTGACCGGAACTTGGCGTTCCTTCACCAGATTTCACAATGGCGGCGGCGTCACAAACATTCTCATTTTACAGCTAAATCTTGCAGATGCCGTTAGGAGCACCGGAGGACACAGAGGCACATGATTTTTTTCATGTTACCTGTTTCATGTACTACTGTCAAGATATAGCGACCGTTTTATAAAAATAACTTTTTTTAATCATATTTGCTCCAATCTCGCCTACTTCAGCTTGAACTTGACAACATAGTGACGGGCAGAACTAAACCTGTATACCCGAAACATGTTGGCAGCACAAGTTCATTAGTCAGCTCTCCCTGCAACCATCTGTGCATATTAGGATGCAGCACAGTATTAGATTTGACCCGATAGCCTACTGACCTACACGTGATAAGGGGGGTGAACTCTCTGACTCCAGAAATACTTGTGGTTGCAAACTGTACTCTATTTTGAGAGAGCAATAAGCTAACCTAGCAATACTTGGTGTAAATAGCCTCTGTGGCAAACACCCAAATGCAATCACTGCAATACATTTTGCACAGCTGGTGGAAAATTGCTGGGCTATAAAAATCCCCTCTGTCACTGAAACAGCTAGGATGACCACCTAGCGCTGCAGCCTTAGCTGCAGAGTCATTAATATGGACCAGTGAGGAAATTAAAAATACTAAATTGTTGGGGTTTTATAAACTAAAAAAATAAAGTAAGACTGAGAGAAAAGAAATATTGTTGCTTTTCTGGCGAGCAGCTCTGTAAACCCACACATGCTCTTTGTGATCCAGACTTCAAAGCACTGAAGCAAGAGGTGAGAAGATACTATTTAGGAGGCGGTGTAAGACGAGAAAGTTCTCCGACAGACTGGAAATAACAGATTGAATATAAAAACACTCAGCTGAGCACTGAAGGGACACGTGAAAAAGATTTATGAATCTACCAGGTGCCCTTCCATGTCTGTGATGAGCAGTGATGGGCATACTTAAGAATTTCCCAAAATATCCAACACCAGTTTAGAGTTACTACAAAATAAATGCAGGACCTTTATAACACAGCTTACCATTAACTGAGTTAACAATTCCTATATTATTGGACATACTGTACTGGCAATACACCTAGCCACCAGTAGCGCTTTGTTTATTACTAGCGTGTTCATCAGTATCCCCCAGAAACTGCTGCTGTGTTGACTTACAGCTTTTCTGTATTTGTATGTTTTGTCTATTTGCTTATGTTTTCTTAAAGGTAATCTGTTGAGTTTTGTACAGAAACCACCACAGGTACTGCATTTAGCATAAAACAATATGCTCAAATCATAACATGGCAAACTCAAGCCCAACAGCCAACAACAGCGGTCAGTGTGTCAGTGTGCTGACTTGACTATGACTTGCCCCAAACTGCATGTAATTATCATAAAGTAGGCATGTCTGTAAAGAGGAGACCCGTGGGTACCCATAGAACCCATTTTCATTCACATATCTTGAGGTCAGAGGTCAAGGAACCCTTTTAAAAATGGCCATGAAAATTTTTCCTCACCAAAATTTAGCGCAAGCTTGCAGCGTTATTTAACCTCTTTTCGTGACAAGCTAGTATGACATGGTTGGTACCAATTGATTCCTTAGGTTTCCCAGTTTTATATGATGCTAGTATCTTCACTCTAGTTTTAAAATTGAGCCCGCTACAACCTCGAAAGTTTGATTGCGTTAATGTATTAGAGCAGTGGTTCCCAAACCTTTTTCTGCAGGACCCCATTTTGTAGATGAAAAAATATTTTCAACAAAAAAACACCCAAAACAGTGCATACAGGCATGTCTGAATACAACACACTAATGTGGTCATGCTGCATACATCAGCAGGGGACATTACATGGGCCATTTTGCTCTGATTTCCAGGATTGAGATTTACATTTGTTGGGCCACCTCGCCTGAAATGTTGACCACCTCTGCAAACGTCACAAAAAAGTCAATAAAAGTTTATAAAATAAAACCCTAACCTTCAGGAAAAAAGAGCAGAGGAGCTAGCTCGCACAGCAAATGATATGTTTTTAATGTGGAGCAAATGTTTAGACTGCCATCTACTAACTGAACTGATCATTAGACAAGCTGAATAAGGACCTTGGTGGCTTACCACCTCTGCCAATCTATATCTTAGGGGAAACCCTGTGTTGCGGAGTAAAACATGCACAAAGGTACTGTGGGGGTAAGTGAAAGTGGAACAGAAAAGTCAGAGAACGTGCATCTGTCCGTTGCTATGATTGATGTGCAGTGAAACATGACACAGCAGGAGATAACTAAAGCTATAAAGAGGACATATCCCATATGGTGTAGTGTTTAGGATTCCTTGTTTTCACAGAGGTGAGTTGGATTTGCCTCCCAGTATGCTGGTCTGAAAAGTCTGTCAAGTGCTGTTCAAGCAGCATGCAGGGCACTCAAGCAATCAAATACTAATAACAACTGAGCCATAACTGAAGGAAATGGAAAGAAAGACGTACATGCATATGAATGTACCCTGTGTTTCTGTTGACCGAGCTTTATCAAAATCTTCAAAGAGAATGTAAAAAGAACTTGGAGAGTTGTTTGTTTATATTATTCAACACGGTACACAGTTGTACTCTTCTTATCATGTTTTGTGGACATCAGGAAGGGTGGAACTTGCTGCTGTAATTTAGTGCATTTATGATCCGGAAACACTAGCAAAACAAACCCACTCCTATACTGTACATTACAGATTGAATAACAGGAGCAGTTGCATCTTGCAGATGGTGAGGTGTCACTTAATGGGACCTTATTCAGGGAGATACAGTTCAATTTGAGTTTGTATTGTGTGCACCTGGATAATTCAGTAACTTTCCAGATCTCACAAAATAAACATAACAAACTCACTTGATGTTGCATCTGATTCTTTACCGGGTATTGCCACTTTGATGACATTTGCATGAAAGGTCTGCCAACTGAGCTGATTAAAATAGATGGATCTGAATCTTTGTATTTCCTCTATCTAACCCTGAAAGTAAACTCAACATAGCTTGTATACATGAAGCCCTGTGATTGACAAGCCACTAACCCAATTGCTATTTTCCCTAGTTCATGATGGGGTTGGTTTCAGCTTCCCGGTGACCCACCTGATCAAACCAGACTCTGTACCTTTTCTAAAAAAGTTAACCCTGCATCCTTTCCTAGTCCAGGCTTTGCTTAGGGCTGTGTATTGGCAAGAATCTATCAATACGATACGTATCATGATACAGGGGTTACTATTGAATATATTGCGATATATTGCGATACTGTAAACAAGCGATATATTGCTATCTATATCTAATTCTAGAAAAACTGTTGAAGTATAAAAAACACATTACTATACATGTATGCATAAAATTGGAGTAAAAAAGTTCACTTCTTATGCAATCAGAACGGTGAGATCTGCATTTGCATTTATCACAGTCCCTGTAACATCCAACATCATAGCACTACTTTTTGTGTAATATGAGCCACTGTCTGCCACAAATCTTTGCATGTAAACTATTCATTTAAAATCTATAACGTTTTTGAGAATCGATACGGTATAACAAATCATAATATCGCAATACTCAAGTGTATCGATATTTTCTTACACCCCTAATTTAGCTTTAGTTTGTTTGAATAACTGAACATGCTTTTCTCTGGTAAGTTTTCAGCACACTGGCGTACAACAGGACAGCAATTAGATCTTCCCCCATGATGTTGGACATCTCATCCATTTCCACTCAAGCAGCAAATATTTACCTCCTGGTATGAAATGATTTTCAGGGTTGCTTAACCAGAAGAACATGTCACAAATGACACAAAATGATATTGAAAAGACAAAATACTGGTACAATGCCTAGACGGAAGTGTTTTCATTTTAAATACAGAAATATGCTGGGAAAATATATCACAGAGAACAGACACAGAATTTTAAATGCACCATGGAAAGAAACTACTACCAATGTTTATCCTTACTATTCACCCACCCAATATTTACAGAAAAACCCAAAGGAGAAGAGTTGTCATGAAAGATGGTCAACCACACAAACCTATCCAACCAAAGAGGGCAGTACAAGGAGGAACCTGAAAATTATTAAGTTAGAGTGCGGTTTTACAGAGACGGAAAACCAGAAAAAAAAGGTATGAGGTAGTTTTAAAACTAAGGTCCAGGGATCTGGGTACAGTATATTCTCTTGCTTCAGGGCTTTCTGCTATCATTAAAAACACTGCCAGTAACACTAGACAGCCAGTTCTCTGTATACTCGCTTCAGTAAAGATTTGTTCATGCTGTGTTTGGTTGTCAGAGTCTTCGAATCAAGAAACTGCAGCCCACTACCCTGCGTCTTCTAACAACTGCCTTACAGGCAAAAGTTTCACTCTAAAAGTATGCAACTCTACAAAGCTTTTACCTCATCTGAACCTCCACTGTGTCTACAGAGTAGAGTCAACACTCCCCTTCTCTATCAAACAGAAATATGTACTGTAACTTATTATTACCATGCCATTCATTATTACCCAAAGGTTTATATGACAGAGAAACCAGTATTACAACACCTGCACATCGTTGTGTACTTTAAACGATTTCACACATCTGTGTCTCGGAAGTGCCCTTTCTCCAATGTTCATTGGAACATGAACATTGGAGACATTTACTTGTTTCATATTGAGCAGGACTTCCTCTTTGTACACTGAAGCATCCTGCTGGTCACACTCGAACACATTTTCTGTCGATCAACTAATCGGGTCGTTGCAGCTCTACAAAAATCCATACTGTAATTAAAATTTGGGTGGCTGACTTTTTTGGGCAAAGCAAATGGTTTGTGGGTCGCTCTTATTTTCATTCTTGAACACTATATGACTGTAAAAGAAACATATCTAACCAAAAACTGACAAGTATACAGTTGATATTTGCAGGTAATGCTCCTGTCGTGGTCTCATTAACAAGAACTGCATGTGGGAGAAAAACTGGAATGGACTTTGAACTCCTACCAACACAAATACCAACCAGCGCTAATGGAAAAAATTACAGGGGAAACACTGATGTACTGTATCACATGATCCTGCCTAATGGCCTCTTTGATTTTAATAGGATGACCAAAAAAATGAAGGGCCGTCATGACAGAGCAGCGTGACATCGATAGCATTAGACTACAGTACATTGCAATGGACAGGTTTAAGTGGAGCGGAATGCACTGCTCCAGTTTCGGCCACATACACAAATAGTGTCATCGCGGGGAGGCTGATGAAATAATCATGGGCTGGCAGAGATGGTGCAAAACCAGCACGGGCCTCCTCGGGTCTAACAAAAAGTGATTAAACAAAGTGCATTTAGAGTTTTCGTAACCAAAAAGGGGCATAATGCAAGAATATTTGCCTGTTCTGAGAGGGCAAACAATGTACCATATACCCTTGCAGTGCACCAGTAGAAAAAAATATCTTCATGTCCTTGATGAGTAACTTTTGCGCTGTAGACGGCAGCTGCTCACAGACTGCAATATGGTGCTGTTGGAGCAAACTGGCACCGTCATTTAAGTCCACTAAAAGTCCTTGTTTTTGCCATGACAGGCTCTGATTGTTATTATAAGTGTCTGACAATATGGAAAGAGTCTCGCTCAAGGAGAAGTCTTTTTCTGAAATCCCGCAATGTTTCGTGTTGCTGGAAGTGGAGTAGGCGGGCAGGGTTTGTTGTGTTGGAGTACAGAAAGCATAGCTTAGTGTTATCTAAAAGATTTTCAATGTCATGACTGAATATTTAGATGATTTCGACAATGTGGATGAGGTCTTTGAATTTCAATGGCCACCCGCACTTATTTGAGCCAGAGTATATAGATATTCAAGTTTCACAACGAGACTACTCCTTGAACGGGACTTGGACACAAGAACAAACAGACTGGATCAAGCGAAAGGTAAGAAAAACATTGTATTTCTCTGTAGGGTACTTTCCATAATGTTGTCAGACATTTATAATAACAATCTAAGCCTGTCAGTGGCAAAAACAAGCACGTTTAGTGAACGCAACAGTAAACTGATGCTGCTCACTTGCCATCGCAGCTCGCTCGCGGCTGCCGGTTAGTGTTATCTCTCAATACTGGACCAAAAAAATGGTTGTCCCAATTAGACACTTAGACAGGTTGAAAAATACGGAGGTTACCCTTAAAGTTTGCTGTAACTATTTTGATAATCGATTAATCATTCATTTTTCAAGCAAAGAGGCCAAACACTACCTAGTCCCATTTAGCTTCTCAGTTGTGAGGATATGCTGCCTTACTTTGTGTTATGTGATTGTAAATTGAACATCTGTGGGTTTTGGACTGCTGGCTGGACAAATGATTAGTCAAATAAAAGAGAAAGAATTGGCAGATTAATCACTAAACCAGCAACATGAGCATTAATTTGGAGTTGTGTCTCGGATCACCTGACAAATGTAAATCCAATATTCACTCTCTTTTAGTTCTGTTTTGCTCTCCACCAACTCCTGAGGGAAATATCTGGCTCTTTAGCTGCTAAATGCTCCACTATGTTCTCCAGCTAGTCTCTAACTGTGTCTGTCTGCTATTTGCTGCTGAGCAGGGAGTGTACAGTGGGCTTTGTTGTTGAAAACAGCTGCCTGCTGCGACCGAAAACGATGCTGTGAAAGAGAGTGAACCTAAACAGTAAATTTGCGGGCTGGACAGCTAAACAATGAGCTGAAACTCACTATAAAGCTCACATATATGATACAGTCCATCATCATCCATCATCTGCAACCGCTTATCCCGTTAGGGGTCGCGGGGGTGCTGGAGCCGATCCCAGCGGACATTGGGCGGGGTACACCCTGGACAGGTCGCCAGCCTATCACAGGGCTGAAACATAGAGACAGACAACCAACAACAAATTCACACTCACATTCACACCTACGGGCAATTTAGAGTCAACAATTAACCTAACCTGCATGTCTTTGGACTGTGGGAGGAAGCCGGAGTACCCGGAGAAAACCTACGCTAACACGGGGAGAACATGCAAAATCCACACAGAAGGGCCCCAAGCCGGATTGGAACCCGCGACCCTCTTGCTGTGAGGCGACAGAGCTAACCACTACACCTCTGTGCCGCCCTATGAAACAGTGTTATTATAAAATATAAATATATTATATTAACCAGTTTTATGAAACCAATTGTTAGTTGCAGTCCTACCCCTCATGACAACACAGCAACGTGTATGTCTAAAACTGTACAAACACTGCACATTCAAAAACATCTAAACCAGTGTACAACACATGAACTCTAAATGACTAGACAATATCTGCTCTTACTGAATACTGTTGGCTTAGCCTACATTGGCTTGCATTGGACAGCATGGGTTTAGCTCCAATAAGTCATGAGTCACTAATCCTGTGCTTATAAACCACTAAGACCACCGTTGTTCTGTGTGTACCACCAGGAAGTGAAAAGGATCTCACTTCCTGTCTTGCTTTCAGTTCTGTTTCCCCGACTGCCCCCCGTCCTCTCCGTCTCTGTCTGTCCGCCTGTCTCTCTTTCAGGTTCTGCTGCGATAAGTGTGTTTACAGTGGGATCAGGGTGTGGACGGTAGTGTGTGTTCTCTCTCTGTCTTTAGCCTGACAGTCATTAAGACACACAAAGGGTCGGCTGATAACACTAAGTGTTTCCTGTCGTCCAGGCATGAGGCTGGCTGCAAGGACAAGGACAAGAGAACAAGGAGTGAGAAAGCTGAAGAGGTGAGGAAAAGAGAAAGCAATTAATGAATTGGTAGAGACATGCTGAGAGACAAAAAGAAACAGAGACATTAGACTGGTATAAATCAGAAGTTTTACCATGTATTATGTTCTGTGTGTTGTTTTACAGTTATATTTTAATGAGTCATTGTCCTTGTGTCCCCTCCTTTCCTCACGTCCCACAGGTGTTAATTTCTTTAATTATGGAATCACAACTTCAAACGTCCAGTCATTACTACAGTTTTAGAATAAATAGCAAAGAAAACAGATGCCCATCAAGTGTGTGCGACTGTTTGTTATCCTACTGGTTTTTGCATAAACATGTCTGTGTTTTTTCTGCTTCCCTGAACTTCCTCGGTTCTCTGAAGGAAAAACAAACTAAGATTGGGAAAGAGTAATTCCTACATCACAGTCTGTATGTTTGTAGAGTTCAGCCGCTAAGAGCAGGTGGAGTTTAACTGAAAAACATTTACTTTAGAAAACCTTTAGTATTTCCCTCCAAAACAGACTAAATAACATGTTTGTTGATCTATGGATAAAAAGGTGTTTGTTCTTCTTTGAACAACTACGTGGAGAATACAGGTTATTTCAATGCAGCTGCTTTACTTCCACATATAAAGTGGTAAAAGCTTATACTATACTATACTTATACTACTTATTGCTGTAACTATTTTAAAACTAAGTTAAACCTGACCTGATAAGCAAGGAGACCAGAGGCCTGTACTACGAAGCGAGTTCAACATACACAGGGTATCTTCTCGTTAACCAACGCTAACAAACGAGATCCCGCTAAACGGTCCTACGACGGTGGTTATCAACTCAGTAAATCAACCCAGGGTTTCTCTATCTGGCTGTGAGCGCGTTCACATGAAAAGGGTGGTGTTTGCAGCTTATGACCAATCACAGACATGGACAAGTCTACAGACTTGCAGACAGACAGGCAGAGCGGCACATTTTACAAAGGAAGAGCAAACTTTATTAGACAAAAACGAAGAAGTTTAACACATAATCAGACTAAAATTAACACAGTTTAAGCTGGCAAATACAGGAAGGACAGCTGGCTAAAGAAAATATTCCCGATTTGTGAATGCGTAAATGAACTTATTAATTTAACGGAATACTCAAAAGTCAGATATAGTTGTCTAGATATAAATATCTTTTAGAAGAGTAATGGATGAATGGATTACACCTCATTATGCCCTTTAATAAACAAGTTGTGTGTATGATTATTTCAACCTTCTTTCAGCTGCGTCCCCGTCTCCGGCGGTGTGAAACGGACTCTAGAGTAAGTAAAAAAATAAATATAAAAATATAATTCAAAGCGGTAAACACCCACATCATAAATCCAGCTGTCCTTCCTGCATTTGTCAGTTTAAACTGTGTTGTTTTCAGCCTGGATTATGACTTAAACTTCTTCGTATGTGTGTAATATTATCATACGATCTGTACACCGAGCTCTGATTGGTCAGTAGGCGGTGCTTTTATACGAGTTGATCTCTTATCTGGAACATAACCTGCTCCGGAGAAGGTTAGCTGTTCAGCATAAGTTACCACGGTGATCTACCCTGGTAAGAAGTGAACCACCTTCGTAGGATGGAAAACCAAGAATTAACCCTGAAGTTACCTCGCTAACGCCAAATCCTGCTTCGTAGTAGAGGCCTCAGGAGGCCTTTTGACTCTATGATTTTTCTATGTACTGCATCTGTGTGAACTTAGGTGACACTGAAAAAGAAAAAAAAGAAAATCCTTTCACAGGAAAACTAAAGATTAGAAAAAAATGTTAAAGGCAAAACGAGGACTACACATATCCTCAGCAGACTTCATAGAAATCCAGGAATTACTTTTCCAGATGCCTTGTGAGGTTGTTTAAGGGAAATCTGAGCCGACGGTGGCACCAACATCACTGGCACTCTGGGGATGAAAAATAACCCTAACACATTTCATGGTGATCTGGGCAGTAATTATCAGGAAATCTTGTTCTGGAGTGAATAGTTGGACAGACAGAACAACCAACTAGGCCCCTCTTTTAGTTGGGCAAGAAAAACAAAACTTTGACATAAAGAGAGAAGACAAGGGAAACAGAAACAGAGTAGACTGAGTGAGGAAGTATTATTTCTAAAGATACTGTAATGCACATAGAGACTGACTTACTTCCAGTCTTAAAGGGATAGTTCGGGTGTTTTGAAGTGGGGTACGGTAGATGAAGGTCGGCCCGCCCCCGGTTTGGAGAAACAGACAGGAGTTACTGCACGGAACCAGAGTAATGTACTGCTGTGGGCAGGGGCATTAGCAAAACGTATTTTAGCCACCTAAAAGAAAGGCCCATCTAAAAAAAATCTTTAAACCTTTCTTTTAGGTGTCTAAAATAGGTTTTGCTGCTGCCCCATCAACAGCAGTACATTGCTTTGCTCCCGTGCCAGTACTCCTTTTTTTTTTTTATTACAAGACAAAAGACAATACATTAACACAACAACAAGAGGACAACAAGAAAAGTGACTACAGGCCAGTTAACACATTTCTGCCATAGGATGAGCGAACCAAGTGGTGTGTGTGTGTGTGTGTGTGTGTGTGTGTGTGTGTGTGTGTGTGTGTGTGTGTGTGTGTGTGTGTGTGTGTGTGTGTGTGTGTGTGTGTGTGTGTGTGTGTGTGTGTGTGTGTGTGTGTGTGTGTGTGTGTGTGTGTGTGTGTGTGTGTGTCTGTTTCTCCAAACAGGGGGCGTGCTGACTGTCATCTACTGTAGGTAACATGACTATGGATGAGTACCTCATACAACTGCCACTGCAAACTACCCCTTTAAGCATGGAGAGGAAATACGGAAAGGAAATGGAAAGTGGAAAAGGAAAAAACAACCGAAGCAACACAAGGTTATTGGGATGAAAATACATTAATACATGTATTAACGTCCTTTCTTCTCACAGGTTCTTAGAGAGCTGACTGAACATGAACACACAACCCCACTGTTCCAATTCACACACTACAGTAAACCAGATTTGTCTCTTGTGTAAATGAACATTATATGTTGTCTGTGGGATTACATGCAGAGATGAGAGATAAAGCTAAATAAATGCAAAGAGAAAAGTGGGTTAGCTGGGAAGTAAGACACACAAGCAACATACAGACTTAACTCCAGAGGGGAATAACATCTTCCAGGTTACAAGAATATTCTTTGTTTGAGAGAATGGTTGAGAGACAGAGGAGGGCAGTACAGACAGGAAGGAGAGGATGGACGAGTGAACAATGTACAGAACAAAAAGGAAAAGAAACAGTGAAGAAAAGACAGAGACTGACACATCTACAATATCCCTGCCCTTTGATCAGTAGTGGCTGTTAACTATAAACCCCTTATCTGCAACAAAGCAGTTGCTCAAATGTCCTCAAACAATACATCCTTTCTCTCGGGCCACAGCTGAAACCGCTTACTGCCCTCTGTAATACAAGCGCGCACGCACGCATGCACGCACGCACGCACGCACGCACGCACGCGCGCACACACACACACACACACACACACACACACAATAGTTTACTAGACTCTGAAACTCAAACCCAGAATAAGAGAGTTAGTAGACTGAACTGTTAAACAAAGACCAGATGGTTACTCTCAGGATGAAAGATGCTGCCATGTATTTCACAATACTGCCCAATCTGGACCGCATGTTTAGATAATGAAACAAATTTACATCATGACAACATTTTTCTCATTTAGCAACTTTGTTTCTGGATTAACTGCAATTTTACTGGAACCACCCTCTCCCCACTTAATGTCTTTTACCCTCAAAACTAGTGAACATTGGTACAGTCAATATATTGTCCATATATGAACATCAGACAGCGGTGTACTTCATCGGTTTAGCATTGCACTCCTATAACATTGCCACACTCACGGTAGACAGTTTGAAAAAAACGGTCAAAATCGATGCAGCAGACCCAGAGTTTTTTACTTATTTATTTCTTCTTCCTTGTCAAAACCTGGCGCCTACGTTACCCACAATGCAACTCAACCACCAACAGTTGGGTCGGAGATTGTTAGCAGCGGCTAATGTAGCATTTATAGATTTTTTTAACGTATAGAGTAGGGGTTTCATCACGATACGATATTATATTGATTCTTTGGACAACTACACGATATTTGCTGATATCACAAAGTCTGCCACGATATGATTTCGATTTGATTCAATTCAGGGGCCTGCGATCGATATGAGATGATATCATATGCCCATTTAACACAATCAGTTACATTTATATTAACTCACAAAAAGCAACTAAAATATGATTTGACAATTTTATTACTGGATTACTGGATTTTGAACACGCATTTCATTTAAAATAGAAGTTCATAACTCATCATAGTATGGACAATACAGAAGGAAAATGTGATTCATTTTCAACTGGCAAATTATGTTTACCAAAAAGGAAATGTTATGATTATACATCATTTTAGTCCTTATTTCAGTTATTTTTAGCTTTCCTCCATTTTCGTAAATGCTAAATGCGGTGTAGTGGAGACTCTCAGATGAAAGTACTATAAATGCCAAATAACCACTGTGTTTATGCTTCACACTTACAGTATTTCAAAGAATAAGATTGTTCTGGTCTAAGGTGGTAAAACTGCATTGGAGTACCGTTGTATTTATTTTTTATGACTGATAAACTAAACATATGATGTGATCTTGTTTTAAAAGTTTCCACTGATGACAGGGCATCAACATTAAGGAAAACAAAATTGTCATCATGTCATCCATCGGCCCCCCTTTACCTTCTCTTCACTTTAGTGTCGGAGCTTGAAAACTCCCATTAGTCGACGTTTCCCTTTAACCTCTCTAATTACATCTTATTTTACTGCCTTTCTTGTGCTCCGCTCATAAACAGCTTGTGTAGTTACAGGAATACTACGAGGCCACCATGACTCTAGGAATTGAATTGTGACATTATAAGCACATACCATATTTTTTGCTTAGTGTATTATAGGCTGCGACAAAGACACGAGCCTACTACATGTACATGATCTTACCAATAGAAGTCTTTACATACAATTATGACCCAGCTCTTTTAATTGAATGTACTTATTTTAAAGCTGATGGATTGATGCAGAAGTCCGGCATAGGACATTTATGGGTGCAAGAAAACCTCCAGTAAAAAATAGCCCTCATGCAACACTTCCTCCTGACACAAATAGCCTTTCCTGCCCTATAAATAAACACTGCTGGACTTGGAAAGCAACCAGCCTCATTACGCTCGAGGTCTGCTCATTGAGTCAGTGGAGTAGAGCAAAAATATACTGTATCCCTCACTTTAGTCAGGATAGGAGTTCATGCACAGACGTCAGTGTACAAAGAGTCAAAGTAGAGTCAAATAGAAGTTAAACAGTCTCACTGATCATTCTGTTGAGCTCCAAGGACACAATTATGACAGGAAACCGTGTTTCTGGTCCAGCTACTCTACTTTAAAGTTGTGTCCATAAAACTGTCTATAACTTCTCCATCACTTAAATCATTAGACAGAACTAAAAACAGATCTCACAAACGTTTGAGAGCAAAAACAGCTCACGGAAGTACACTGCAAATCAAGCAGTGCAATGCCAAAAGTCTCTCATGAAGGAAATTTCTCATAGTTTTTTCAGGTGAACTGAGATTAACCCTCTCTCCATCCATTTCCAAGCCTGAATATTGTTCCAGTTGTTCTGCGCAGGCCAAACTAAACAACCCGTCTGAACCCAACTGGAGGCGGGGAGCCGGACTGCCCTTCTCGCTCATATAGGGTTTCTCTGCTGCTCATATTCTTCCCCTTCATCCCCAATCTCTCCTCCTTTATCCGCTTCTTGTTCCTCATTATTCCTTCATCTTTTTCCACAACCTTTCACCTGAGCTCCCCTCATCATCCACCTTATCTGCTGTTGTCTTTCTCTCTGGTGCCGCCGTTGTTATCAGTGATTAGTTATGTCTCGCACCATTACTTCATCTACATGTAATTCTGAACTATGTCAACAGACTAGTGAGTCATGCTATACTGGATACAGCCACAGTTGTCTTAAGAACTTTAAACTCACACTGATAAATATACCTTCACAAACAAATCCTTTTAAAAATAAATACACAAACATATACAGTACGTAAAGCAGCAGACAAGCACCTTGCCTCATGTCCTCACACCCGCACCAGACAACAAACAAGCCCATTCACAAACACACGCCCACACATCAATGAGCATGCAAACACATGCACAGACACAAGGATCACACCCTCCTGCTTTTACCATGCTGCTCAGTGCTTCATGTATTTGCTGACGAGCAGGTTTCCTGGCTGTATGTCTGCAGTTCATGTACATAGGCGATAAGGAATAAAGAGATCCCATGGGCAGTTCCTGCTTTAATTGGATCCATGTTTAAACAGGCTATAAGCCATTTTCCCCTGGCCTTTCCTTGGATTAATTTAAACTAGTTCAAGTCTGTATATTTTAACATTCATTTAGAAGCCTTTGGGGGAAAAATCAAGGGTGAAACTTTAGGATAACGACCAGAGTGGCTAGTGCCATCGACAACTAACTAACCGTGGCGAGCATACCAGTAGTTGGACTGGTAATCTGCATGCAACATACAGTACAGTAAGCAACTGTAAGCAACACTAGTACAATCATAGAGGCAGGACTCTTTATCTAACCAGTTCCACAAAGGAGACAAAATTATCATTTGGTTAGAGGACATTTACTTTCTGCTTATGTCAAGATTGACATATTGTACTCATGACATGAACTGCTCTAATACATTTGAATGTATCACACGAAGCAGTTGAGAAGCTTAAAGCTATGTTAAGGTGTTGCGAAGCGCTCGTTGACATAGTTATGTCGTTAAATAGCACTGGGAACTGACTAATGGTAATATAAATAACTATGATCGGTTGACGCTTCCTCGCTTCATTGGAGCGCTGAAAAAGTTGAGACTAGCTCAACTTTGTTTGTAGCACGCCACACTCGTCACGCAGCGACAAGTGTCATAAGGCTGAGAGCACCTTATAAGACCATAATCTGTGTAACATTAATTTTCCATTTAAAAAGAAAAATCAATAGAAAGTTAGAAAACTCCTTTTTATAGTTTGTCAGAACTGTTTAAAATTAAGGTTTTGTACTTGTTTCTGTCTCTTTTTTCAAATTCAAAATGGATATTTGAAAAGTGGGGTAGTTTTTAATTTCTGTTTAGGGCTGCAACCAACTGTCATTTTCATTATCGATTATTCTGCCAATTATTTTCTCGATTAATTGCCTGGTCTATAGCTTGTCAAAAAAAGGAAAAAATGCTCAACACAATTTCCTAAAGCCCAAGTTGACGTCTTCAAATGTCTTGTTTTCTCCGACCAACAGTCCAAATTTCAAAAGATATTCAGTTTACAATGTTGTTTAATATAAAAGAGGGTAACACAGCAAATGTTCACGTTTGAGAAGCTGGATCCAGACAATGTTTGAAATTTTTGCTTGAAAAATTGTTTAAATGATCAATCAATCATCAAACTGGTTGATTTATTTTCTGTCAATCAACAAAGCAATAAACTGACTAATCGTTTCAGCTCTATTTCTGTTCATGCTGGGTCGGGGGAACCCTAATGCTGAATTCACATCAGGGCAGCGGTGAGGTGTAACCTGCGGCGAGCTGCCATGCAGTGTCTATGAAAAGCTGCAGAGGCTCAGTGAGCTGCGGCCGTTTGATTCTGCAACGAAATGTGACCAAAAAAAGTTGGGAAAAGTTAAACTTTTAGAGGCGAAGTACTGCCAGAGAGGACCCTCAGCCTATAAGTAAACAGATCCCGTGACTCCTGTGACATGTTGACCCATGTTACAAAGAATGTCTTCCCACTTGAAACATGAATAGGCCTCCCGGCTTCAGAAAAATGTAATTATTGCAGCGAACCGCACTTCACTGCTGCTTGGTGCGAATTCGGCGTAAGTAGGGACTAATGATTATTTTCACTACCGTTTAATCTTTTATTGATTAATCATCAGAAAACTGTAAAAAATGTCTATCCCAGTTTTCAAATCATGTGCTCAAATGCTTTGTTTTCTCCAACCAACAGTCCAAAACCACACAGGGAAAAGCAACAAATCCTCATATTGGAGAGAGACCAGAGATCTTTTTTGCTTAAAAACTGACTTAAACGATCAATTATCAAAACCGTTGCTGATTAATTTTCTGGCAATCAACTAACTGATTAAAAGACTAATCGTTTCAGCTCTAAACCTAAGCCACGGCGTGACGTGTCATTGGCTGGTGGGTCACTCATCCTCCTGACAATCATGATTAAATCCAACTGATAAGTGCTGTGAACCCACATCTTCCTTAATTGTCCTTCTCCGCATTGGCTACATACTGTATGTATTTTGTTGACACTTTCTGTTGAATGAAGATAGAACCTGAATGCACTGTATATCTGGAGATAAAATACTATAGTACGTCTGAACAGGGCCGTAGTTATCCCCTGGACTGCTGTACTATCTTCTGCTGACAACTGACAAACATACACATCCAGACACACACCCTTCCCCCCCCTCCTCTCCCAGATTAATGCTGGGCTGGCCCTGAGGTTTTACTGTCTGTCACTACCAGCGCTAATACGCTTTCACTACACCCAGTCATTCCATGCCAAACCAAGTCAGACTGGGCCAAATCAAACAGAGCCAAGTGGATGTGCTTCAGTTAGAAATAAACCTTCTATAATTGAGGGGCTGCTGCATTATTGTGTTACTATAGAATGATTTTTCTTTTTTGTGACTGCAGTATGTTTCAACTTTCATGGAAAAAGTAGGGTGTAACATTTTTTTCCTCAATGTACTGAGAAGGAGGGGAAATATTATGGTTTTCAACCACACAGTGCACATTTTTTTAGAAATGCTTTCAGATGATCAGCATGTGATTTGCTTTGCAGTGCTGCTCCAGTTAACACAGTGTACATATTTCATAACTCCTGATAAGAAGGCCTCCTTTCCTCCAGTATTTACATAGCTAAATTCAGATTTTTTACATTTTAATAAGTGCCAAACAGTAAATGTACTCTTTAGTTTCCAGTGTCGTGTAGCTCAGATGAGTTGAAGCCATGAAACAGATGTGTGGAGAGTAAGAGGAGACAAAATAATCCACACATCAATTAGACACAGAGAGACTGGGGAGGGTGTGTGTGTCTGCACATATGCTGTGGATACCGGTCTATACACATGGATGTGAAAATGTGTGTGTGAGTGAAAGCCTTGAGTAATCCTGCTTAGTCTAGCAGCTGGGGGTGCAGGTTTAGGTAGTGACAGTATGAAGGGCTGGGTGAGGGTTTAATACTAGAACTACTGTCAACAATAGAAATATACACATAATAACAAACACTGTATATGTGTGTATGTGTGCGCACAACAGCACAGCCAGTAAGCAATGTGCTTGGGGGATGCTAGTAAGGCGCTGAGAGTACAGATAACAGTGTAAGCAAATTAACTAATTTAGAGCAGCTCTGCTCAAACAGAAGGGAGAGTTGTTAATGTGGTCTCAAAGGGTCGATGCACACTACAAGACTTAATTAAGATCTCTTAAACTAATTACACACGACTGTTTCCTACGATGAAGGTTGTTTCAAGAAAAACTATTATGATTGTAGAATGATTTTTTACATTACAACATGGTTTTTGCATTGTTTTACTCTTAGGTATTACAGAGTACGATTTAGGGCTAGTTATCAAACCTCAATAACTTTTTCTTCTCAACCAAAATGCGTCCGTAGCACTAAATATTGAAAAAAATGTAGTACCAAAAGCTGAAACTAAATGTTTGTACAGATTCGTAGTCTTGTTAACTTATTCTTTGATCAGATAGTTCCTGAATTAAATCTAAATTTTTTCAACTTTAGACTGGCATAGATCTTGTGAAATAAGCATTTTTACCAAAACTCACTACCAACTAAACCAAACCACACTCAACTCGCAAAATCTGGGTCTTCTTGTATTTCCAATTTAACTAGGGCTGCAACTAACGATTATTTTCATTATCAATTAATCTGACGATTATTTTCTCGATTAATTGATTAGTTGCTTACTATATTGAGGTATACTGTGGTCTATAAAATGTCAGAAAATGTTGAAAAATGCCAATCAGTGTTTCCCAAAGCCACAGATGACATCCTCAAATGTCTTGTCTTGTCCATAACTCAAAGATATTCAGTTTACTGTCATAGAGGAGTAACGAAACCAAAAAATATTCACATTTAAGAAGCTGGAATCAGAGAATTTTTGAATTTTTCTTCTTATAAAATTACTTAAACCAATTAATTGATTATCAAAATAGTTGGCGATTAATTTAAAGGGACTCTATGTAAGAATCAGAAATTGCTTGTTAACAGCAACACCTATGGCCGCGATGTCAACGAAAGTCAGTGTCCTGTTGCTCGCGCTCGCACTTGTGCTCGCTCTACATAGACATGAACGAGCACCGTTCTAAATAGTGGGGCGATACACGTCAGCTCACAATATCACTGTATATTTCACCTGCTTGGCAGTAATGAAGCTGACCAGACGAGGGTCTCTCCATTAATCAATGCTGATCCTAGTGTTGGCTTTTCCTGCTTCAGCCTCCCGACCCGGTCGGATGACGATAACGTAACTCGCTGCGGAGCCCCGTCAATTCACAAGACAGGGGAAACCTCTGTTGGTCTGGAGGAGCGGCAGCATTTATTTCTGCACAAACGTCCACAGCACATTCACTAGATATTCTCAGAGCTAAACTAACTCTTCTGCAGTGTGTAGTGTGCGCGCGTGCACGTGGAGTTGGAGTGAGCCGAGTGGGTGAGAACGAGCGCGTTGTACAAGCAGGCAGGAGCAGATAGCAGGAGCAGGCTGGAGTAGAGCAGACTCCAGCCCTGGAGACAAAAGTTACGGTCTCCCCCGCGTCCTCCGACCGCGGCTGGGGTGGGCGAAGCAGGAAGAGCCAACACTGTTTTACAAGACGGGCTTCACTAGATATAACTTTGCAGTTTTGGTGCTTCCGTGTAGTTTGTGTTGGAGTCTGCGCGCTCACGTACCCACACGCGAGCGCGCATGGGACACCGACCCGGTATGATTTATACGTGTAAGAAGTTACATATAGTCCCTTTAATAGTTGACAACTAATCGATTAATCGTTGCAGCTCTAAAATTAACTTTAAATAAATGAGGCCTAGTTTGAACACAACAAAGAGAAACATTCATATTGACATTATCGGTGCAGGTCACAGCAAAACCATCTCTGACAGCTGATTGTTCAGACATGGTCGAAGCAAAATGCCTGTAAGTCTCTCTGTGGCTGATTGCCAACCCCATTCCAAGAAACCAGATTACAGTGTCTGCTTGTCTTAAACACTGCTCACACACACACGCAGAACCTCCCTCATTAAGCTGACTGTTTGGCCGAATAGGCTTAGCCAAAATGATCCATAAATGAATCCCAACATGTCTATGATATATTCCAAAGACATATTCAGACCGACAGAAACAACAGTCAAACATAGACACAGAGTCTAGCAGACAGACATGCAAACATTTCAGTACACACACACTTAAAAAGAATTCCTCTGATTCACTCTGACCTTGCATAACTACACACCTGCTGATAAAGCAACACTGGTGTTACTCCTTACTGGCATGCACAGAATTTTGATGGACACATTTCATTTAGAAATAGTCAGACCATAACATAGCCATGATGATCCCAGTGCTGTTATTACCACTACTGTATAATCTGTGAGAAAATCACACATTCAGTTCTCAGTTAATCTTTTTGTGCAGCAATAAAGCTGTTTAATATCAAGGTTGGAAATGCATGAGAACCTTAAGCGTAGGCGGCGTTTTCAAACTACTTAGCCTTACAGCGCATTCACAGTGCAGCATTTGAGAAAGCCGAACTACTCACTGGTGACACTTTCTGCTGAGTCTGCCTGGCTGGACAGTTTTTAGCTAGTTTGCGTGGCATTACTGCAGCTGAACATAGTTTCATATAACATGAAATATACTGGAAGGTCAAAAATTATAACAAGCATAACCCAAAACATAAGAAAGGTCAGGTTTTTTTAGAAGAGGAAATTAATTTTTAACGCCACCCAGCATCAAGTCAGTAAAACCATGGTGGAGAATATAACAGTAAACAAGACTCGGTCAAAACCGAATATATGGATGGACCGTATATGGTCAGTATGTGAATTTGTGGCTAAATTGTTACACAAATAGTCAGTGGTCATGTCTATAATGTTTTGTGAACAGTTTTTTTCACTTATATCTTAATGTTTGATTGAAAGACAACTTAAAATATAGCAAATGACATTCAGTAATAGTAAATTGTAACATTTACTAGTAAGTATATTATACATTTTATACAAGGTGAAAAAGTATTAGCATGACATACAGTATGCAAGGTTAAAAGTATTTCAGTTTTGTATTAAAGCATGTTTATCAAAAACATTCATCATATAAGTGGTGTGTAACAATATATACATACTTCGCGAAAGTTTATCAGAGTTGAGATATTCCCGCTGTCATCACTGACGTTGTTGCTGCCGTATTTATTCCTAGATGGAGTGTTAATGGAGCAGCTACAATGTTAGCATAGCCTGGCACTGATCGATCCGAACTCCATTCAGAAAGCAAGCATTTTAAAAGTTGTTTGCTTGTCGTCTTGCGGACAGACCTGACAAAGCATGAATACAGACTTTTTACTAATCAGCATCATTATGTAGTTATTTCGGCACACTTTTGATCCGTTTACTACAACGTCGCTGCGATATCTATGCCTAGATGACGTTATGTTGAGTGTTGATGGAGTAGCTACAATGTTAGCGTAGCCTGGCATTGATCGATTCGAACTCCGTTCAGGAAACAATCATTTTAAAAGTTGTTTGCTTGTTGTGTTGCGGACAGACTTGACAAAGCATGAATTCGGTCTTTTTACAAATCAACATCATAATGTCGTTATTTCGGCATCATTTTGATCCGTTTATTGCAATCAAATCACAGCACAGTGTTTATTTTGGGTTCATACCGCAGTAGCGACGTGTGGCTTGCTAGATACAGTCAGTGCAATGGCACTGTATGTCAATATAGCTCGTTATGAACCCAGACACAACGCCGTTTGTTTTTTCTGACATATCTGGGACTTCCACAACATGTATTAAGCAGCAACAGTGGTTATTTCTTCCATGGCTTATGAAGGAAATGGAGGAAAGCAAGGCGAAAAATTTGTTTTGCGCTTGGTGTGAATTCATGGTAATAATACGAAGCACAACATAAAGTAACTTAAAAAAACATAAACAATAGCACAAGCACAACAACAGCACTATGTAATGTTACATTGAACCACTGACACGCTCCCAGAAAACGTAAACACACAACCCACACAACTGTTCTCCGCCTTTTCATTTTGAGAGAGCAACGACGAATGAGGAAACTCCAACAGTCGGCCGACCAATCCTGTAACTTCATCACTCACTCACTCACTCACTCACTCACTCACTCACTCACTCACTCACTCACTCACTCACTCACTCACATACATACATTCTTGGCATTAGTAGTAGCCAGTGTTAGGAAGTTAAACAGGTCATAATTCCCTCTCTAATATCTATTTTATATTGCTGTGAAAACATCTCCTCCAAACAACTGTATTTATTCAAGTTTCTCACCAAAAACTACATTTTACAAGATTACATTTGAACGCATCATGATAGGGTTATAATTTACCTTTGCCCAATACTCACTACTTTACTCAATGCTTTTTACTGAGCAGAGCCTGAATGCACCATAATGTAACCCAATGGAACCTCTGTTAACGTTCGCTCTTCAGCTCTGTGCTGTCCGCAGACGAGCCAGTCACTTTGATTACTCTAAGCAGCATTATGGGAATGAATTACAAAATAATAAGCTTCTGATTAAGTTAGTTGTTCCAAATGTTTTTAAGGTTGTTCCTCCACGGCTTATTTTGGACTTGCAGTTGTGACAAATTGCAGCTCCTTCACTCAGCTGAAGAACTTCCACACCGACATGTTTTGTGTATGTGTGTGTGACGTTACTGTCTGTGCCGCTGTGTGCCGAAGTAAAACCATCATGTGGAGGCTGCACCAGCAAAAAAAATCGGACATATGAGACAGCTGAAAACCGTCCGGCTTCAATCGGCTTGATTGATTGATTTATGCAGCAGAGTTTTCTATGAGCGGAGCAGGTATTTTAAACATCAATATCGCAGTCGATCATATTCATTTAATTGTGGGAAGCCAAAATCATGATCGCGATTAATATTTTTTTAATATTTGTGCAGCCTTGTCACATACATAAGCTTTTTATCCTAGAAGAAATTGGTGTGCAGCCAGGCATTAAACATGATCACAAGCCATAAAAAGCATACACACAACACCAAAGAAGAAATAAAACCATAACCTAACAAAAATAAGATCACCAGACAAAACACCCTGATGAGGGATAAAGCAACCATACATGATGTAAAGTAAAGTTCTTGTGTGTTTATCAGAAGTTGTTCATTAGCAAATGGTATAAAAGGACAATCTGGTGTTGTATACATATTCTCTACCTCTCTCTTAGTAACTATCATCCTTACTGTATATTGAGTGATAGAGCCATATATGATATCTTGGGGTTTGAATATTAATATTCAAACCCCAAGATATCATATATGGCTCTATCACTGCATGAAATGGAAAGTTCTCAAAATTTTGTGTCAAGGTTTTATTATCAGGCCATATCATCCAGCTCAACATTTAGCCCTTATACTGCCTGCTTGTATCATACCTTATATTTTATTTAGAGCTCATGTTGTAGGTGTTTGAGTAAAGGTTTGGCTCTCTGATGTATTCAGTTCACTGTGCTGGAGGTGGGTCCCCCGAAGTGAAGCATTTAGAAATGATTTGACACAACAGATTCGATTACACATTATCTGGAAAGGTCTTTACTTCATAGTAAAGCTATTTACGAAGGAATTAAGTTTCTGTTATTTTGTTTAAAAAAAATGAAGGGCCTGTTTTAGGTTTGGGGGGGGAACATTCCTGAAAAATCAGTCGCTGACACACACAGCCTAAAATAGAACCACCGAGATATTTTCTTTCTATTACGGTTGTTCAGGGTCTCTATAAAAAGCAATGGAATGACTATTGGCTCAGAGGATAACCATGCTGGCCTGTGAAACAATTTTCTGCATATCTTAATCATGACCATTGATTTTAATCATCAACAATACTGGCACTGTTTTCCCCAGGATCCCTCTGCATACAAGATATATGTGTACTTCCCTGGAAGTGATTTGTTTTTAAAAGTATATCTATGGATCTTTCTTTTAAAAAACATAGTTTTGTATTCTGTATTTCAGAATTACTCAGAGAAAATTGTCCAAACTTAAAATATAGTTGGTTAGATATGCTTTAAAAAAAAAAAAAAAAAAGAAATAAACATGATTTTGCAATCAGATCAGTTATTGAATTATGTAACTTTCTACAGCAAAACAATAACGCCTCATTACTGTCATTTTATTATATGATGTGTGTGCATCTTGAGTGCAAGAGAACTGGTACATCAATCAAAACGGTCAACAGTTCTACAGTAGGTGTTTGTATATGACAGGTACAGCACAACAGTTCAATCGTTTCCTTTCCCAAACTGTATCATATCAATGCACAGATATGAAAACAGGGATTTATTACAATTAAAAACAACCCGACAAAAAATTGGTCAAAGTGCGAGAATGTGTGTGGGTGTGAGAGGTCGGCAAAGGCATGCATGACTGCAAATGGCTTCAGTCGTGTTTCTAAGCAACATGCACATCCACTGCTCTTCCCTTTCTTCTCTAATGCCGCCTACGACCAGCTATTTCAGTGACGACAAGCATTCCTCTCCAAAAGCATCTCAAACAGTTTACAACCCTTACTGTAACAATACAGGTGTTGACTGGTAAAACACCCAGTAAAGGTGAGACAGCCACCATCCATTTTACGCACTAAGGAGGAACTACTGTGACCTTGCTGCCCATTTCTGGACTCAGCATTTTCTAGAACAAGGGACACTATTGTACTTCCCCACATAGCTGACTGAATTTGCAATAATTTGCTAATATTAGGCTGTAGAGACCGTGTAAAATTGCAGGCTGTTGAAGATTTATTCAGAAACGGGAGTAAATTGTTATTTTTCCCATTTTCTATTGATATATCTGGTTTATCTGGTAAACACAAGATTTTGCTTTTGTGTGATTCTTTGTGGAGAAATTCAGTTTTACATATCTGTTGATTAAATCAACTAATCGATTAGTCAACAAAATTGTATGAGTGTTAGTCGACTCAGAATTTCTTTGGTCAAGAACAGCCCTAAACTCTACATTTGAATATTCTTCCAGATGATCTATAGGTGGGTCTCTGGTGACTTGATTTTGCTCTCCACAAGCAGAGGTCTTGCGCTCCACACATCCATGCACTAGTTACGCCTTGCAGTATATTGTGGCTATAATTGAGTAAAAGCAGGGATGTGCTCCACCTAATTCTTCCTCTGTGGGACAGTCTCTCTCTCTCAACAGAGCATGCCATTTAACCAGAGCTCACCATCCTTCCCCCGCCACACACTCTTAATCTCATGGAAACTGTCTACATAAACCAAGTATCTCATTTAGTAGACATTCTCCTCTCCATTCGCCAACTTTCTCTACTTCTGACACTCCCTCATCCCCTAAAACTCATCCCATTCATCAAGCAACCCTCCAGCTTTTTCCTGTCTGGCGTTTGGCTCCGTTTCATTACGGTCACTGTGTCAACAGATGAGTCAGACGCTGTGGAGACGCGAATGATGATGAACCAACAGGGAGAAATTCTTCCCTAAAGACTGATTCATAGTTAGCAGGATCAAACCCTCATCTGGAGCGGTGCAGAGTCACGGTATCTGAGCATATTTGTGGTCTTTGAAGGATTAATCAAAACATTTGCACATCCACAGTCATCTTCCTAAAGTGACTCAACATGTCTGTATAAAAGTGTGTGTCATATCGCAAACATCATAAATCCTGATTTCTCAAACTCATGATCCCCTATTTAGGTCCTGAAGTTCTCATGACACCCGCAATTAGAGCTGACAAGTTGTCATGTGAAATTGAGCATGGCATACTTTCTGTTTACAAGAGCATGGAGAGTCTCTAAATAGATTACAGAGACATTATGATAAATCTATTTATTTTATCTTTCTAGCCTATTTATTTTTTCTTTAATAGCAAAATATCAACAAGCCACGGGGTGCTGCTGACCCTAAGGTTAAGAAAATCTGCCATAAATCATCCGCAACTGCTCAAGGCATACATACACAGACGCTGACTCAGCCATGCAGACCTACACACATGGTTGCATGTACACAGCTATGAACACATGTTACAGTACTTACATCAGTTTTTCTAAACTTTGCTTTAAGGCTCTTCATGTTCAGTCCGGTCCATGCAGTCACTCACTCAATCACTCAGTCAAGGCTGTGAAGAGAAAAGACACAGATGTTTAAACTCAGCCTCAGTGAACAAAAATGATTTAGTGTTTCTGAAAGACTAAACCTAAATCTGATTTATCAGGTATTTTGTGACACTATTATCCACACAAGTTACAGTCAATATGAGGTGTAAATGTGCAGTGCAGCAACACGGATTTACAGTTGCAATAAATACAGCCTTAATAAATCAACATTTTCCTCATAAATACTAAAATATGCCGTTTATTAAAGCATCGTCAGCAACAAGGCTTCTACTACAGTAAGTGACAAAAGTAAATGTGTACAAAGTTTTCATAATGATCACAGCACTCTACACTCGAGCTGTAACAAATCTGAAGCACTTTTACATTCAACTATTCCTCTCCAATCAATGGGCAGTTTTGGGAATGTGTACCACATGCAATTCTAATTAAAACCCGTTGCTGGAAATGGTATCCGAATTTGTGTTGTTTCCTTTAAGAATGTTTTAAATCACCACAGAACACTTGGGGATATCTGGTCTGGTGACTGTATTTTTGCGCCTTAAATGCTTCTAGCAATTTCCAATTTTTCATGCCTGACAGTGATTTACTACCAAAATATCATTGTGAGCTGTCCAGTCAAAATTAGCCTACTCACTTACTTCATTATTATTATTATTTCCAGGTTCATCTGTGTCTGCTTGTAGTTAAACCAAGAGCACCATGTTAGCAATTTGAGCCTCTTTGCAATGATACTTGACAGTGCACTCATAAAGGTTTGACTGGAGCCTTAATTGAATATCTTTTTGATAATGTTTTTGTATTTTCTGAATATCTTTTTGAAGCATGGGATAGGAGGAGAAATGTAACATATACGATAGATAAATTCCTCAGACTCTTGTGTCTTTTTTTGTCATGATTAGATTGGTGTATGTGTCTTGTGCTTAGGGAGCTGTTTTCATATATCTGTGACTGTTTATTTGTTGTATTTCCATTGTGGGATATATCCTGGAGCATTATTTTTGGGAGGTCACGTTTGCGATTATGTCTGGATGATGTTTAATCTTATGTTTGGATGATGCTGGTGTATTGTGCTGTTAGATGATGGTGGGCTAACATGCCAGAATGTTTGTTGTTTAATTAATGTGTCTGAATAATCCCATGTGGGATGGGTTATGTAAATGACCAGACACAAAAATAAGTTATTCATTCATTCATAAAGGTTTTGCAGACACACAGCATAAGTTACAAAGGCTTATTCCAATTTCAAAGAGTCTTTATGTGGGCAGATACTGATGGCGTACTGAAGGTGGGTGCATCAAGGACAGCCATGTCTGGGCTCCTTTGACAGCATTCAAGCCACAGATTAACATACATTTGCCTTCCACATTCAAATCTTATTTTTCTGTCAAATATCAGCAGCCCATCAATGACAAATAGGGCTGTGTATTGGAAAGAATCTGGCGATACGTAGCGTAGAGACGCGTGGCGTTATGTATCAAGATACAGGGGTTACGATACGATACTGTAAGGCGATATATTGTGATTTTTAATCTAAAACTGTGATGAAAACTCATATATAAAGAACATACCACCATATGCATTAAATCTGAGTAAACAAAGTTGACTTTATTCTGCAATCAGAACAATGGGATCTGCATTTGCATTTATCACAGTAACTGTAACATCCAACATCATAGCACTACTTTGAGAGGGCACATACACTGAGAGGGTGCATCTCTTTGCAAATGAAATAAAGTATTGACTGAGTTCATCTTTACATGTATACTATTAATTAAAAATCAATACAGTGTTTTTGAGAATCGATACAGTATCACAAAACATAATATCACCATATTCAATTTGTTCTATATTTTCTTACACTCCAAATGGGGTGAAAACAACAATTAAGAAGTGGTGGTGGATTGTAAACAACATTGAATTGTGAACATATTTCGTCTCACAGTTGGACAGCAAACTTAACTACTGAGTCCACTGTCAAACTTTCTATCTGAGTACGAATTAAGTCAACTGCTACCAACAACAAACAGTTCAGACTACTATCAAGCAGCTACCTGTGTATATTTGCACACTGCCCCTCAAACAATGGGAGTTATGCATGAATACGTGCACAAACATGGGTAACGTAACGGCTGTGACTCGTTTAGCAAATTAGCACAAAAAGTATCAAATGCGCGCGACTTGCATTATTGTGCTCAAACAGTCAGATTGGACGCGTTGTAACAGGAGCTGTACGCGTTTAATTCACCACTATGACTTAAAAACAGTTACTTATGAGGCTTTTGTAAAAATGACTAGCCGTCATTTCGACCAACAACGACTTACATGATGAGAAATCACTGGACACACTTACCCGGTTATGTGTTGGAGTCGCGGGAGGGCTGGACACATAAAAGAAACTGACACACAACCGCTTTTTGTGCCAAAACCAGATTAGCTACCGAACCGGTGAGGAAACAACGAGCCGTAGTTGAGCTAAATCGAACAGGAGGATGCATAAAGGAGGAGAAAACAGTGCGCCCCGACACACTGGCCCGGCTCGGCCCGCATACATTAAAAGTTGTTCACGGACTCCTGCCTGCCTGCCTGTCTCTGGCTCCTCGGGACTCAACTCAACGTCTGTTGCCCGGTTTAGGAAAGTGACGTCACTCTCCCAGTGCTCTCGTGACCGCGGCGAGCGAGCCCTCTTCTGTTCTCTATTGTGCCCCATTCATGTTCTGGTTAAAGGGGTATTTCCAACAAAACCAAACTGACACAGCTAGAATAGAATAAATTAGAATATCATAAAATCTTAATCTTTTACTGACATCCCTTTATGTTGATTCAAAACGGTGTAGTATGTGTTTTAACATAAAAAATATGTTCTAAAATAAAATATGTTCTATGTATGTTTTAACATAAAAAAAATATGTTCAAATCAAACATGGCAAACTCAAGCCCAACAGGCAACAACAGTTGTCAGTGTGTCAGTGTGCTGACTTGACTAGGACTTGCCCCAAAACTGCATATGATGATTATAAAATGGGCATGTCTGTAAAGGGGAGACTCGTAGGTAGCCATAGAACCCATTTCACTCACATATCTTGAGGTCAGAGGTCAAGGGACCCCTTTCAATATGGCCATGCCAATTTTTCATCGCCAAAAGTTAGCGTAAGATTGGAGCGTTATTTGACCTCCTTCCCGACAAGCTAGTATGACATGGTTGGTAGCAATAGATTCCTTAGGTTCTAGTTTCATATGATACCAGTGTCACTCTAGCTTTAAAACTGAGCCCGCTATGATCTAAAAATTACAAGTTGCGTTAATGCGTTAAAGAAATTAGTGGCGTTAAAAAGAATTTGCGTTATCGTGTTAACTTTGACAGCACTAGTTTTAATAAGAATGGTCAAAATTAATGCAACAGGGGTGAAGATATTCAAACTTTTTGTCCCCACAGATGAGCCAAGCTCCAAAACATTGGATCAGGCATTTCCCATAATGCATTTCAGACTTAACAATGAATGCACAAGGATCCACAGAAGACACAATTTTTTCAGGCTGTGTAGTACTCATAATGTGTTAACTATCATGTGTAAAATCAGTGTGTATCATCTCTAAGGTTGAGAAACTGCCAGTCAAACAAGTCGTGTTGATGATACAGGCCTATGTCGCAACAATATACTTAATAAAGCAGGTAAGAACATGTCTGAGCTGTAAGGTTGTAATGTTGATACTCTTTGGTAAGATGAGATAATGCTACCTGGGCTTCCTCGCTGTCTGTCTGTCATAAAAAAACAGAACAATCGATTCAAAGCAGATGTTTTGATTTACAGCCCATGTCTGTTTCAGTATATATAATATATATATACAGTTTGTGATGGTCTATTCAGGTTGTCCTGGCATATCTGAATATATTTCCTAAATAAGTATGAGCAGTATCTTCAAAATTATGTAATTTTGGAATTTCTGTCTAAACAATCAGAGAAAAAAAAGGAGGAAAAAAGGAGACAGTGTGACACAGAGAAATAGACGCCTGCTCATAGGTTCTGCTTAGCCAAGGTGTGGCCCCTTTTATTATGAAATTTTGACTCAACAGGTATGACTCCAGTTTACAGTATAGTCAAACTAAGAATGTAGGCAGTGGCATGATGTCAAGACAGTGACATCTAGTGGAGAAGCTATTTACTACATTGTTCTGTTCTATGAATAATGTAGTCTATTTAATAAGGTGAATGTTTTTCTAAAAGTACAGTATAGCTCAAATTTATCTCCCCACAAAAGTGCCATGCAAACAATAAAACATAGGCAATTTGCATATGTGAGAAAATATTTGACTTGTTCAGCCTGAACACACAATGTAAGTATAAATTATAAGTTTAAGTATAGTTCAAGTATATTCTCAAGTATACTTTATGTAATAAGTATACTAATATCAATGTACTAGTATACTTGTAAGTGTATACTTCAATACTTATTGGGACTAAATTGCCCCACTTTTAACCCAATGGTATCAACCCAAAAATTTGCTGCAACAACTTATGAGACATAATTGAGCATGGCCATCATATACGGCCGTCATATGGCCATCAATAAATTCTATCATAATATTCTAAGCTCTTATACACTTTCAAAATAAATTTTGATTAATTGATTAATTTTCTATTTCTGATTAATGACCAGAACAACTTGACACACAGTGCTGAGCTGCATCTCAAATCAATCTTCAGGTTCCCAGCTTTCAGATAATGTACACCACTTCTATGTGACATCTACTGCTGACCTGCTATCTCCCCCTAAAGTCCCCCTTGTCCCCCTAAAAAGGACAAAAGCGGGTCTATGAAAAAGAGGGATGGAGTGCAAAAGGTTAAGAAGATTAATGTTAACCCAACATCAGTGAGGATAAAGCATGTGACATAACACAGGGTCATGTTACATGTCTGAGTTTTTATTTTTATTTTACTGAATTCAACATCAAAGCAGTGGAGTGTAGACAGTGTGGTGCCCTCAAACCAAAACAACAGTGTTTTCATATCACTACACCATAGTTAACACATTCTGTACTGGTCCCGGGAAAATCTGCATTCTTAGCATGTAATATTGATTTTACACCGAAAAAACATTGTGTGTTGCTATCAAAAGGTGTTTTTCACAATGTTCGACTAAATGCCCATCTTAAAATTCATCAATTTAAATGTTTCCAAAAAATGTTTTAAGGATCTCAGAAGATGAATTGATAAGTTAGGTGTGATATTAGAAGATGTCTTACCTGCATGGTAGCTCCAGGAGTCGACCCAGTAGCTGTCCAGCAGGTGCCTCATCATGGGGGGTCCATAAAAGGCAATTAACACGGCAGCAGCAGGTCACTTTAACAAGAAAGTTAATTCCTCTCGGTTTTCCTCGGGTTCAGCTATCCAACAAATCGTTTTCCAACAGAAGTTTTTCGATCAATTATCAGGAGTTCAGTTTCCTGCAGACATGTCTTGCATCGGGTCAAATCCAAGTGCAAATGAGAAGTTAAGGCCTGCAGCTCTGATATATAGCCTCGGTTCACGTCACCGCTCTGTTTCCATGGCTTTCATGCACGCACGCACGCGCACGCATATGCGTGAGAGTGAGAGAGATGATTTACAGAAAAAAGATGATATTAATTATTGGACTTCTGTGTGACTAGTGATTTGTATATTTAATTTCCCTCTATAAACTGCAGCACCTGAATGCGTCTTAATGATGAACAAACTCTCGTGACTTGTTCATTAATTCTTGATACATGCAAATTGCAGAGGCAAGCGCATTCTGAGTATTGTCAATAAATTATGTTTATATGAGTTTCCATCTGCTCAGTACATTCGCAAAAGAAAAAGGCCTCTGATTCTTCTCACCAATACTGTTAATAACAACTGTTTGCAGCATGTGTAAAGTTGTTTTAGTAAATACCTGTAGCCATCAGCAGCAGGAATCTTTGCTGCATGGAGCCTACAGTCTCTATTTGATGCGCAGCGCGATCTAATTAAAGGTTAATTGATTGTCTGTGCTTTTGTAGGAGCTGTTTCTTCCAAACAAAAAACAACTTTATACAGTGTGATTATTTAATCCCGTCTGTCTGTCATTATTATCCACTTGTACCATAATATGACTGGCTGAATGCAACCTTTTTGATCAACATGAAAAAAACATATATATTGTCAAAAGTAAAAAAAAAAAAAAGACGTTTTAGAAGTACCCTAAAACTTAAAAAAAAAAAAAAAAAAAAAAAAATTTTGTGTACTTGTGACAGGACAGGAGTTTCATTCTTTCTCTCTAAATTCAGCATCCATCTTTGAAATCACATTTGGGATGCATAAAAACCTTAGGATGCTCTCTATATTAATACTTGAAGTCCAGCATAACTTTCCAAACATCGATACTGCTTTATAATAATAATAGGATATACAGTATTTAACATAAATAGAGTTTTGTGTGATTTGGTTTCTGAATTGTACTTCTCTTTTTGGAGACGTTACATATCGTTGACCATCCGTCCGTGCCATTCGATATCTCAGGAATTGGAGGGAATTCCAAATGTCAAATTCTCAAACGTCCACTTGGACTTAAGGATGAACTGATTAGATTTTGGTGGTCAAAGGTCAAATGTGACTGTACTGTTCTCATTATGTGGCAACACAATTTAACAGCAAGCCAAACTCCATCCAATAAATGCATAAGAGTCAGGGATCATCTTAGTTGCTCCTTTAATAAGATGCCCTTGTAGATGCATTCATGAATCAAGAGTGAAACTGTAGAAAAACATAACAAAATACAAAAGAATTCAATAGTATTAGCGCTGGTGAAATGACAAGGTAGCTATGGCTTACTGCAACATACTACATTCATTTTAAGTAAACCAAAATGCCGGAATTTCTCTGTAAATGTAATATAAATTATAATAATGCACTTGCACTTTACTGACAATATAGTTATCACAACAGCCTACATTCTATTTTAGCCAATATCAGCTCCACACCAGGCTAGCACATGTTACATCTTGACAATTACAGCATATATCTTATAAAGTTTACAAAAGCATCCTACTCACAAATTTCACCGAATATGATTAGAATATAGAGATAACATATCACAGAAACTTACAGACGATGCTTTCACAAGCTTAGACGAATGGATGGCGGTAGATAAGATACATGTCTGCTCCTTAGTCTGCTTGAGGAGAAAATGGCTGATTTCCTGTCATGTGACAACTACTTCCTGTTTATCTGAAGTCTGACTGTGGTGAAGCAGGATCGCCCTCTGCTGGTTACACTCAGTATCTAATAAACAGTGGCTGAAGTGTATTAATTTCCACCACTAGGAGGTGCTAAAACACTGGTAACAGAACATAAAGGCTTGGGGCAGAACACTCCCCGCCTGGCAACTGTAAGATGTCATAACTAAATAACTATCTTGGTCTTTTCTTGACAGCAGAAGGATGACTTCTGTGACTGGTCTCAGGTATGTCTTGCATAATCCTTCCTTGGAAACCTTGATTTGTATCTTGCGTACCTTCTCATCTGGACTTTTAAAGACGTCGGTGACAAGCGCCATCGGCCACTCATTGCGCGCTGCTTGAGCATCTCTCATCAGAACGAGGTCTCCCTTCTGAATGTCTGGCTGTGTTGTCTTCCATTTGCGGGTCTGCAGAGTGGGAAGATATTCACGTCTCCAGCGATACCAGAATTGGTCAGCCAGACTCTGCACCCATTTCCATCTCTGTCTGAAGTGGTTGCCATCTGAGAACACTCCTATTGGAGGAGGTAATCCGATCTTTTGCGTAAGCAGCATGGCTGGGGTAAGTATCACGGGTGAGTCCGGGTCAGTAGATACAGGAGTCAGTGGCCTTGCATTGATTATAGCAGAGATTTCTGCCATAAGTGTGCATAGAACCTCGTGGGAGAGAGGTCGGGACTTGACCTGCATCAACATGGGGTCCAGTACCCTTCGGACGATCCCTATCATACGCTCCCAGGCCCCTCCCATGTGGGAGGCGTGGGGCGGATTGAATTCCCATGTGCAAGAGTGGTCCCTTAGGTATTTCTGTACCACAGGTTCCTTCACCATCTCGTGGAATCCCAGTTCTTTGCTTGCTCCTACAAAGTTTGTCCCGCAGTCAGAGTGCAACTTTCTTGTAGGTCCCCGAATAGCAAAGAACCTTCGAAGAGCATTAATGCAGCTTGAGGTGTCCATTATCTCAATAACTTCAATATGGACTGCTCGGGTGCTCATACAAGAGAAAAGCACAGCCCAGCGTTTGCTATGGGCATGCCCTCCTCTAGTCCTGCGTGCCGCGACTGTAAAAGGACCGAACACATCCAGGCCGACGTATGAGAATGGAGGAGATGTGCTTAATCGTTCCTCTGGTAGGTCGGCCATCAGCTGGTGTTGGATTTTCCCACGGAGCTTCCTGCATACGAGGCATTTGTGAAGAACATTGCTGATACATGCTTTACCACCAACCAGCCAGAATCCCGCCGTGCGCACAGTTCCCTCAGTGAACAGGCGGCCCTGGTGGTGGACTCGGTTATGGTAGTGACGTATCACTAAGGTGGAGATGTGGTGGCGGCCTGGTAAGATAACAGGATTCCTTTCTTCACTGTTCAGTCGTGCATGTGCCAGACGTCCACCAACCCTTAGGAGTCCGTTATCATCAAGGACAGGATTCAACATAGCCAGAGGACTATTCTTGGGAATGTTTCTCTTCTCCATGAGAGCATTGTATTCCTCAGAGAAAACTGACCTTTGAATCGAGAGGATAACTACATTCTTGGCTTGAACTAGCTCCTCTTGAGGATGCGGTTGTTCACACTGGTGCCAACCCGTGCATTTGTGTGAAGGATTGACAGAAGAGGACTTGAAAGAGCGTGCTACATGGATGAGTGAAGCGATTCCATTCAGCAAACTGTCCCATGTGGAGAAACGCTCAAAGCGTTCCAGACCAAGTTGTCTGTCTTTCACGCTGGTGGAAGATGTGGTGACTTGGGGCTGAGGGCGAACCTCAGTGTCTATCTCTGGACTTACCAGCTGGAAAGAGGCTTGTGTTGTAGCGTGACATGTGGATGGCTTGTAGAGGAAATCTGGTCCTCTAAGCCAACTTGTATTCTGAAGTTGAAAGGCAGGAACGGTTCTTGAAGCGTGGTCGGCTGGATTGAGCTCAGAAGGCACGTAATGCCATTGCTCGGGCCTCGTCGACTGTCTGATTCTCTGGATTCTATTGTGCACATATACATGAAAGCGTCTGCTCTCATTGTATATGTAACCCAATACAACTCTACTGTCACAGTAAAAGTGCACCTCGTCTGGCTTGATATCAATTTCTTGTAGAATGAAATCTGACATCTCTACAGCTAAAAAAGCTGCACACAATTCGAGTCTGGGAATGGTGGGTTCATGTTGAGGTGTCAGCTTTGCTTTTCCCAGAATGAATCCGACATCACACTTTTCATCCTCGTAGATGACTCTGAGATACGCTACGGCACCAATAGCTTTGGTGGAGGCATCTGAGAAGAGGCACAGTTCAGTGCGTTATCCCTTTGAGAGAGATTTTGAACTGTATGTTCGGTGGATGTGGAGCTGTTGCAGATCATTAAGTGAATCTCTCCATGCTTCCCACTCCCTGCACTTTTCTGCCGGGAGTGGAGTGTCCCAATCATCAACCTCTTTGGAGAGTTCTCTTAGCAGGAGTCTCCCTTGTATCGTCACTGGAGCCGCAAAGCCGATTGGGTCGTACAGACCATTCACTGTTGACAGGACTCCACGCTTTGTGAACGGTTTGTTACCACTTGACGTCTGGAAGGGAAACGTGTCTGTGGTGATCTCCCAGCACAGACCGAGGCTACGCTGAATAAGCGTAGCTTCATCTCCAAGATCAAGGTCTTTGATGCCTTTGGCGCAATCCTCAGGAGGGAATGCTGACAGCACTGCTGCACTGTTGGATGCAATTTTGTGCAACCTTAGATTCGACTCTGCTAGTGAAGCCTGCGTTCTCTGCAGCAGATCAATTGCCTCTTCTTCAGTAGGGAGCGACTTCAGTCCGTCGTCCACATAAAAGTCACGTTCAACAAATTTGCGAGTGTCTGTTCCATATTTGGGTTCACCTTCTCTTGCTGCCTGTCTGAGTCCGTAAATAGCCACTGCAGGGGAAGGGCTATTTCCAAATACGTGGACTTTCATCCTATATTCTACGATGTCCTTGTCCAAGTCATTGTCACGGTACCATAGAAACCTCAGATAGTCCCTATGATCCTCCCTCACTGTGAAACAATGAAACATTTGCTGGATATCTGCTGTTACCGCAACTGGCTCCTTTCTGAACCGGATCAGGACACCCAGGAGGCCGTTGTTCAAGTCGGGACCCGTTAGGAGAACACTATTGAGAGAGAGACCCTGGTACTGTGCACTGGAGTCGAAAACGACTCTAATTTGGTCAAGTTTTCTTGGATGGTAAACTCCAAAAGTTGGCAAATACCAGCATTCTTGACCTGCCTTTAAAGGAGGTGCTGGCTCAGCATGGTCGTTGTCGAATATCTTCTGAATGAAGTCGGTGAACTGTTGTTTCATTTCTGGTTTCTTTTGCAGGGTGCGTCGTAAGGAGAAGAGGCGATTGAGCGCTTGCTCTCTATTATTGGGGAGAGGAGATCTTGGGTGTCTAAAAGGGAGTGGAGCCACCCAGCTGTTGGCTTCGTCTTGGAAGATCTCCTTCTCCATGATGTCCAAGAAGATCTCATCCTCTACAGAGAGAGCAACTTTGTTGTCGTTTGCCGTCTGTTCAAACTCTGAGTGTCCGAGGTGATCTTTGTCTGTTCTGTCTGTCGAGTCACCTTTGAAGGCGTGATGAAACCCATGTTGTTTGTCATCTCTGACGCTCAGCTTCTCTTTGAGGTGGATGTGGTTTTCGCAGGGTGTAAAGATTGAAGGCCTGCCATTCTCTAACACACTGGTTTTGAAACATTGCACCCTAGGCATATGAGAGCTGCCCAAACACACGTCGCCTACTAGAACCCACCCCAGGTCCAGCTTGAGAGCAAAGGGGGCATCGTGAGGCCCATTCAGTCGCTTCCTCACTTTGTGGACTCTCAAGATGTCACGACCTAGCAGCAGGAGGATTTGAGCTTTCTCATCTAGTTCTGGGATCTCCGGGGCGATAGACTTCAGGTGCGGATGGTGACGGGCTGCCTGGGGTGTAGGTATCTCAGATCTGTTATCTGGTATTTCGTTACATTCTATCAGTGTCGGAAGTGACAGACTAACTCCACCATGTACAGGCTCTATCTGGTAACAGTCAGCTCTTCTTCCAGCTGTGTCTGTAATGCCGGCACAGGTCTTCAGTGAGTAAGGAGATGCATTGCTGTTGATGTGGAAGTGCTCAAAGAACTCAGACTTCGCTAGCGATCGGTTGCTCTGATCGTCGAGCATCGCGTACATCTTCACTGCATTCTCCCGCTTACCCTTCGGATAGACTCAGTCCAAACAAATCTTTGAACAGGACTTGGCTGTAAGACCTTTGCCGCAGACCTCTGTACATGCATTGTTCACAGATGGAAATGAAGATGAGGCTTCTTCCTCCCCGCCATGACCTGTAGAGGGCCTGAACACCTGATAGTCTGAAGGGGGTGGACCTGGATGGAGAGCGGTGCTGTGGTCTTCACTGTTGCACTCTATACACTTAACCACAGCTTTGCAATGGCGTGCCAAGTGAGAGGACGATGCGCAACACCTGAAGCAGATGCCGTTCTCCTTCAAATAAGCTTTCCGCTCCTCCAGTGTCTTCATCCTGAAGCCTCGGCACTTCCTCAAGGGGTGAGGCTTATTATGAATAGGACAGTGTTTACCAGGGTCATTTTCTATGTGAGATGGATCTATGTTGGAGGGTTTTTTGAGGAAAACATCCGTTCTGTTGACAACAATAGGCATTCTCTGACTGCTGTACTTGGGTGTAAATCCGTCACCCTTTGTAGGGTTACTGCTGAGGATGGCGAAGCTAGGGTCGTTCCTTGCTTTTGCCTCATGGCAGATGAAACTGGCGAAATACCAAAATGGAGGGAAGCAGTCATGGTTTTCCTCTTTATACTTCATGCCGTGAGAAATCCACCTCTCTTGTAGATAATGGGGTAACTTCTCCACTATTGGATTGATCCCTCTTGCGGTATCCAAATACGCCAGTCCTGGTAAGTATCCATCATCTTTGGCCGTTTGCAGCTCCATTAGAAGGTCTCCAAGTTCTCTAAGCTTGGCGTAGTCTCTGTTAGAGATTTTAGGAAAGGCATCCAGCTTCTTAAAAAGTGCATTTTCAATCATCTCGGGTGCGCCATAACACTCGTTTAACCTCCTCCAAGCCATTTCTAGAGCTGCGCTCGGGTCAGACACATAGACAGATCGAATTCTCCTAACGTGCTCCGATGATTCCTTGCCCAACCATTTTGTGAGTAAATCCAGTTCCTCACCAGCTGAAACATCTAGGCCGTGAATGGCATTGTTGAAAGCTGACTTCCATGCCCTGAAAGTCTCTGGTTGGTCGTCAAACTTCATGAGACCTGTATTAACAAGTTCACGGCGTGCCAGGAATCTAGCAAAGTCCAACATGTCTCGAGCTTCAGGCTGGTGATGGGGTGCTGAATGTGAGCTTGCCCGATGGTCATCCCTTGGTCTGGAGTTATAAGGATGAGGGTTAGGTGAATCCAGCTTAGTTAGCTTTGGATGTGGTGAGATGCCTTCCTGGACCGCGCGGTCTGTAGGAATGGGCTGTTTACCTTTGTATAAATAGTGCGCGTGTCCGTGCGGCTTCAGCATGAACGCGTGATTTGGCTGCTGCTGCAACAGCTGATGAGCCAGATCGACGTGATAGCTGTGATAAACCGGAATGACTAGAGCCCTCCTCTGACGTATGGTCTATCATTTCTGGATGTCCTTCTGATGTGGCGTTGGCCTTGCCTTCCTTTGATGGTCTGCCTTTTGTAGACATGATGCACAATCTGTACGTTGTCTTCTACCATGAAGCTCGCTTTGCTTGTAGGATTAACGTCTTTTCACTGTACTGTTCTCATTATTTGGCAACACAATTTAACAGCAAGCCAAACTCCGTCCAATAAATGCATAAGAGTCAGGGATCATCTTAGTTGCTCCTTTAATAAGATGCCGTTGTAGATGCATTCATGAATCAAGAGTGAAACTGTAGAAAAACATAACAAAATACAAAAGAATTCAATAGTATTAGCGCTGGTGAAATGACAAGGTAGCAATGGCTTACTGCAACATACTACATTCATTTTAAGTAAACCAAAATGCCGGAATTTCTCTGTAAATGTAATATAAATTATAATAATGCACTTGCACTTTACTGACAATATAGTTATCACAACAGCCTACATTCTATTTTAGCCAATATCAGCTCCACACCAGGCTAGCACATGTTACATCTTGACAATTACAGCATATATCTTATAAAGTTTACAAAAGCATCCTACTCACAAATATCACCGAATATGATTAGAATATAGAGATAACATATCACAGAAACTTACAGACGATGCTTTCACAAGCTTAGAAGAATGGATGACAGTAGATAAGATACATGTCTGCTCCTTAGTCTGCTTGAGGAGAAAATGGCTGATTTCCTGTCATGTGACAACTACTTCCTGTTTATCTGAAGTCTGACTGTGGTGAAGCAGGATCGCCATCTGCTGGTTACACTCTGTATCTAATAAACAGTGGCTTGAAGTGTATTAATGTCCACCACTAGGAGTTGCTAAAACACTGGTAACAGAACATAAAGGCTTGGGGCAGAACAGTGACTGTGACCTCACAAAACACATTTAACAGAATTTCTATGATAATTATGACAATTTTACACAAATGTCTAACAGGAGGGGGGTATAATGAAGACTTCAATAAATATATTATGTTACGGTAGGCTATATGGCGCTATATACAATATATGACACTCACAAATGCACACACACGCTCAGGACGTAGTGATTTTCAGGCAAAGGGCCTTTTCCTATCAGTCTCATTGTGTCACCTCAATGGATCAGGGCCATAATTTTTTTTAACTCACATGTCTTGGGTATGTTGTGGTCACTGCACATGCTCTGCAAGCATTTGCCATAGTGACCACACACTACCTGTGTGAGTTGTTGTGTTTGTGTGCTGAGTGTTTGTTGTGTGTGATTTTTTCCCCCCTTCTTTGAATTCTGGCCATACCCCTACCAGCCCACTTGTCACCTTTTTTCTTTTCAATTTACTTGGGATTTTATTTGTTGATTAAAATAAAAGGGGCATTCGTTTATTAAAAATTGAACAGCCATTTCTTAATTAAGACTTAAGAGACATTTGTTAATTAAAATTTAGGCATTTTTTAATTAAGAATTTTTTTTAAATTACATATGGATTGAGTTAATTTGATTTATTTTGTGTGGTTTAAAAAAGGCCAACCTGGCACCCCTTCCTAGCTGGGGTCATAGCTCCAGTACTGCCACACTGCAATGACAAGTCAAAACGGCTGCTGTGAATAGGGCATATTACACCAGTTTTAGCTAATTGTATATGGACACACCCCCTTCCTACCTGCCTGATATCCTTAAACCTTTTGCTCCAATCAGGACTCTCTGCTCTCAGATTACAGGGCTCCTATCTGTCCAGAGAGTTAAAAGAAGTCAGAAGGCCAAAGGGCCCTTTCCCATCATACCACCTTCTTTGGAATAACCCGTAGACATTAAATCCAATCAAATCAATTTTATTTGTATAGCCCAAAATCACAAATCACAAATTTGCCTCGGGGGGCTTTACAATCTGTACAGGCTACAACACCCTCTGTCCTTGACAGTGCAACCCTCACATTGGAATGACCTGAATGATATGAGTAACAGAAAATTAGTTATTTGGTCAAAAAATTATTCAAGGCAATTAAGTTCCTTGATCAAGGGTTTTCAATTACTGAAAACAGGGATTTATTGTAGATATGGAGAGGTTGAATACAATTGGGGAGAGAAGTTTGTGTGAAAAATAGAGTAGGCCTATCATTGTTGGATTTACCTGCTAGAGTAGACCTCTATTGACCTCTGTTTGTGTTCATTTTAAAACACCATTGGCCCTTATATAAGACACAAGACAGGTGCAGGACCCACCTGGAAGGCCTATTAGTGTATATCATGCGTAAGGGGTGCATATTGGCACACAAAATTGCAGTTTACCAAATAACCACAAACCAGCTGCCACAAAATAAATATGGGGCCTTTGGGGGCCACTTTACTTGTAATCCAGCCTTAAACCTACACCACGAAATCTTTTTTTTTTCCTTTTCTAAAGACACAGAAACAATGATGCAACGAAATCTCCTGGTTTTGTTTACACTCAGATAACCTGCATTAACATGGTTATACTAATATTCCAACTGTTGGATTGTATTAAATTGTCACACATAAAGCTCAGATTTCATGTAATTTTATTGAAATACATCTTCAACCCCAGTCTCAATGTTAAATCTTTTTACCTCACATTAATTGACTCTCCATCAGACGTCCCAGTTTTCCTGGATTCATGTAAAACCTGCAAGTATTTAATTTTGTCACGTCAGTGCTCAATTTTAGTTTCTCTTCACTTTGATTACTTTGTGTCACTTTGACACGCTTTGTTTGTCATCAATAAACAAATTTAAAGTAATTTACGTCATTTATTTAATTACATTATATATATATTGTAATTAAATAAATAAATTACATTACACAAGCGATTGTATCAGTAACAGCAGGCATATGACCAAGGCTCGTTTCTCCATGTTAGATAACGTTAGGGGATTTTTCTTGCCATTGTCATACCACAGTTGATATGTGTCTTTCATCAGAGCCATTCATTTCAAAAAACCTCATGTTAATCCTCTCTGTTGCACTTTGAGATTTTCTTTCATCTTTCTTTTAGACTCTTCTGTTGTGTCCGTCAGTGAGGTAGGCTATATAGTAGCCTAACAATGATCTTCCATATGTTTGACGTTTTGGGAAATACACTTATTTGCTGTCTTGCAGAGATTTGGATGAAAAGATCGAAGCCACTCCCTCTGTTAGTTACATACAAACAGCCAGGAGATGGTTAGCTTAGTTTATTCTATTTTATTCTATTCTATTCCACATTCTCTACTATTCACTAGTTTTACCATATTTAAATTACTGTGCGGAGGTCTGGGGCAACAACTACAAATGTTCATTACATTCACTATCTATTCTCCAAAAAAGAGCAATACGGATTATTCACAATGTGGGATATCTGGATCACACCAACTCATTATTCTTTCAGTCAAAATTATTAAAATTTAGAGATCTAGTGGAATTTCAAACAGCACAAATAATGTTTAAGGCTAAAAATAACCGGCTAACAGGAAATATTCAAAAATTGTTCAGTGATCGAGAGGGGGGTTATAATTTAAGGGGGAAATTTAATTTCAAAATGCATAGTATTCGTACGACCATGAAAAGTTTTTGTATTTCAATCTGTGGAGTGAAACTATGGAACAGTTTTAATGTGGAGCTAAAGCAATGTCCAAACTTAGACCAGTTTAAAATAAGGTATAAAGACATGATTTTCTCAAGGTACAGGGATGAAGTGGAGGTTTGACAATCACCAGGTGTTTACAGGGGTCACTGTTTATTTATTTATTACTGTTTATTTATTTATTACTGTTTATTTATATATTACTGTTTATTTATTTATCTGGTTTGCTCAATATTAAGTAATGATTTGATATTCTTGACTGATAATGAATTTATATTTTGATAAGGATAATTATATCAGTAATTAATTTATATTTCTATATGACAGAGATGAAAGGTAATAATTATAGTTAAACAAGTTTAGGAAAAATAACTTGGATTATATGTTTAGCTCAATAAGGACGCTGGTTAGTCATTAATGAATGAGTTGTGGAGAAGGGGTGGGATTAAATAAGGTTGTACTTCTTCTCACTCCTTTTTGAATATGTAAACCAAGGCAAGTGTTTGACAATTTCTTTTGCTTATGATTTTCATTGTATGTGGATACTGCTTTTTTTTACTACTTGTTGTATGATGATTCTCTTTTTTTTAATTATTATTATTATTTTACATGTTCGAAATAAAATTTGAAATGAAATGAAAATGAAATTCTATTTTATTTTATTTTAATTTAATAAATAAATAAATAAATGGATAAATAAATAAATAAATAAATAAATAAATAAATAAATAAATAAACAATAATTCATTCATTCGTGAATTCATTTATTTATTTATTTATAATGATATGTGTTTAAAACAAAATGGTCCTCAAAAGACTGAGGTTTAATGAATGACGTTATGGTCATGCGATTAAAATCAAAGAGTCTTTATCTGCAAGACAGATATTTTCCCTAAATTTGGCCTTCGACAATCAACTACTGTGGAAACACATTGTTTTGTCTACCATCTAGTAGTTGTTGGAGCAATTCACATTTTAGCATTATAAATTACAACTTGCATTAAATGGGCTTTTCTAAATCACTGTAGCGTATTTGTCACGGCTGCGTGCTCCAGGAAGGAAGTCGACTGTCGAAGAAAGCGGAAGTGGTAATAGGGAGGTATTTCATTCCGGAAGTGTGTCTTTGCTTCACCGAGAAAGTTCCTGGACCACCAAAACAAAAACAGCTCTCACACATAGACAGTAGCTAATGTCAGTGGGAGCTACTGCTGTTAGATATCAGTCTGCTGTGTCACCATGCTACTGAAATCATGTTGCATTTACAGCACCGGAGTTTTTTCTCTACTATTTTTGATCTCTGGCATTGCTTTGGTCTTGTCTAACGTGTTTCCACATTTCCTACAGTCGGTGGTTGAAAAGGTAAACATCTTATTCTGAATAACGTTTTATAACAGGCTAGATAATCGCTTAATAAACGACCGTTAGTTCGACATTTTGGTGACAGTTATTGTTAGCTAGCTTGATTTGACAAAACAGCTAACAAGAGTGCTGAGTTTCGATTTCGCCATCGAGATTCATTATGAAACTGTTAGCTGGACAGCTTTAACGCTGGGTATTAAGCTAATTATAAAGTTGAATAGGTTATTAATGACTTACATCCAGGAATGTAATTTCTATATTATATAATATTCACTAATCTTCTGCCAATACTGCTACAGACATCTATTTAGCCAGTTTAATGAGCTAGCGTTATGTCTTTAGCTGTTTTGGGTGTGGTGAGGGGGTATATTATGTCAGTCTAAACTTTAAAATGAAATATCTGATGAATTTTTGTACAGTATGTCACTCTTTAGCATTATTATACATTCTTTATTTTGTATTACATATTGAAATCTATAACAATATTATAATATCTGGCATAGTTTTACTCAAGGGTGTAAGAAAATATTGATACACATGAGTATCGCAATATTATGATTTGCGATGCATTATCGATTCTCGAAAACGCTGTATCGATTTTTAATAAACCTAAACTTTGCAGGCCCACAGGCTGACCCAGACATTATACTTTCGGAGGCTGTAGCGTGCTCAGTTTAAAGCTAGAGTGAAGCTACTGGCATCATATGAAACTAGAAAACCTGAGGAATCCATTGGTACCAACCATGTTATTTCAATTTCATATGGCTTGTTGCGAAGGAGGCTAAATAACGCTCCAAAGTTGGGCTTAATTTTGGCGTGGAGAAACTGGCATGGCCATTTTCAAAGGGGTCCCTTGACCTCTGACCTCAATAAATGTGAATGAAAAAGGGATCAATATGGGTACTACCCATGAGTCTCCCCTTTACCCTTTCAGACATGCCATCTTTTTGATAATCACATGCAGTTCTGGGCAAAAACCATGCAGTTTTTGCATGCAGTACAAATGTGTTAATTTCGCCTATTCTAAAATGGTGTATTTGAATATTTCTGCATACTGGGGTCCCTAAACAGTCTTAGAATTGCTTAAATTGGATATCACTGTAAAGCTGAGACTTTTGTGGATTCTAGTTATTATTATTAAGTTATATTCATGTGTAATGATGTTAGTCCCCGTAGTAGCCATTTAACATAGTGACTTTTTTTACTCAGATTTTATACATATTGTGGTGTGTATTTTACTATGACAGTTTTCCTAAAATTAGATTTGAAAAAAAAATCGCAATATATCGCCTTGCTTACAGTAACGCAATATATCGCAATATATTGAATTCCCACTTTCCTCATTGGCATTCTTCAATGTGAATTAAATGGCATATCATGACTGCTAATCCCAATGGTGGTTTCACCACCATTTCAGCGGCTTTTGTCATATGATTTGAGGACAGCTTAGTCAGCATCTGAAGTTGCACATATTACAAGTAACTCTGTGCTCTTTGTCCCCCCCATAGGAAGTAGTATTGAAGAATGGCACAGAGGCATTTGAGGCCTGGGAGAATCCACCGGCCCCTATTTACATGCAGTTTTACTTCTTTAACCTGATCAACCCCCTGGAGGTGCTGGATGGGGATAGGCCTGCCGTGGTGGAGATCGGACCATATACATACAGGTGAGAAAAGAAAAGGAGACTTTACGCTTATCTGTTCAATAAAACAGAGGTGCAGATGTCACAGTAAAAAACACAGAGCTAAAGGAGAGGGGATGCAAAAGCAATTGCAATCAAGATGCCTCCTTCGAAACTATTATTTATGATTCTTGCACTTTTTAAGGATTGCATTTAAATTTCGTTGTACTTGTACAATGACAATAAAGATATATTCTATTCTATTCTATTCTATTAACATCATACATGAATAGAAGAAACTGATGACAAACCCATACAATGGAAACAAAGTCTGTCATCCATCAAGGTAGAAAGGTGCCAAAAAGCTGATGATTAGATTAACTGAAACACAAAAGAAAGAACCCAAAGATACACAGGGCAGTGGTGAGCATGAAAGCAGAACAAGCAATACATTATACACTATAATACATAATGTAAGAATATGAGTCTACAAATATATCAATTATCTATGAAGAATTATTAAAATAGATCGATTTTGACATTTTGAATAGTATTCTTGACTCGACTGATGAGTAATGGCCATTCCCTGAAGGAAGTTGAAAGAATAACAGCAACAAGGTTCACAAGTAAATTTAGGTTTATATACATAGTGTGTTGGGAAAATCTCCCATTCACTCATATGGTTTTTGCATTTTCTTGCGTTTTTCATTAAGACAAAGTACCGAAGAGGACAAATAGAGGACAAAATATAATACGTGTTTCTGCCATTGCTAAATGATTGTCTTTGTTGGTTGCATGTTAGTGCAGTCCTGTCTCTGGTGAGCTTGAGGCAGCTTGTTTGCCCATCAGCACGGACAGACACAGTAGCTTTGTACAAGTGCCAATTTGTTTAGCTGAGAAATGAGAATTGCATCACGAGACATTTATATTTTTCCTTCCTTCTTTTTTGCCAAAAAGCAGTTTCCTGTGCCAAAGGGCAGTTCTTTAACATAATGGTCACAACAGTTTTATTTGCCAATCTATTACCTATCCATTTACATACTTGTAGAATGTTGAATATAATCCCAGGTTTGGTAGATATCTTACCACACACCTGAGATGGTTTTCTCATATTTTGTTGTAACTGAACGTCTTTACAGTAACACTGGAAGCTGAACCAAACAGTCACAATTTTTCAGCTGAATCTCTGATTAGTTAAACTGGAGCTGTTTAATATGGAGTTGTTGAGAAAAGACCATTGTTACTCACTTCCTGACCTAAACATTCATATTTGTATGTTTTAAGTTACAAGAAGATTATAATCAATTGTGTAGAACAGTTGAGATTCACCTTCTGTGGAGAAGAGTTTAATTTCATCACAGTAGCGGCCTCTATTGCGCAACAACCGCAAATATGCCTTTTCCTTTTTTTGACAGTCACATGAAATTGAGTCAGGAAAGAAAATGACTTTGAAGGAAACCTCTTCTTCCTGCATCAGGCTATATTTAAGCCAAATATATGATTTTCAATACAGAACTTTGCAATCTGGGGTGCAGATACTATATGTAAAGTAAATGTGAGATTCTTGGTCTGGAAAGTTGTAAAAGGCTGTACATGATGGGAAAAATATTACCATCCTAATTTCATGAATTGTATGGTGCTAATGTAATGTTTTGTTTAATATTTTGCGTGGGACTCAGGGAGATACAGTAACTTATTTAAGGTTATTTTCTCTTAAAATATTTGGCTGCAGCACTTTAACAAGGAACTATATATTTTCCAACACAGAGAGTACCGGCCCATGGAGCAACTGGACTTCCAGGATAATGGCACTAAAGTAGCAGCTGTCAACAATAAGACCTACATATTCCAGCGTAACATGTCCCGAGGTCCAGAGAGTGACTTCATCAGGACGGTCAACATCCCTGCAATGGTGAGCCACAGAAATCTAGTGTTGTTTGATAATACATTATTGTGTAACAGTAGTATTATTTTCTAGTTTTATTTATGTATGTTATTGGGCAGCAACAAGGAAATTATTTTTAGTATTTCGTAATATTTTTGAGGCAAGATATCAAATATCAATTGATTAATATGTCTTCCATGTAACTACAAGGAGTAATATTACCTTTGAAACAAATTATAAGTACTTCTCTATGGAGTAATGTGGCTAATTTGCATTCATTTACCTCATTTACCATATCAAGGCCCAAAGTATCACAGAAAGGCTAAATGGAGAAGCTAAATGGCTTGCAAATCCAATAGCTTATACGTTTAGTGAAAGCAGCAGGGAAATGTTAATGCAATTGGGAAAAAAAGTTGCCCTTTTAAATGCCTGATTAAAAAATGGCCATAATTCAATTTGTGAATCCAGTTATTTATTTATTTCTCTTTTTAAACTGCATTTTAACAAATTTAAATTCCATTATTTATTTATTAATTCATTAATGTATTTTTTAACTTATTGACTTTTATGGTGTTTTTGTAAATCCCTTTTTAATTTGAACTATTTATTGATGGATTAATATTTCATTTGTAAATTATTTTTTTTGCCAATTAAAATGTCAAATAATGTATTACTTTGTATTTTAGTCCATTTATTCATAGATTTATACATAAATAATAAATATAATAAGATAAACAAATTTATTAATTCCTGTTTTTATTGTACAATTAGTTATTAATCAATTAAATGCTTTATCACTATTTCCGTGACTCTTGTGGACCTCCATAGTAACTATTTATTGTATAATATGCAATAAATCACTGACTACCTTCCCCAAAAAATTATGAGATGATTTTGGCTTTTTTGTTTTTTGTTTTGGTTTTGCTATTTTTTCCAGCTTTCCAGCAATTATTAAACTTTATTTGACACAGAAATGAAATAGTTTAATCATATACTTTACAGTTTAGTACATATCTAATTGTTTTTAATCTAATAATCTTATTCTGTTCTCTCCAGCATTAATATTTAATTTTGCTTTATTAGATGTGATTTCCTTTCTGTTACAGAAACATAGCAGTAAATGATGTATTGCAGCAGTGAGATTGATAATACTGTATGTTCAGTTGTGCTACTGTAATGTGAACTCTCATAAACTATTTTTTAAAATGTTATATAAGTAAATGATTCATTCCATTACTTAGTCGCCTTTATGGAACTTATGCAATTTAGCGCTTTACACAAAAGGTTGTCTTCCCTTCTTTCTCCTGGTAGACGGTGATGGAGCAATTCAAGGACAATACTCTTCTGGCCAATCTGATATCCTCCTACATGAAGGGCACCGGCGAAGGCCTGTTCACCACCCGCACAGTGGGAGAGCTGCTGTGGGGATATGAAGACGGCTTGCTCAAAGCCCTCCAAACTCTAAAACCCGACCTGGACGATGTTTTTGGACTCTTCCATAAGGTCTCATTTAAGCATATGAATACGTTATTGTACACTTTGTAGTGTTTATTGATAAAAATGTATAAAATATATCAGATAATTGCACATAAATTTTATTAGAATCATAGGAAATCAAGAGTTTCTTGTGTGAGAGCTGTTTGTTGAAATATTCTTACATTGTGTTTTTTTCTTACAGAGCAATGCTTCCAACGATGGTGAATATGTCTTCTTTACTGGCCAGCAAAACTATAAGGACTTCGCCAGAGTGGATACATGGAACGGTGAAAGGTAATTGTCTCCATCAGCAAATAAAATTACAATGAATGAATGAGAATTATCTCTCGCTCTGTAAATCCAATCAGTGAGAATCATTGATTACATGCAGTTTAAATCGATGAGAGTTGGATTACACAAGCGATTGTATCAGTACCAGACAGGCATATGATAAAGGCTCGTTTCTCCCTGTTTGATAACATTAAGGGATTTTTCCTGCCATTATTGTGTGTCTTTGATCAGAGCTACTCATGTCAAAAAGCCACACCAATGTTAATCCTCTCCATTGCACTTTCATCTTAGTCTATCTTTTAAATTGTTTCAGACTCCTCTGTTGTGTCTGTCAGTCAGGTAGTGCTGTAGTACTAGTTTGACGTTTTGGGAAATACACTTAATTGCTTTCTGGCAGAGATTTGTATGAGAAGATCGACGCCATACTCTTATCTGTCAGTTAATTCAAAGCTACAGCCAGGAGACGGTTAGCTTAGCTTAGCACAAAGACCAAAATGTCAAACCATTCCTTAAAAACACAGAGGACGGACAAATCAAATCAATTTTATTTGTATAGCCCAAAATCACAAATCACAAATTTGCCTCGGGGGGGCTTTACAATCTGTACAGGATACAACACCCTCTGTCCTTGATAGTGCAACCCTCACATCGGCTAAGGAAAAACTTAACCACAAAAAAAACCTTTTAACAGGGAGAAAAAATGGAAGAAACCTCAGGAAGAGCGACAGAGGAGGGATCCCCCTTCCAGGATGGACAGACGTGCAATAGATGTCGTGTGTACAGAGTAACAACATAATGAAAATACAACATAGACAATTCATGACAAAAATGAATACATATAATGTGAATATATGTGAGAAGGTTGATCCAGGAGGATGTCAAAGCAGCTTCCAGGCGACGCCAAACAGATAGAGCCAGAGCAACACGACCTCCTCTCGACGTCAAAACCGATAGAGCCAGAGCAACACAAACTCCTCTCCACGCCAACCAGATAGAGACTTAGCAACATAACCTCCTCTCCACGCCATATAGGTAGAACCTGAGCAACACGACCTCCTCTCCACGCCAGATCGATAGAGCCAGAGCAACACGACCTCCTCTCCACATCAAGATAGATAGAGCCCGAGCAACACGACCTCCTCTACCATGAACCTAGAGAGAGGACCATATTTTTTAGTTTTTAATTGACAGTTGCTTAGTAATATAAACGTATGTTACCCATGCCAATAAGCCCCCTTGGACTGAGGTAAATTGTTAGAGAGGCTAAATTTCCTGGAGAACGGAGGTCCAGGTCTGTCATGTGGAATGAGGGACCACCAGAGAGTCAGAGAGACGTCACAGAACGACTGATGGTCCATCAAGGAGAGGCCTGATTCAAAGGAGAGAGAGAGCTAGGCACACAGCAGTGCTTGTGGGATATAAACAACAGAGGGTTATAGAGAGGCAGAGGCTTAAAATTGATAATGTTCTCGATGGCAAGACTGCTAGGCTGAAATTATACATTATGACTGAGACCGACCCACCAGCTAACTAATTGAAAGTTAGGGCAAAAAGATGGGTTTTGAGTTTGGATTTAAAGACCTCCACAGAGTCAGACTGTCTGATATCTATAGGGAGGTTATTCCAGAGGAAAGGGGCTCGATAAGAAAAGGCCCTTTGGCCTGCTGACTTCTTTTTCACTCTGGGGACAGACAGGAGCCCTGTATTCTGAGAGCGGAGAGTCCTGGTTGGAGTATAAGATCTAAGTAGATCAGACAAGTAGGAAGGGGCGTACCCATTTAAATTTTTATAGGTCATCAAAAGCACTTTAAAATCTGATCTAACATGGATCGGGAGCCAGTGTAATGAAGCTAAAACTGGTGTAATATGGTCAAATTTTCTAGTTTTAGTTAAGATTCTTGCTACAGTGTTCTGAACCATTTGAAGGCTTCTGGTACTAGAACGAGGCCGACCTGAGAGCAAAACATTACAGTAATCCAGTCTGGATGATACAAAGGCGTGGATTAGAATATCTGCATCGGCCATGGATAAAGAAGACCTGATTTTAGCGATGTTGCAAAGAAAGCGATCTTTGTGATATCTTTAATGTGCTGATCAAAAGAGAGAGTTGAATTGAACATGACGCCAAGATTCTTAACTGTTGAACTCTGGGATATCACACAGTTATCTAGAGTTACTGTTTCCTGATCAAACTGATGTCTGTGTCGAGCAGATCCAACGACCAGCATCTCAGTTTTATCCGAATTTAGGAGCAAGAAATTACTTGACATCCAGTTTTTCACCGCAGACAGGCATGCCTCTAATTTCATAATTTGTGATTGATCCTCCGCTTTTATCGGCAAATACAGCTGTGAGTCATCAGCGTAACAGTGGAAATCAATTCCATAACTACGTATAATTTGGCCAAGAGGTGCGTCACAGAAATGATATTCAGGAAAAGGAGCAGCAGCGTTTACCAAGCTTTTTTATGACTTTCAAATATATTCAGTCTTGATCTACTGTTAACCCACATAATTTAAAACATTTAAAAAACATAATTTTGCCTGACAAATTAGCAGTCCTTCAATCAACATGACAAAGGAAAACCAGTGAACTGGTTAGGCGCTGGGCATTCTAAATGCCTGCAACTCTTGGGTTTTTAAAAACATAAATGACTGACTGATAACTGATACAAAACAAAAACATTACCAAAATAGTTTTTGTGTTTGCATGCAGCCAGCTGAATTGGTGGACATCTGATGAGTGCAATATGATCAATGGAACCAATGGAGCATCTTTCCATCCAATCATCACCAAGAATGAGACGCTCTATATATTCTCCTCTGACCTGTGCAGGTGAGTAGACTGACAGACGGTGAAAGACCATGATGCTGGAAGACTAAATATGTTCCACAAATGTAAATGGGCATGCATCAAATCATTATATATATATATATATATATATATATATATATATATATATATATATATATATATATATATATATATATATATATATATATATATATATATATATATATATATATATATATATATATATATATATATATATATATATAGAGAGAGAGAGCATATATAATACACATATATATATATACATATATAGTGCATATGTATATATACATATACATATATATATATATATACACATATATAGTATATACATATGTTCAGATGAAGCTCTAGGCGATGTTCTTATATAGGCTACAGTAGTTTCCGCAATTCTTTTAAAAGGCACAAAACATTGAGTCAGATGAGCTTATTTGGATTTTCTTTCTTTCTTTTCTTCAGCAGCTTAAAAGTCCCCTTAAGCTAATATGGGATTTGTTTTTATTTTCTCCAAAAACATCAAAGGTTTGAATTTAGCGTGAGTGGGAAGTTTGAAAAACAGTTTTGAGCACTACAATGAATTTGTCATTAATTATGTTTGGTGTCCTATTGAGCACAGCTGACCTTTTCAACTTTAGGCAATATGAAATTGATTTTAATTAAGTGTGGTTTTCCGCTTCCTCTTTTGCTGAGTCATTCTTTTCTGGTCTTACCTGCCTGGCTTGACTTGGCTAGTGAAATGGCTCTCCCTTCACTCATCCTACGAATGTCTTCCTAAGCCTTTCCCTCAGCATTATTCGTGTCTGGATATAGGATTAAGAATACCATATTAGCATGGCTGGTCAGTGTTGGCCTCCTGAATGAGGTCACGGTTAGCTTACTACCTATTTAGTGCTGCTTAAACCAACTAATATCAGCTCTCTTTAACTGTTCATACATCAGAACTAAGAGTGCAGCATATGCAGGTCAACTAACAGACAGACAGACAAGGTTTATTAGGCAGTAACACAAACCAGGGCTGCCCAAAGTGGGGCTTGCGGGCCAAAGTTGACCTGCCATCAGGTTCGATTTTGCCGGCCAGATGTTAGCGATTTTTTTTTTTTTTTTTTTTTTTTTTAATTAAAAGGCCTGTCTTTCGGAGGCTGTAGCAGGCAGTTTTAGAGTTAGAGTGAAGTTACTGGTATCATATGAAACTAGAAAACCTAAGGAATTCATTGGTACCAACCATGTCATGGCATGGTCATTTTCACAGGGGTCCTTTGATCTCTGACCTAAAGATGTTCTGACTGAAAATGGGCTCTGTGTGTACCCACTAGTCTCCCCTTTACAGACAGGCCCACTTTATGATAATCCCACGCAGTTTGGGGCAAAATCATGCAGTTTTTGAATGCAGTATAAATGTGTTATTTTTGCCTATTCTAAAAAATTATGTATTTAAATATCTGCATACTGGGGTCCCTAAACAGTCTTGGAAATGCATAAATTGGGTATGACTGGAAATGAGCCCAATTGTATTCAGCAGGTGGGTTTTAATGAGTTAAAGGCTGGGTTGACGATTTTATCCAGTATACAATCTTTGTTATATTGGTTGAAATGGTCTATACAACCCGACAGCGATCCATTACTGATGAGCTCTGAAAAAGGACCGGAAAAGAGCCGTCATCTGTAGCTGCTGTAATCCTGTAAAAATGTCTACCAATCATTGCCTCGGCGCCCAGTTGTAAAGAACCTATCAGATACCTCCCTGTCTCCCTGCTCGTTCTCTACCCTTGGCGTGCACCAGCCTGAACTCAAAGCGCGTCGCCGCCGCACGTTTACTGGAGAATGGAAGAGAAAACTCAGCCCTGCAGTAGCACTGCCGCGGTTACGTGTCATGAGGTAGTGTTGTTGATGTGAGGTCCTCTTTCCGCTCTGTGTATAGTTACGATGCGGCGGTGCTCGTGCATGTGTGTGTGGGGCGTTGCCTTGGAAGGAGTTTCAAAGGGAGGGGTTGGGTTTAGACGGAGCTCCTGAGACATGCTACTTTCAAATTATGCTAGCTCTCCAAGATCGTCGAACCTATCTTTAACTATGTAAAAGCTAAAATAATATTCAATAAGGGGAACTTGGGATCCTAGTACCATTTTGCATCTTAACAATACAATAGGTGATTACTTTTGGCCTGTGGCTCACCATTGAGTTCCAGTTTTGGCCCTCCAAGGTAAAAAGTTTGGGAACCCCTGTTTTAAACACTTTGGTAACACCTGCTTGTGCTTACAGCTTACCACATAGCTCATGTACAAAATTTGCTCAAACTGCCCTCCTTTGTTGCAGTTTCAGTGCAAAGATTAACCAGACTCTGTTTCCAAGGTCTATATACGCTCTGTTTGAGGAGGATGTGACAGTGAAGGGGATCCCTGGGTATCGCTTCAGCCCCCCTAGCAAGGTGTTTGCCAATAAGACCGTGAACCCAGCCAACGCAGGCTTCTGTGTCCCCGCTGAAAATTGCCTCGGCACTGGCTTGCTGAATGTCAGCCCATGTAAACAAGGTAGGAATCGCATTAAGCAGCTGGTCTGTATATAAAGCCAGAAGAACGTTTTCATTTAGTCACATTATGGAAATGTTCTTTAGAAAGCTGTTTCACCGTAATCTGTTGTTTTTCTGAATCCGCTCTGCTGAGTATCTTTTATAATTTTATTCTAACTTAATCTTTTGTGTGTTTAGGAGCGCCCATCATAATGTCTCCACCACACTTCTACCAGTCAGATGATAAGTTTGTTCAGGATGTATTTGGCATGAAGCCTAACAAGGAGCACCATCAGACTATGATTGATCTCAATCCGGTAGGAATTTCAACTTTAATTCCTCAAGATCCCCTCCAGACATGTTTCAAGACATATAAAATATTCTGCTTTGAGTAATAATTTGTGTTATTTTTCCCTCAAATAAGTTAAATGAACCAGTTTAAAATTCTTATGATATCTACTAATTCTCAGTCACTGAAAAATCCTAAATCTGTGAATATGCCAATATTTTTTATTTCAAAATTTTAACTACTTGACAAAAGTTCTCTTCTACTTCGCTGAAATGTCCATTCACAATGCGTGCACTGGAGGTTTCAAGTTTCCCCTTCACACTTTCAAACTTTCTCTCTTCAACAGATGAATTTGAAAACATATTTTTAAGCGGAGGGGTACTTTAAAGATGTAGTTTGTGTACACGATGTTTTAAGCTTTTCTTTACTTTATACCCATATGATTAATTTTTCCATGTAGAAAAATCTGTTATGAAAACTTTTGGTATAAAGTTCATGTTTACCACTAGATGGTGAACTATCTCAGCTTTGTGACTGCTAGCCAATGGTTACCCACGAAGCAGTGGTAAACAGTGGTTAAAGATTAATGCAGAGTTACATGGAATGGAGCTGACACCAAAGATAAGCTCTGACAGCTCTTATCATGTGTAATATTCTAATAACTTGGTTGAGCCTGGAGTGGTAGAGCCATAATAAAGAAAAAAAAAACACTTCTAAGAGCACAATGTGTAGCTGGACATATGTTCACCCTTATATGTAGAATTAGTACAATTTTAATCCTGTGAGTACGTGGTTACTATTTGAAGGCAATCATATAAACTACCATAATCCAGTAAATTTGAGAAAGAAATACAGAGCCATATTCTTTGATGCATCACATACTTTAGTGCAAGATCTATATAGTGTTTTGTGGTATTTTGCAGCACCTAATTACATTCAAAACATTAAATTCCACAAGAGATATTGCTAACAACAATATCTAACAGATGCACTCCAGGATGAAAATATGACACCAATTGGACTCCTGCAAGAAAATCAGACTATAAAGACAAACAGCTAAGACATGAATAAGTTAAGATAAATAAGTTAAAGGCAGGGTTGACGATTTTATCCAGTATACACTATTTGTTATATTGGTTGAAATGGTCTTTACACCCCGACAGCGATCTATTACTGATGAGCTCTGAAAAAGGACCGGAAAAGAGCCGTCATCTGTAGCTGCTGTAATCCTGTAAAAACGTCTACCAATCACTGCCTCTGCGCCCAGTTGTAAAGAACCTATCAGATACCTCCCTGTCTCCCTGCTCGTTCTCTACCCTTGGCGTGCTCCAGCCTGAACTCAAAGCGCGTCGCCGCCGCACGTTTACTGGAGAATGGAAGAGAAAATTCAGCCCTGCAGTAGCACTGCCGCGGTTACTTGTCATGAGGTAGTGTTGTTGAGTTGAGGTCCTCTCTCCGCTCTGTGTCTGTGAAGTAGTTACGATGCGGCGGTGCTCGTGCATGTGTGTGGGGGGCGTTGCCTTGGAAGGAGTTTCGAGGGGAGGGGTTGGGTTTAGACGGAGCTCCTGAGGCATGCTACTTTCAAATTATGCTAGCTCTCCAAGATCGTCGACCCTATCTTTAAGGTTTAATTATAAGAGTTCTGTTTGAGTCTTTCTTCAGATTGTTAATGCAGTTTGCTTTGCATGAAGACTTTATTTAACTCCTTTGTTCTTTTTGCAGTGTATTTTTTAGAGGTCTGCACTGATAGAAATTGGAATATATTATCTAATAAATTGAAGCTTAATCTTAGAAAAGCAAAATGAAAAATGGATTGTGATGCACAAATGCATCAAAGACAGTGAAATATTTGAGGAAAAGGTTATTGTAAAAAATATGTTCACAAGAGCATTTAGTCGATTTGCCCAACCCGGAATGCAACCATGACAAACACTTTGGTTTAATACTAATGTCACGTAGCACTTTACACGTAACACTCACAAAGCATGTAGATCTTGAACAAAATACACAATGTCTTGGCAACATGTGGTATTGGTGCTAAATATGCTATAATGATGCATAAATGTTCGTTCATCAGGAGTGACAGGTGTGAGTCTAAATCTGCACAAAGCTCAGTGGTGTTAAGTTACTCTTAAACCAAGTTTAATTCTTCTGTTTTGCAGCTAACAGGAATCATCCTGCAAGCTGCAAAGCGACTCCAGGTCAACGTGAATGTCGAGAAAATTACCACCTTCAGGTAATCAGCTTATTGCCTTCATTAATCACTTGTTACTGCACCTTTTGTCATAAACCCCACTGTCACCATGTCTAGGAAGTGCTGCTGTAAAGTAATTATGCCACCATCATCATAATGAGTGGACTTTTGGACAGTTGTGACTCACTTGTTGTGCATCTACTTGGCATCCGGAGGAACAAACAATCTTGATATACTCTTCCAGGCCTAACAGATGTACATGTTATCAAACTAAATGTAGACAAACTAAATGTACACTGTATATGAACAGAATGCCCAGAAATGTTGTTGTTGGAAGACATAAACTGTTGTCTGAATGTCTCTTTGCCATTTAAATCATAGGTAAATGTTCAGATTACTAATAACGAAATGCATGATTATTATAGCTGGTAAAACATTGTGAATAATTAAACATTTCTTTCAGTCAAACAGGAAATGTGAGGACAGTGGTCTTTCCTGTGGTTTATCTCAATGAGGTACAAAAACACACACAGCAATTTGTCATGTAGTCATTCAGAATAACAACACAAGTATGTTTACTGTAATAGGTACTCTAATAGGCAGTGTTTTCTTTGTTCGGTGTTTTTATGTTGTGCTGAACTGAACCTCTAATCTCAATCTCCTACCTTCTTCTCAGAGTGTCGTCATCGATGACGCGTCGGCCATGAAGCTGCAGAAGATTGTTGTCGAGCAGAACGTCGTGGAGAACATTCCCTTCATGCTGATTGGTCTAGGCATCATTCTGGGAGTAATCTTCATGTTCCTGATATGTCGACAGAAGGTCCCTGAGGTGAGTGTTAGAGATAGACATTAATGAGTTTGCGTGGTCATTAGAGCTGTTATCGATCAATCTGTTGATTGTTTTTCTATGGAACGTCAAAAAAATGTTTTGTCTGACTAACAGTCTGAAACCCAAAGATATTGACGTTAAAATAATATAAAACACAGGAAAACAGAAAATCATCACATTTCGGAAACTGGGCCAGACAATATCAATGTCATTTCTGCTTGACTGAACTACTGTAATGATTAACCGCTTATCAGAATTGTTATTAATTAATTATTAATATTCTGACGATTGACTAATCAATTAATTAAATAATCATTTCCGCTCTAGTGGTCATGTAGAAAACAAACAAAACAGTTAAAATATTTCTTTTAATATTATTCAGAGGTAATGTTAGTGGCCAATGTTAAATATGTATTATTGTACATTAAATATGTTAGATATTTATGTACATGTGTCAATGAATAGACATGTTTTTCAACAATTGTCTTAAGGTAACATTTATGTGTCCGGTTTCATTTTTCAGAGCACTGCAGCTGAGAGACAGCCCCTGCTCTCATCATAGCACCAAACAGTATGTAAAAAGAAGGAGGGTTGCCATATTTGCAATATAATTCCACATTTCATGGGTTCAATGGACCTGCAATATTTACCATTAACCCCCCAAGTAATATTTCCATTAATAACCACAATTCCACCTTTTTAATCCGTTTTTTAATCCAAGGGTTTTATAAAACAAAGTGAAGAGGTTTGTTCGGGGATGGGGTTAATGTCTTCCTTACAAGTCAGTTGTAATGAGGCTGGAATCCCTATTTTTAAAATTAAATCTTAAATATTTTTCTTTTTTACAACATTGAGAAAATTAAATCTCCCACCAAATCTAATTTGAATTCTCTGGAGAGTCAGCTCTGATCTAATCAAACCTCCAGAAATTGAAGTGAAAATATTATGTCTCGTTGATTCACCATAGCCCATATTTTTGTGTGAAATTGCAGCTTTTCTGAGTGTGTGTGTGTGTGTCTGTGTGTGTGTGTGTGTGTGTGTGTCCATAAGATGAATGGCTGCAGAACTGAAATAGTGATGATGGAATACTGTCAGTGTGTGTTTTTAAAAATGGGCCAATAATCTCTTTTTCGCAAGGTCTTGTGAGATTGTTGAGGCATCAGTAAGAAGAAAGTTTATGCAGCTGTTTTAATGCAAGAGAAATATCCTTTCTTTTTTCACATCTACATTTCACATTTTTGTATTGTCGAAAAGCATAAGCAAAGTGAATAACAAAGTCAAGCTGTGCAAAACGACTAATGGCTTAATGTTTTACGAATATATAGTGAACTCGGCTTCCTTTTAAAACCATATACTGTCTTGAAACCACAATACATGAAAATAGTATAATGTGGAATCACACCCAAATAGTATTACTTCAACAATAGTAGTATACAGGGAAAGTTTTTGTCTGGTGCGCAGTACGATATTTTCTTTCCCCTAATACCAATACTTTGCCATGAATGTGTGATTCAGAATTTCTCTACTGATATTATCCTAAAATCAGGACAGTACTGATGAATATGCTGAGAAATAGAATTGTTTTCCTTTTTAACTACTAGGAATTGTCCATGGTTTTTATGGTTAAATTATGCACTTCTAAACAACATTTTATCAGATAATTGTAACTTAATTTAAAGTTTGTGTGTGTGTGTGTGTGTGTGTGTGTGTGTGTGATTAATTCTTATTAAATCAAACTGTAATTGATTTTCTGTCCAGAACTACATAAAATGACACTACAATGTGTAATTTGCTATTTGAATAACCACTGTTTCACACGCATTACTGATAGGCCATCTTGTGTTTCATATGTAACAGAGATTATTGTTTACACTACTACTCCTACATAGTAAAATCAATATGTAATCACTGTTTACGTACTCTCAATAGGTCACATATCTACCAATTTGCACATTGTCTTGCCATTTGCTACAACTTTAATAAATCTGGTGTGCTTCACATTCTCTCTGAAGGCGTATTCGTATTTCCTCCTCCACAAATTATTTGATAAAGGTCAACAGTAAAGCATGAATTGCCTCGTGACGATCTTCTGGGCTTGGTCTGACTAATGTATTATTTGCAGATGTTGAAAGTCTGTGTTGAAACTTTAATAATTATAGCTGCACTTAGTGTGTACACACACACGTACACACACACACACACACACACTGAGTAGAACTAATAGTTGTAAAGTTCACTGTAGTATTTTGAAAGGCTGACACCTAATCTACAAATCTGCTATACACGTATGAATTTTAAGGGCGTTTGCATTTGAGACTCCATTACACCGAAATGTTCTTCTGTGAAATAAGATTAGAACCCTGAAAAGAGTACTCCACCAATTTAGCATTACACTCCTGTATAATCGTGTTTTTTCATTTCATGCATTCTCCTTCCATGTCAACACCTGGCACCTAGATTACCCACAATGCAATTCAACCGTCGCCTGTTCAGTTGGTAATGTATCAGAGGTGTGTTATGCTAGTAGCGGCTAATGTAGCCTCAAGCTGTTGAGCCTGTTAAACTAACTTCTTACTAACACAATCCACAATCAACGCTTCCTCAAGTTATGTTAGCACTTATCTACATTATAGTAGAGTATTTTCAGCGTCATGGCTTACCCATATCCATTGCTGCTTAGAACAAACTTAGAGGTTGAAACTAGGGGTGTCAATCGATTAAAATATTTAATCGTGATTAATTGCATGATTGTCCATAATTACTCGCAATTCATTGCAAATGAATCGCACATTTTTTATCTGTTCAAAATGTACCTTAAAGGGAGATTTGTCAAGTATTTAATACTCTTATCCAACATGCAAGTGGGCAAATATGCTTGCTTTATGCAAATGTATGTATATATATTTATGATTGGAAATCAATTATCAAAACAATGACAAATATTGTCCAGAAACCCTCACAGGTACTGCATTTAGCATAAAAATATGATCAAATCATAATATAGCAAACTGAAGCCCAACAGGCAACAACAGCTGTCAGTGTCAGTGTACTGACTTGACTATGATTGGCCCCAAACTGTATGCGATTATCATAAAGTGGGCATGTCTGTAAAGGAGAGACTCGTGGGTACCCATAAAATCCATTTTCATTCTTGTGGTCAGAGGTCAAGGGACCCATTTGAAAATGGCCATGACAGTTTTTCCTAGCCAAAATTTAGCGTAAGTTTGGAGCATTATTTAAGCTCCTTTGCGACAAGCTAGAATGACATAGTTGGTACCAATGGATTCCTTAGGTTTTCTAGTTTCATATTATACCAGTATCCTCACTCTAGCTTAAAACTGAACCTGCTACAACCTAAGAATCGCAAGTTGCATTAATGCGTTAAAGAAATTAGTGGTGTTAAAACGAATTTGTCAGGTTTCAGGAAGATTTTAGGGTGGTGGACGCAAATGCAGAGAGAGGATGAGGAGATGACAACAGGTATGATCCAAGGATTTAATTTAAACTAGCAGGGAAACAAAAAAGGCAGCTGGTCCGGCATGCCATCCACAAAAACTCGAAAAGAACAACACATGAAAACTGCAAGAAACACACACTAGAATATCTTACTGTGACAGGCAACACGGGGAAGCAACGACGACGAACCGACAAAGACAGAGGGGAAACACACAGGCTTAAATACACAAGGGGATTACACACAGGTGGAACGAATCAGGGCGGGGCAAACAATCACAAAAAGGCGGGAAAACAAACAAAGGCAGGAAGCAAAACTAGATAAGACACAGGAGGACCGAATTACAAAATAAAACAGGAAACACTCTATGTAGACCATGACAGAATTTGTGTTAACGCGTTATTATCGCGTTAACTTTGACAGCCCTAGTTGAAATGTAACGTTAATTGTTAAGTATATATAGATGCAGATTATTGTCACTCCATGTTCTTACATGGAGATACTGCTGGAACTATTTCTTGGCCGGGTGCAGTGAGGTTGTCAGGGAACCCACAGAGACTCCTGGAGGAGGAAGTTCCAGCAGTAACTCCACATAAAATAACAATTGGCGTTTTCACAGATGTTAATTAGCGAGCTTTAGACATGGGGGTAGGAGGATTTTTTCACTTTGGACAGAAAAAGTCTTTTTGCTAAGGTAAGCTAACTTTCTGCAGTCCATAGCTTCATATTTAAAGGGACTCTATGTAAGAATCAGAAATTGCTTGTTAACAGCGACACAGTCACATGTCACATCCGTTAAGTCAACGAAAGTCAGCGTCTTGTTGCTCGCGCTTGTGCTCGCTCTACATAGACATGAACGAGCACCGGTCAAAACAATGAGGCGACACATGTCAGCTAAAACCACAATATCACTCTATATTTCACCTGCTTGGCAGTAATGTTAGCTGACCAGACGAAGGTCTCTCCATGAATCAATGCTGATACTGTGTTTTCCTGCTTCAGACTCCCGTCTTCTGCAGTGTGTAATGTGCGCGCATGCACATGGAGGTGGAGCGAGTGAGAACAAGCGCGGTGTTTGTGTTAAGGCAAGCAGGCAGCGGAGCAGATTAAAGCATTGACTCTGGCCCTGGAGACCAAAGCTACGGCCTCCCCTGTGTCTTCTGGCCACGGTCGGGAGGCTGAAGCAGGAAGAGCCAACACTGTTTTGCAAGACGGGCTTCACTAGATATAACTGCGGTTTTGGTGCTTACCTGTAGTTTGTGTTAGAACAGCGTAGCCACACGCTAGCGCACATGAGACACTGACCCGATTTATACGTGTAAGAAGTTACAAACAGTACCTTTAAAGGGACTGTGTAAGTTTTTATAACCGTTTTTTTAATTGTTTTTTATTGCCAATGTGTGAACAGATTGTAACATAACCTTAAAAATGAGACCTTCCGCGACTTTCTGGGTTTTCTCTATCAGCCTGTAGACTGCTTTTTAATGTGAAGAATGCGGGCCGTTTTTTCAGGGAAAATCCAACGGATGTGACATCATGCGCACTTGCAAGTGCCTTTACCTGCCTCTTCAGCTTTGCTACTGGGCTAACAGTTTGCAACCATAGCTAACGTTTGGTTAGAAATGAAGTCCGCTAACGCCAACAAACAACCAGCCCCCACCACAACTCAGACTCCAACAGAAACTCCACGGATGCACAAAAAAACAAAGTTATATCTAATGAAGCCCGTCTTGCAAAACAGGAATGTGACCGACGTTGGGGGAAAACTAGGATCAACATTGGCCGGGCCTTCGATTCATGGAGGGACGTTCCCTTGGTTTTGGGTATCAAAACGGACCCTGAGCTGGCAAAATTCCTATTGGACAGGTAAGCTAACATTACTGCCAAGCATGTGAAATATATAGTGATACTGGCTAATGTTGCTAACATTAATCAACATGATGCCTGTCAATCACGTTCAGTCTCGTGGGTGTCTCGTGTGCCTCACCGTTTTGACCGATGCTCGCTCGCGTCTACGTAGTGCAAGAACAAGCGCGAGCAACAGGACGCTGACTGTCGTTGACATAACGGCCACAGGTGTCACTGTCACTGATTCTTACATAGAGCCCCTTTAATTGACAGATATGAGAGTGGCATCGGTCTTCTTCAGTCACATATGTGGAATCCTCATGTTGTCCCTGTGTTCACATGGATTTCTTTCTGTTTCCTCCCACCGTCCAAACCATACAGCTCAGATGAATTGGAGACTGCAGGGGTGAAGTAAATGGGTGGATGGATACATTTCTACAGTCCATGACACAATGTTATGGTTTCAGTTAGATACCTCTGACGTGGAATTGTCCTCAATTCCAGGGTTAAAGTGTACTTTGAGTCCCTGCAGATAAACTTTGACTTCAGCGGCCATTATAAAACTGATAAGTACCACTGATCAAAGAGGTTTGCATTGTTGGCTCTGACTTGAGATCAGCTTCTCTGCCAAACCTCAGGATCAGTCATTAAAATAGCAAATTTGAGAATTAATCTTTCATATCTGTCAACGGGTAACTCCTCCCCAACCCAATTAAAACCTTTAATACAAGTGGCAAGGGACAACACACCAGCCCCGCCGCAGAACTGCTTCTCTCTTGAACTTGATCTGCAAACAGCATGAGGACTCTTCAGGAAAAAATCATTGTTCTCTCAGTTTTTCTGACTCTGATCTGTGCCATTCAAGTAAGTTATGGAATTTGATTTTATAACCATAAATCATGAGGGTCATCACAGTTCTTAGGGATCTTATATTTGTTTTACAGGTGGATTCACTGCCTGTACCTAAAGACTGGAATAGTTTGATCCAGCGGACCAAACGGTCGCTCCTGTGGCGTTGGAACAGCATGAAGCCCGTGGGTGCCAGCTGCAGGGATCACTTGGAATGTGGCACAAAATACTGCAGGTACAGCAGAGCTTGTCAGACCTGTTGAGGCCTATGTAATCCAAAATTTGACATATTTAAGAAACCAGCCTACATTCACAGACAATAGTCAAAATATTGTGTTTCTCATATATTTAATTTACTACTTTAGGGGCTTTTAACATTAATATCTGTATTTCATAAATGTTTTGTCATTAATGTGAAACCAGATATGTTCCTCTAAATGGCTTTCGATGATATTAAATAGACATAATGTTACTTTTTGTAGTTTTCACAAATTCTATGCAATAATATCTCTGTACTGTGAAATTTTGTCCACGTGAGTTTTGCATGGCGTGGACAAAGTCAGAAAGTAATAATACTGCAATAAAGTTGCTCCTTATCTTTACAGGAGAAATATCTGTTCCTTCTGGAGCTCCACCTGAAGATGATACACAAACAAAACTCCATCAGGGTGACAAAACAAACATCTGTCTTAAGGACCAAAGCGACCCGTCTCAAAATGAACCCTGTATGAAATTACAAAAAAAAAAGAAATCTGATCTGGTACTGCACTGCAGCAAAACAAAGCTGTAAATGCTGGATTTACATGAATAATCAAATGGCTCCATCTAGAGCGACATTGACTTTTATAATTTAATTAGTCTAAAACATTTGTAGTACATCAGACAGGCTGTAAAAAATGTTTAATAAGAAAATATAAATATTCATGCAAAGTTTGTGAGATGCTCTGAGTTTATTGGTTCATGTTATTATTATATATTTATTTGTACATATTTTAAACAATGTAGATATTCAAATAACTTTTTTTCAAGAGGTTGTATTGCCCATGTTTTGTTTGTCAACAAGTTCAGAACAAATTAAAATATTCCTCATACTTCCTTCTACTGTTTGAATGCAATGGAAGAAAATGAAAACTTTGAAAGATTGGGATTTTAACTGGGAAATTAAATATTTTTGTATTTATTCATCCAAGGCCTTGTTCCACAAGGTGGTGATGCTGTGATTCCTAACTTATCACTGACCAAGGGACAAGCTTTATCTCACTGCTTTTACATGTTTTGAATTATTGTTAATTCTTTATTGCTGTTTTTCCATCAAACGCTCTAGTGATGAAGTACCAAAAAAATACTGAAATTCAAATAAATATGCAAATACATTGCCCATCTGTCTGAAAATGACAGAAAACTGACCAAAGTTACTGCATCAAAGGTCCTGAAATGGATAGTATGGTTGGGAATTGTAAGGATATTTTTGACCATGTAAAATCCTTTTGTTTGTGGTTTGGAGAAAACAAATGTTAAAGCTGCTCTCAACTCTTTTATGTATTGTGTTGATGAGGAGAGCTGAACAGATCTATAAAACTCTGGTTGAAAACTGCTGTACTAATATTTGTGGCTCAGTCCAGCACTTAAACAGGTTAACATGGTAGACTTGTTGAGGCTTCTTCTCTCTTACCCTGCTGGAATATACAGTTCGTTCACATGCAATGAGTTTGATCCATGTTGAGGAGACAAACCCTGTCTCTTGGATGTCTTTTTTGATACCCACAGAAAAGCATTACCACCATGTGGATTATGGTTTTAGTTGTGAAGTTTACCTACAGTCACGGGTGAAATTTTGATTTCAAAGGTGGGGAGGCATAGTTATAGTACAGGCACAAATCCTCAAAAGGGCTTTAGCTTTTCAGATACCCCTACCCGAGGTAGAACAAAACACAACCAAGTTTTTTCATAATGTTGATAATGATGGTCGTAACAAAATTTTAATATTATATATACTACTATTTCTACAGCAAAATACAGCAAAAAGTGATGAAATTGATGAATATTTTGACTCATCCCATAGGCGAAAAAGTGCGGAATAAAACCACGCTGGAGATGGTCTTGGTGCATTGGTTATAATCTAGGGCACAGAGCAGGTAAAATAATGGACTCATAATGCATTAGAGATCATTTCTATAACCCATCCGTAAATCATTATAATTACAGTCTAGTTTCCAAATATAAACAAGGATATTAGATAAAACAAACATATTATCAGAAACAATAGTTTTCTTTATATCACGTAAATGTCATGCCTGATTACTAAACTGCAAACACTTGTTTGGCCACAATTGTGATCATTCGTTTACAAGAAATGTTAAAGCTATAGTCGGCAACTTTAGTAAAAATGTCATATTTGCTCAAACTGTCACTATATCCTGGCAGTAGTACATGAGATAGACGGATAACGTGAAAAAATCAGGTTCCTCTGCCTCCTCTTAGTGCTCCTAATGGCATTTGCAAGATCCCACCGCACCCAAGAGAAACAACCAATCAGAGCCGAGGAGTCTCTAACACAGCAGTCACTCAGGACTCAAAGATACCAACTGTAACTTTAAAGTTTCACAAAGACATAACTTTGCTATTACCACGGACACATGGTCGCTGAATCCGTTGCTAGCTAGCTAACGTCTCTACAGTTGGTACATTGCCTGTTTGGGGCGAATAAACAAACATTCCAGCAGTCAAATTCACTCGTATGATGCAAAGGAAAACTAGAGATTATTGCGAGAAGGAACCTGGCGTTTTATATTTATCTTGTTATAGTTTTCCTACTGTTCTCTCTTTTTTAATTTGATACAATTGGCCACAATGTCTGGCTATTATTCCTATAATTGTAGCCAGATGCAGGATCCCAATGTCACAGAAATAGGTAATTTAGTGTTTCCTAAAAACACACTTTCATACAAGCCTAATTGCAGTAAAATGTATTTATTAACAACAAAATAAATGGAAATTAGATGAAATGAAAGACAATGTATCAGTGCAAATATCCACTTTTTATTTCATACAAGGTTGGTTTGAATGTGCGCAACATGGTTCAACTTGAAATAAATGCAACTCAAAATTCTGATTTATTTTGTGTTTTATTGTATAGACGGTTGCAGGGGGAGTGGTGTTTACACAGTCCGTGGGAACTATGGAAGAGTCTTCAGGTTTGTCCAAATCCTGCGTCATTTTATGCATGCATAATATCTTATTTAATTATAAGGAATTCTTCAACTTCTTGGAAATTATAAGATATTGTCTGTAATAGACATGGACATTCAGACATCCTTCAGTGTGATTTACTTCCCGAAAATATCATTATCTCTGATGTCCAGAACTTCATACCTGACATTATAACCCATTTAAAGCTGAAGTAGGCGAGATTTAAGTAAATATGATTATAAAAAAAATGTTTTTATAAAACGGTCGCTATATCATGACAGTAGTACATTAAACAGGTAGCCTGACAAAAATCATGTGCCTCTGTGTCCTCCGGTGTCCTCCGGTGTCCTCCGATGTCCTCCGGTGCTCCTAACGGCATCTGCAAGATTTCATATACCGGAGGAAACCAACTGATCTGAGGTCCACTGTCCAGCTGCCGTCTATGAGAGCCGGCTGTCAAACACTCGCGAACTCTAACCAAGCTGTCAAACTAGGCCGCGCTGATCAAATATGAATCAATATTATGTTACGTTGATGCCTATTACTCGCCTCAAATGTTTTCAGAATCATCTTGTAGTGCACGGTTTAACTGTAAAATGAGAAAGGTTGTGAAGCCGCCGCCATTGTGTAATCTGGTGAAGGAACGCCAAGTTCCGGTCACAGGACCGGAGCACAGCCAATAGGAACGCTCTCTCAATGAAATGACCTGTGATTGGTCAAAGTCTCCCGTCACGGGCTAGATTTTCTAAAGCCTGAAAACAGAGCCATGATGGGGTGCAAAAGTCTAGCTATCTCTCAGAATACTTGAATTACAATTTGCTGAAAGGTTATTACGGAATTTTTGCCCAATGATGCCAAAAATATACTGCCTACTGCCACTTTAAGGAGCTCATTTGTCTTCTTTGTTGGTTCTCAGAGAAAAGACATGACGTGTATGACGTGTTGGGGGAGCAGCAGCAGACTGGATGGAGACGAGGACATCAAGGTGAGGAGAAGTGGACCTGATAATCACTACCGTCTGTAAACAGCTGAAAACTGCAACAGTCAAATGACATGATTCTTAAAGTAGAATGATTGTGTGTCTGAAATGTGGGTTTTTTTGCATCTCCGTCCTCCAGAAAACGCTGGAAGAGCAGGTGGAGAACCACAGAGAGGCCATCAGAGGCAGCTCAGCCGCATCCGAGACGAGATCTAAGACAAGGAGAGGATGCTGGACAAACTCATAGTAAGGAAACATCGGTAAAGCAAAATATTGTCTTGATACTTCCATTATTGTTTCAGTAAATGTCATAAAGTATGCCATAAAAATGTGATCTTATAGTATGCCATAAAAATGTCATAATATAGTATATCATAAAAAATGTCATAAAAAGTTGATGTATAGTATGCCATAGACATGTCATATTAGAACAATGTTGAAATAAATATGTTTGATGTGATGCTATATTTTTGTCAAGATAAGATTGAAAATAACATGCTGTATCATAAAACTGTTTATTAGTTTTGGATAATTCTATATAAAGATATATAAGAAAAAATGGTCAGGAACCAAGCCAGCTTTCCTGCACTATATTAATTAATTCAAACATTATAGCACTATCTTACTTAATGTTAAAACAAAATCGCCATTAAGACCTTTAAGTTATTAAATTAATATAATATGATGCAAATAACAAACTCTAGCATTATGAAACATAATGTAATTATTTTTGTATCATCTTTTTTGTGTGTTTTATTGTCTATATCTGTTTGTTCTTCTGTATATGAAAATGTGCACAATAAAGAAAATAAAAAAGCCTGTAATATTAGCATGCTAGCAGCGATTAGCATTAGCATACCGATACATTTAACTATTAGCTACATAGCTTGTAATGGCTATAATATTAGCATGCTAGCAGCAATTAGCATTAGCATGCCGATACATTTAGCCATTAGCTTTCTAGCCTGTTTGACACTGGCACACTACTTAACTCTGTTGCTATAAACAGTCCCACAATTCAGCCATATTTCACGAGGTTTATTGCCAAACATATAACTCTGTTTATTCATTAAACTGACTTTAGCACACACAAAAAGGTCCCGGACAGTCTTTTAGTTTAGCTAACGTTAGCTAGCAGAATTCTTTTGATCAATGCCCGCCATTTTAATCACAGAGACACTCATTTGCAGCTACATGGTCTCTGCATGTTACAGCTATGAACTAGCTAAGGCTTTACTCAAGTGTAGAGCATGGGGGTGTGGATCGGTCGACGCCGTAGCCTGACGTGCACCTCTCCAGAAATGTAACAACACGTCGCGGCGACGCAGACCGCAACAACTGTGATTGGTCCAGTCTCTCAGCGACGCAGACCGCAACAGCTGTGATTGGTCCAGTCTCTCAGCGACGCAGACCGCAACAGCTGTGATTGGTCCAGTCTCTCAGCGATGCTGAGCGGCCAGGACCCCGGACAACCACAGAAAGTTCAACTTCTCTCTGCCTCGATCTTTTCAATGTTTGTTGACACAAATCGACTCAGATATATTTTCTCTTTTCGGCGTTCCAGTAATGTCAGTAAAAGTTCTGTGGTTCAACAGTTGTTAGCTCCAACTCCGCTCAGTTTCTGTTTGTAAGTTAGTACAAGAAGAAGGAAACTCATAGAGACGCCGCCGCCAACTAGCGGTTTGGTGGTGTAATTGCAGAGCAACACAAACACAGCAGGCACAAATTTATTGCGGAGTGACACCAAGTGGAATGAATATATATCTTGTCATGGTGTAGAGTCTCAATTACCAGGGTTATGTTTATGGTCAATTTACCCGTTGGAAACATGAAAATACAGTTGAAGTCAGAAGCGGTCTAGGTATCATCGAATAATCTGTATTTCATTTGGAATTCAAAAAAGAAAAAAAAGTTTTTTTCGTTTTTCGTTTGGAAACAAAAACAAAAAACGACCGTTTTTTCGTTTTTGGTTTCTGAATCAAAAAACGAAAAACAAATCAAACCTGGGACGTTTTTTTTTTTTGCTAATTCCTTTTATCATTATTCATTTTTGATTGAAGAACGGGAGTCACGTGGTTTTTTGTTTTTTCGTTTTAAACCAAAAACGAAAAACGAAATCATGTGGTGGTCTGTTCGTTTTTCGTTTGCAAACGAAAAACGAAAAAAAACAATTCAAAAAACGATCCAATTTTGTTTTTTGCAAATTTCTTTCTGTCATTTTTGCTTTTGAATGGAAGAGTGAAAAACGGCAGTCACGTGACCCGGAAGTAAAAGCACAGGATCGGGGTAACGGTAGAAGATAAATAGGCTAGATAAATACATACATACACGAATGTCTTTTATCCAAAAAGTGTGTGATAAATTACAGGGAGGGTCTCTACAGATGTTATGCAGAACTCTCACGTAATTGACACTTTTCTCTCACACCCTTACTATTGGGTGTTCTTTTTTATATCGGCAGGTGCGGAGCACTATGTGGCTACTCCTGACACTTCCACCTAATCCCTTGCACTCCTCTAGGAAGGCTGTAGCCGAGTAGTTGTAGTTCCGTTTTCACCCAGTAGAGTGTACAATAGGACCAGTAGCCTATTTCATGCTCCCATGCTCCAGACAGGAGTCCAGTTTGAGCCAGATAAATAGAAAGGATGATAGAAGGCTTCTGTAGTTTATTTGAATAAGATTATTTCACAGTTATTAAGCAGTGAATATGTTCACAATGCTCTATGATCTAGCTCTCAAAAGACACAAAGGTACACAATCCTTTTTGTTATTTCTCCAGGCATGGGCAATGCAGAGCCTGGCAAATTCCGATTAAGATAATGTATTGTATTTTTTTTAATAATTTTTTGTGATGTACTATTTAGTTTTGCAGCATGAATTAAAAGCCTAATTAATTATATGTGGAAATCGCCTGTGTGGTCCTTTCCAGCAGAGGTCCCCACCTCACGTTACCAAATTACTGTTCACCGTTTCAGAGTAGGCTACCAAATAACTACACATTCTACAACATTATCAAGCTACTGTTCAGTTTCATAGCTGTTGTTCATTGTTGACTACATTACGTAGCCTACACAACCTATGGAATTTATCAGTCCTGTGACATTACATAGTCAACAAATCAATCTGCCAACGTGGTATTGATCAGATGATATTGAGGGCCCGTCAGCTTTTCAATTTAGTTTGGAATATCAGTATATGGTATCAGTGAAGTCAGGGCATTTTAAGAGTAAGCCTTCTGTGACGTTACACACCATAGGGGTCAGAGGTCATCACTCCTCAATCAGCAAGGACTTTTTTTTTTTTTCAAAAAGTTCAGCAGTCAAATTTTCAATTTTGATGCATTTATAGATGAAAAGTCAAGTCAATAATCATGGTCAATGATAAATAAGTATGGTTGATCAGCATGTTTGCCAACCTTCAGACATCAGTCTAAATGATGATTAATCAGCCTGAGTTTACTTAAAAAACTGAAATCACTAACTTACTGTATTCTGTTTGGTAGTTTATGATGCTTTTCTATCATTTCTAGCCTATTTGGTAGTATATGTAATTTAGTTAATTTGTTCTACATCATGATAATGCTAATTTTTTCAACCAGCGATTATGACATTAATGCCAGCTAGACAGAAGAAAGCTCTGTCTGTCATGACAATAGTACTGTACTGAAGGCCTACCCTTTACTCTGGTGACTCTCTTTACAGCCATCTGAAGACAGCAGGTATCTGTTAAATCTGCAGTATCTGGAGTGATGATGTCACTGCTAAGCTACAATTACATTTTGTTCAACCAGCGTCAGACTGTTGTAAAATAACCACAGAACGCCTCCATGTTTATGTGCAGATCAAACATGTCGTTTTGTTGAGTTATTCTATACAGTTTGTTCTGCACATCAACAGGCGTGTTGGAGACGGACGCATGTATGTATTGTATATAACAAAAATCTGGATGTTTCAGGGAAAATAGAGTGATGACTTCTGTATCACTTAAAGGGACTATATGTAAGAATCAGAAATTGCTTGCTAACAGCGACACCTGTGGCCGCAATGTCAACGAAAGTCGGCGTCCTGTTGCTCACGCTCGCGCCTGTGCTCGCTCTACATAGACATGAACGAGCACCGGTCTAAACAGTGAGGCAACACACGTCAGCTAACATACAATATCACTCTATATTTCACCTGCTTGGCAGTAATGTTAGCTGACCTGACGAAGGTCTCTCCATGAATCAATGCTGATACTGTGTTTTCCTGCTTCAGACTCCCTCTGTTGGTCTGGAGGAGCGGCAGCATTTATTTCTGCACAAACGTCCACAGCACATTCACTAGATATTCTCAGAGCTAATCTAACTCTTCTGCAGTGTGTAGTGTACGCGCGTGCACGTGGAGTTGGAGCGAGCCGAGCGGGTGAGAACGAGCGCGGTGTGCAAGCAGGCAGAGGCAGACAGCAGGAGCAGCGCGTACCCACACGCGAGCGCGCATGGGACACCGACCCGGTATGATTTATGCGCGTAATAAGTTACATATAGTCCCTTTAATAGATCTGATGTGATCTGTGCATTTCCTTCAGAACAAAGGTCCAGGGGACAGCTATTATCATGGATACTGTCGTCCTCTGAAGACTGTCTGTCGTTCACCTCACCAGCAAACTTCATTGGCCTGCTGGACGCTCGTTTAATACCCTTGTTGCTCCGCTTGCCATCGGTGGACAGCATTCACTCATTCATCCATAGATGTCACTCATGTGTTTCGTTGTGACCACATGTTGACAATTTTGAAGTCATTAAAATGCTTAAAGTCTTCTCCCTGGCACTTCTGTTCGACCAGCATCACAGCTCCTAAAGGTGCACGGTTACCATTTTTCAGCACTGTGCATGGCTTCCTTTCATCCATCCATGCATATATGGATGCATATGATGCATTTGGTTTATGGTATTGAGAGTGAGGCATGTCACATGTGTATGTAGCAGTGCAGCTCGAGTTGACTGCCTGAACTAGCTTGCAGGCGTCGCTCCATTTTAGTGATGAACACTAGAGTTTCACATGAAATTGAGCTCAGAATTAAGCTTTGATGCTTGGAGGCCAATTCTTATGTGAAATCTGAAAAAACTATGTTCCCTGTCATATTCATCCTCTTTTGCAGGTTTTCAATGCAGTACATGTATTAAGAATGACATCTTTTTCGTATGTCTACTCTTTGAGTGTTTTTTGAGTAGAAATGCGTTTCTGGGTGGTTTTGGGAGAGAAAGACACTTTAAGCTAGTTTAGTGATGAACACTTGAGTTTCACATGAAATTGAGTAGATAGTTCCTGTTTCCTTGCTATGGTTATCCCCGCCCCCTACACATTAGCCACGTCCCCTTTCATAACTAATGAACCTTTTGTCCTAGACTCTTGTGGGAGGTGTCATATCACTCAGCAGAGAGTTCCTGTTTCATTGGTATGGTTATCCTCGCCCCAAAAACATTAGCCCCGCCCCCTTTCATAACTCATGAACCATTTGTCCTAGACTCTTGTGGGAGGTGTCATATCACTCAGCAGAGAGTGCCTGTTAAGTTGGTATTGCTATCCCCGCCCCCTACACATTACCGTTTGTCGTAGACTCTTGTTGGAGGTATCATTGAACTCAGCAGATACTTCCTTTTTCATTGGTGATGTTATCCCTGCCTCCTTCACGCAAGTCCCGCCCTCTTTCATAACTCATAAACCGATGCTGTATATAGAATATTTTTCATTTTGAGTTTTAAATGTTTGTCAATACTTTAGGCTTCATAAGAATGTTTCATTAGTATGTCAAATTCATTCTTACTATCTCATTGTATGAACTGACTGCTACCCTATCCAGGTAAAACTTACAGATATTGCTGAATGTAGCAAGCACAAAACAATAATAATAATAAATAATAATAATAATATAATTTATTTGGTGGCGCCTTTCAGGACACCCAAGGACACCTTACAAAGATACAATTAAACTCAAACAGATAAAAACAGCCAGACATGACAGAGACACATTTAGGGAGACACATATGAGGGACTGATGGACACTACAGTGAAAATGCCAGTTTGTGAGTTTTGAGATGAGATTTGAATGTTGTGATAGTGTCAGACTGCCAGATGTGAGGAGGGGGGGAGTTCCAGAGCCTGGGAGCAGTGCAGCTGAACGCCTCAGCTCCCATGGTGCTGAGGCTTGAGATGGGGGTGGTCAGAAGACCAGCTGATGATGAGCGCAGGGAACAGGAGGGGGTGTACTACTGAAGGAGGTCAGGGAGGTAGGTGGTGGCAAGGTTGTGGAGGGCTTTGTAGGTGAGTAGAAGGTTTTTGAAGTCGATCCGGTATTGAACAGGGAGCCAGTGTAGTTGGATGAGAATGGGGGTGATGTGGTCGGAGGATCTGGTGCGGGTGATGATCCGGGCGGCAGAGTTCTGGATGATTTGAAGTCTGTTGAGCAGTTTGGTGGGAAGGCCAGAGAGGACAGCGTTGCAGTAGTCGATCCGGGATGTGACAAATGCGTGAACCAAGATCTCTGTGCTGTAATGGGACAGGGATGGGCGGAGTCTGGAGATGTTGCGGAGGTGGAAGAAGGCAGTCCGGATGACGTTTTTTATGTGGGGTGCAAAGGAGAGGGTGCTGTCTAGGGTGACCCCAAGGCTCTTGACATGGGTGGAGAATGGGATGGAGAAGCCATCAATGAAGAGGTTTGGGGCGGTGGTGTTTTGAGCTTTTGAGAGGTTGTTTGTATTGTTGTCTGTCAGTGAGATATGAGGAAAACCTAGTGAGTGCAACACCAGTGATTCCAACATCAACCAGACGATTGATGAGTAGTGGGTGGGAGATGGTGTCAAAGGCAGCAGTTAGATCGATGAGGATAAGGATGTTGAGCAGTCAAGAGTCAGTTGCACGGAGGAGGTCGTTTGTGATTTTGACCAGGGCTGTTTCAGTACTGTGTTTGGGGCGGAAACCAGATTGGAATGATTCATGGAGGTTGTTTGAGTCGAGGTGGGACTGGAGTTGAGTGGCAACCACTCTCTCAAGTGTTTTAGAGATGAAGGTAAGGTTGGAGATGGGCCTGTAGTGGTTCAGATCAGCTGGGTCAGCACTTTTTTTTTTGAGAGTTGTTGTAATTGCAGCGGTTTTGAGGATGTGAAGTTGGAAAGGGTGCTAATGAGTGGTTGGCAGGAGGTAACCATCCAGGGTGGGTCACATGGGGAGGTGCAGGATGAGGCCAGTTGTTGGTGGATGGTGTTGATTTTGTTATCGAAGAATTGCAGAAAGGCAGTGCAGTGATCAGTGGAGATATTTGGGGGGAGGGTTCTTGGAGGCTGAAGAAGGTGGTTGACTGTTGAGAAGAGGGTTCTGGTGTTACCTTGACCGGTACTGATGAGGTTGGAGTAGTAGGAGGATTTGGCAGTGGAGAGAGCGTTCTTGTAGAGGTGAAAGTGTTCCGTGTATTGTTGAATGTGCACTGAAAGTCCAGTCTTTTTAGACAGCCGCTCAAGTCGACGACCGGTGGTTTTAAGGAGGCGGAGGTCAGCGGTGTACCAGGGAGCGGTGTGGATGAAGGGGAGTGTGCAGGTTTTCAGGGGGGCCAGGGTATCCAGGGAGGAGGAGAGACAGTTATTGTAGTGACTCACCAGTTCAGCAGGGGAGGAGGATAGGGGAGGACTGTGGGAGGAGTTAATAAGGGTGATGAGATCTGTGGGGTTGATGTGCTTGATGTGTCTAAAGGAGATGGACCGTTGCTCTTTTATTTTTGATAGGGGGGCGTGAACATCAAACAGTACAGCCTTGTGGTCAGAGATGGGGAGGTCAGCATCAGTGAGGTTATGAGGGGTGATACCAGTGCAGCAGATTAAATCAAGTATGTGACCTTTGTTATGGGTTGGGAAATTGACATGTTGTGTGATATCGAGACATTCAAGGAGTGAGGTGAAATCATTAGTAAGACCACTGGAAGGGTTATTGATATGAATGTTGAAGTCACCCAAAAGGATGACAGTAGGGGACATGGCACACACAGAAGTTAATAATGCTGAAAGTTCAGTGAGAAAGACGGCAGAGGGCTTTGGTGGTCTGATGGTGATAATAATGATGGGTGTGGAGCCTGAGAGTTTTACAGCTAAACATTCAAAAGGGGAATGATGAGGGCAGTGACTGGACTGACTTTAATGCTCTCACGATAGAGCACAGCAAGACCACCCCCCTTCCCAGAAGCACGGGGTTTGCTAATATAAACAAAACCAGGTGGGACAGCTTCATTAAGCTGGGAGAAGTCGTTTGGCTGTTGCCAGGTTAGAGTGAGGCATAAAAAGGCATAAAAAGTCCAGTTTATTATCTAAAATAAACTCATGAACCAGCAAACCCTTGCTAGTGAGAGATCTGACATTAAAAAGAGCCAGTTTTAAACAGTTAAGTGGTGCATAGGTGGATGCTTTGTGCAGAGGGGATAACACACTATGATTGAAAGTACGGGTAGCAGTGCGAGGGGGGGCGGGGCTCAGTGGACCAGAATGAGCGAATGCTTGTTATGTTATTGTGCTTAGTGTAATGAAAGTTCCGACGTGATCCACGATGCACATATATGGGTTGTTTGAGGATGTCACGGTGAGTAAACAGAGCTGGAGGGATCGTGTAGTGAGATCGGAGAGACAGCAGCTCCGTTGCAGAGTATTTCAGCGGCAGGGTGGCGCTGTGACGGTGAAACACAGAGCGATCCAGATGAGTAGTTTGAGGACCAACATGATGGTGTGGAGAGTTCTTCACTGTAATCCAAAAGTTTTGTAATCCAGATGATGATGATGAGGCTACGAAGCCAGTCAGAGGTAGAGGGGTCGAGTGTGTTGGCTGTAGCCACAGAGCTGCAGGCTACACCCGGGCGGGGAGACCAAAACACGCCGCCGGGACGTGCAGCAGGTTAGCCGGTTAGCCGGTGGGCAGGGACCACGCTCTGTGGCGGAGCGACCTCCGTGTTAGCGGTAGCCCACAGGAATCATTGGAACCCAGGAAAGCAGGCAGGATAGACAGCAGACAGCTTCGATCAGGCGTGTGTAGGCATGCCAGATCAGGGTATCCAGCCACAGTGAGCACAGAGGAGACCCGACAGTCCCACACAGATGAGCCCTTATTCCGGCGAAATTAGCTCCAGGCTACCGAGTGTAAAGTTAAACACAGTAGTGCCGAAGACACAGAGAAAATCAGACTGTTGAACTACTTCAGCAAGGAACCAGACCATCGAGCAGTATGCAACAGACAAGTTTAAGCGAACAAATCAAATAAACAAACAAATCACGGAGGAGGCGCGGCAGCAGCTTGCCAGCGGTCCCTCACCTGGAAGTGATTTTTGAACTTAGTGACAATTACTTGAGTAAAGATAATATGGCCTTTCATGTAAATGCCAAAACAATCAGCAGGACACCGCAGGGAATCGAACCCCATCCCAGTAAACCAGGAGTACCTTTACCACCCAGCCAACATGGTTATGTGGGCCCCACATGGGTTATGCTGTGGGTACCTGGGTTCCAAGTGGGTATGGGCACAAAATGGGCATCTTATCTGGGGCCCACTTGGGTCAACTAAGTAGGTCCCACATATGTTCCCCATGTGGGCTACCCATGTGGGTCCTAGTTGGGTCACTAATGGGAAATTAGTGCATGGGCTCAGAATGGGCAACACAAATGAGGCCCACTTGGGTCAACTAACAAGGTCCCGCATAGGCTCCCCATGTGGGCTACCAATGTGGGTCCTAGTTGGGTCACTAATGGGAAATTAGTGCTGGGCTCAGAATGGGCAACATAAATGGGGGCCACTTGGGTCAACTAAGTTGGTCCCACATAGGCTCCCCATGTGGGCTACCCATGTGGGTCCTAGTTGAGTCACTAATTTAGTGACTAAATTAGTGCATGTGCTCATAATGTGAAACACAAATGGGGCCCATTTGGGTTTACCAAATGGGTTAGACATCTGCTAACACAATCCTTGCCATATAGGCTGATTACATGGGCATGAGGTAGCAGTGTATGGGTTTAGAATGGGGAAATACAAATGGGGCCCACTTGGCCAAACCATATGGGTAAGACATGGGCAAACACAAGCCTGTGTGGATCCAAGGTTGGTCGCTAACAATGTTGGGTAAGGTTACTTTTAAAAGTAACTTGCAAGATTACTGCAATTAAAAAAATAACTACTCTTGTAAAAGGGACTATATGTAACTTATCACGCGCATAAATCATAACGGGTCGGTGTCCAATGCGCGCTCGCGTGTGGGTACGCGAGCGCGCAGCAGCGCTGCTCCTGCCTGCTTGCACACCGCGCTCGTTCTCACCCGCTCTGCTCGCTCCAACTCCACGTGCACGCGCGCACACTTCACACTGCAGAAGAGTTAGTTTAGCTCTGAGAATATCTAGTGAATGTGCAGTGGACGTTTGTGCAGAAATAAATGCTGCAGCTCCTCCAGACCAACAGAGGTTTCCCGTGTCTTGTGAAGTGACGGGGCTCCGGAGAGAGTTACGTTATCCCGACCGGATGTCGGTGTCTCCTCCCCCCCCCCTTCCCCCCCCCGTTCCCTCCGCGGTCGGCAGGCTGAACAGGAAAAGCCAACACTAGGATCAGCATTGATTCATGGAGAGACCTTCGTCTGGTCAGCTAACATTATTGCCAAGCAGGTGAAATATAGAGTGATATTGTGTTTTAGCTGACGTGTGTCGCCCCGCTGTTTAGACCGGTGCTCGTTCATGTCTATGTAGAGCGAGCACAAGCGCGAGCACGAGCAACAGGACGCCGACTTTCGTTGACATTGCGGCCACAGGTGTCGCTGTGAACAAGCAATTTCTTATTCTTACATATAGTCCCTTTAAGAGTACTTTTGAGTTACCAAAAATGAATAAATAAAAAACAAATTTGCTACCTTCGTACTGTACGTAGTCTAAAATGACCAAACTAAACTCACAAAAATGTCAAAAATTAAATATTCTTTCATCTATTTTCCTTCTTAAACAGAAAAATACAACTGTACATCTTCTGAATTTGAGTTTCTCTCTTTCTCCAAACTATGATTAGCTTAATTGCCTTGTTAATTTTTGGCATCATTGGGCAAAAATTCCATAATAACCTTTCAGCATATTGTAATTCAAGTGTTCTGAGAGATGACTAGACTTCTGCTCCTCATCATGGCTCTGTTTTCAGGCTTTAGAAAACCTAGCCCATGACGGGAGACTTTGATCAATCACATGTTATTTCAGAGAGAGAGAGCGTTCCTATTGGCTGTGCTCTGGTCATGTGACCGGAACTTGGCGTTTCTTCAAGAGATTTCACAATGGCTGCCCTGTCACAAACTTTCTCATTTTACTGCTAAACCGTACACTATAAGATGATTCTGAGAACATCTGAGGCTAGAAATAGGCATTAGAGTAACATAATAACACAACATAAGCCAAGAGGCGAGAAATAGTCATTACAGTAACAGAATATTGATTCATATTTGATCAGCGCTGCCTAGTTTGACCGTTTGGTCGGAGTTCGTGAGTGATTGCCAGCTGGCTCTCATAGACAGCAGACCTCAGATCAGCTCTTACTGCTCTTACTGCGTTTCTTCAAGAGATTTCACAATGGCTGCCGTGTCACAAACTTTCTCATTTTACAGCTTAACCGTACACTATAAGATGATTCTGAAAACATTTGATGCGAGAAATGTAATATATAAATATCTAGAACTAGATTATTAATATAAATAAAAAAATCTATTTTTAAAAATAACCTTATTTTAGATTATTATTTATGATATTTATAATTGTGATTTTTCAAGACACAAAAGGGAAACTGATTTTTACTTTAAATTTAATGATCTTTGTTTAAAAACGTACTTTGAGCAGATCGAATTTTAATATTTTTTCCCTGTCAATTATTTGTTCATCATGTTTTCATTTCATAATAATAAATACATATAAATAATAATAATAATAATAATAATAATAATAATAATAATATAATAATAATAATTATTATTATTATTAAAGAGCTGGTTAATGTGGCCGGGAAAGAGAAGTTTGGGGTCCCCTGCTGGAGCTGTTGCCCCCGCGACCCGACCCGGATAAGCGGTTGAAGATGAGTGAATGAGTGAGTGATAATTATTATTATTATTATTATTATTATTATTATTATTGTCATTTATTTATTTATTTTAGTTCGGATTTCCCCCCTCACCTATAACTGATTTCATATCCTATGGACCTGTTTTTCTTTTCTTTTTAAATTTTATCTATTTATATATATATATATATTTTTAAATGAATCAATTAAAATTTTAATGAATCATTCATATTAGCAAGTAATTACTTATTAATATAATCCCACAATGTAATCTATAATTCTGCTGGCATATTCAATGCTCCATAGTTTATGTGCAGGAATTGAGCCACATCCATCCAAGATGTGATTCATTGGGATCATGGACCTTAACCACAGCGTCACACCGTCTAGCCACGCCCACAAAAACAAACTGTTTTGGACATGCGCATTGCGACCATGGATGTATTAGATTGCGACATCTAGCGACCACACTTGGCGGGCTTTTTAAAAATTTTCAAATTTCCCAACGCATCGTTGCGAGCAACAGCCACAGCAGCAAGATAATGGGTGAGTATCTGCCAATATGATTAGATAATAGATAATATCATGTAACTTACTGTCCTACGAATAACGTTATACTATCGAAGTATTGTTTCATGTAAGGAAGACACGGGGAATTACGGTAGCTAGCCAATTTGCTAACTTGAACACAGCTAAGGTTAGCTAAGCTAAAGTTCTGGTGAGTGTTTTAGCTAACGTTAGCTAAGCTAATGTTCTGGTGAGTGTTTTAGCTAACGTTAGCTAAGCTAATGTTCTGGTGAGTGTTTTAGCTAACGTTAGCTAAGCTAATGTTCTGGTGAGTGTTTTAGCTAACGTTAGCTAGTACAAAGCAACCTAGTTTACATACTATTACACTGGTCTTCAAAAAGCCCCTCGCAGTATAAATAGTTAGTTTAAACACTAAGCGTTTGTGAATCTTTGGACTATTTATTTCCGATTTGTAGTTCTGGTTAAAGTTAAGCTTTTTGCAGTGAAGTTCAGCAGCCGCTCTGATGCAGCGTTTTTTTTTTTTTCATTATGCCGGGTGGTAACTGCCTTTCACCGAAGGATTTTCCAAGTGATTTCACTGTCACAGACATGCCCAATGTTGGAATAATAATATTTGCTCCGTCAGTCTTTTTCTCATCTTGACGTTCGGATAAATTCAAACATTTTTTATCATCAGAAGTGAAGCTCCCTACGGCATCAAACGGGAAGCAGCAAACCGGGTAGTTAACGTTACTATGGTAACTTAACGGTCGAAAAAGCTCATCAAATACCGTCACACAGACGGTGAACAGTGTTCTGAGTCGGTGTTTAATTCGGCGTGTATCTTATTCACCAACCAGCTTATTTTAGTGAGAAATCTTCATCCTTTTTTAAACGTCTCGCCTCTCGTTCCCACGGTCATCTCCCACGAATAGCGCAATAACGAAGTTATTTTAGTATCTTTGTAGATTATATCGATGCCGAATTGATAAGAATACTGTCGATATATGATGCCTTCTGTCTTGTGTTTCTAGAGTAAAGTGTTTTGCGGACACTTGAGGAATTGTTAATATGTCATATTTTTTAAAGGGAGTTTGGCGTAATATTTTCCACAGAGAGCGCAGTAGTTTAATTCCAACTGCTGGTCTTTTCTTAGGTAATTAGTTAGTCTTGGGTAACTGCTAAAGTATGATAAAGTTGTCTGACGTTGACTGCTGTTAGTAAATGGTTTGATTAATTTTACAGTCTAATAATCTGGATTTTGCTATTCAACGGACAGTAAAAATAATCTATTTGTTTATCCACTGTAGAAACTACTTCAGAGATCAAGGTTTTACAATACATAAAAAATATATTTTCAGCTTCATGCAATGTTAATTAACTTGTTTCTTATTCCCCCTCCTCCATTCTCTTGTCACATATGGATTTTTCCAGATCCTATCGGAAATGTTTCTTCTTTACCAGGTAAATAATTTAAATGTAATGTTTTGTCATGTTGTATTGTGTATTGTGCGAAACAGTTTCCCCCAGGATATTGAAAGACCGTGGCCCATCTTATCTCATTATTATAGTAGTTGCAGTTGAGAATTGTCTGAGGGAGAACTTCTTGAAGGGTTCACTGCTCCATAAAAGGGGGACAAAAAAATAATACTGTGAAAACTGTATACCTATACGTTTAGTATGCTGTGTGGATTAGCACCACTGCTTGTTTTAGGGATGAAACTATATTCATTATTTATTTATCATATTTACAGACCTCTTAGCCATTCGGCTATGGAATCAGATGGGTCTCAATATTAATCAAGTTGCATAGAAGATATTCGAGTCTTAACCTTTTTCTAGCAGGTGAATATCTGACTGAGACTGAGATCTGTTTGTTTTAGTGACTGACTGTCTGGCTGATGTGAAGGGATCCGAGGGAAGGGCTTTCAAAACGTCCGTAAAGTATAAGGATATTATTATCTGTTACTGATAATAACTATTATCTGAGGACAAATGGTGGAATTTAGGTGGATCTCATTTTCTTTGTTTTGGATATTTCCTTATTATTCATTTACTTTTTCCCAACGTGTGGTACAGTATTTGCAGTCAGGTGGGGAAAGCCATAATTTGCGCCCGGCCGCCCGGTACTACGCAGCCATAGCAGAGTGATTTCCTACAGTATACATGTTTTAAATAGTCTATTGTAGTTCATGAAATAAAGACAGTTTATAATTTGTACTCAGAGACTGGTGGTCATCTTTTCAGCCTCTCACCCGGGTAAAACGGGTTACCCACGGCCCGCTATTTCCAAGCAAACTTTATTACAGTAGCTTAGTGTCTTTAAGGTGTTTTTTCTCCATTATAGACAAGCTTCGATTATAAAGTAAATATCAGTGTTTAAAAAAAAAAAAAAAATCACTGACTTGTTTTGTTTGTTTTTACCTTAAAAATAAAAATCTTACAGTGTAGACTGTTTGTCATTGTTATTTTATTAAAATTACAAAACATAGTTATGAGTATTTCTACCTTGAATGGCCATGGTCATATTGACCGTATGCAATATCACTGTTTCGCACACAGACGCCCAGGTATTAACGGCCAGGGGGGTGAGAGAAAGACGGAGAGAGAGAGAGGAGGGGTGAGGGGATGTCGAAGGAGCGTGCGAGTCCTTTGTCCCCCGAGCCATCAAACTGTACAACACCTCTCTGGGGAGGAGGGGGACAAAGGAGGACGGTCTGCAGGACAGATAATGCACACAGTGCACTTTAATAGACTGAGCTACTTTTTTAATTCCTGCCACCAGAAACAGCTCTACTCTGCACCTTTATAGACTTGTTTTACTGTATTCTACAAACAATGTACAGCTTTATTCTGCACTTTAGTCTATTTATAAAAAAAAAACTCTCTACCTCAGTTCTTATCCCGCATTATATTCCATATTTGACATTTCTTAATCCCTTGGTCTCTATATCGCCTATATTTTATTATCAAGCACTATATCACTTTTTGCTCTATATTCACATTAAGTCCCGTATCTCAGTTGTTACCCTGCACTTTATTCATTTTTTTTTTTTTTTACAGTTTCTTCATACTGGTATTTTTATATCTGGTATATTTGTTTTACTTACTTGTACCTTTTTACTAATATGTTTGCACTATGGAACTGAGATGCTGGAAACTTAAATTTCCCTCAGGATCAATAAAGTTACTATCTATCTATCTATGCAATATCTCTGTTTCCGACACAGACGCCCAGGTATATTAACGGCCAGGGGGGTGACAGAAAGAGAGAGGAGAGGTGGGGGGATGTCGTTTTTAAGGTTAAAACAAACAAAAAAAAAATCAGTGATTTTTATTTTTTTTATAAACACTGATATTTATTTTACAATCGAAGCTTGTCTATAATGGAGAAAAAACACCTTAAAGCTACTGTAATAAAGTTTGCTTGGAAATAGCGGGCCGTTTTACCCTGCAAAGATGACCACCAGTGACATGTTTGCCCCCACATTAATTTCCCTACTGTAGTGTACTGTATGTAGGCTGTATGTACTGTATGAGGAGCAGAAATGCAGGGTTCAGCTTCTCTCACAGCTGTTGCAGTCTAGACTGTTCTCATGTGCCACCTGGTGGTGGTTGGTGCACACTGCAGCTAGTGCAGGAAACAACAGAAGAGAATAAAAGTCTTCCCTCCCTTTCTGCCACCGCGGGGCACCGTTACCGCCACTGTAAACATGTTAAATGAAAGGCGTCCCATCTGTAGACCCCCACTACCACAGTTTCATAAAATTCTGTGGGAAACATTAGACTATTTCTGTGGTCTCCTCTGTGTATTTTAGTGAAATGGATTCCCTTCATGGCAATTCACAAACTAGGAGGAGGAGAATCAAACTCAGGGTGCAGCAGAATTTAATGAGCCTTGCGATGGAGGCTGTGGACCAGGCTGATCAGGCTGTGGACCAGGCTGTGGACCAGGCAGATCAGGCTGTGGACCAGGCTGATCAGGCTGTGGACCAGGTAATGCAAAATATTGAGGAAGATGTGGAGAACAATGCTGATGAAGCTGTAAATCTGGATTTTGACATTGATAGTGAAGTTGATGACATAGCTAGTGACACTGATGAAGATCCCAGCTGTGATTTTGCTGAACCCCATTCTGACGCCAAGAGGAAACTGGCTGAATGAGCAGCTAACCGAAATGTGTCTCATTCTGCACTGTCGGAGCTATTAGGTATTCTTTTGGAGCTAGGTCTGGATTTACCTAAGGATCCCAGAACTCTCCTCAGTACATTGAAAGACTGCGAGGTCAAAGAGATGGGACAGGGAAGCTACTACCATTTTGGGCTTACAAGTGCATTCATTTCGGATTTGAAAATGACAAATGAGCATGAACTGACAACAGATACATTGACTGTTCGCGTGAATGTTGATGGATTGCCTCTTTCTAGGAGCTCTAATATGCAGCTCTGGCCTATTTTAGGTAAAATAGTTGAACTACGAAAATCAAATGTGTTTATAATAGGTGTATATGGAGGTCCCTGTAAACTTAAATCAGTAAACGACTACATGCATGATTTTAGAATGGATTTAAAAGTCATCACTACAACAGGTGTAACTTTTAATGGCAAACAGTACAATGTACCACTTCCAGATGCTTTTATCTGTGACACTCCAGCAAGAGATTTTTTAAAATGTATCAAAGGTCATGGTGGCTACAGTTCTTGTGAGCATTGCACACAGTATGGCATTTATGTTGATGGTAAAGTTGTGTTTCCAGACATGGATTCTAGCCCAAGGACAGTTACTCAGTTTGAACAAATGTCTGATGAAGACCACCATCACTCTAAATCACCTCTTCAGGGGCTAGGCATTGGCATGGTTTCCACTTTTCCTCTGGACTATATGCATTTAATTTGTTTGGGCATTGTCTGTAAATTGATTGCTCTGTGGTTTAAGGGACCATTGCAGTGTCTTGTTTCCATCTTCTGTTCTATCCGCCATCTCTGATCACTTGAAATTGTGTAGACAAAGCTTACCACGGAGCTTCTCTAGAAGGCCACGGTCTTTGACCGAGTACAGCCAATGGAAGGCTACAGAATTCAGGCAGTTTTTATTATATACAGGGCCAGTTGTGCTTTTTCAAAGATTTCCCCATCAACAGTACAAAAACTTCCTGGTTTCGTCATCTGCTATGAGAATACTTTTGTCACCTCTGTGTAGAGAGTACTGTGGTCCTGCCCAAAAATTGTTAAGATGCTTTGTTACCAACTTTGCTAAGATATATGGGACACAATTTCTGGTTAACAACACACACAATCTTTTACATTTAGCAGAAGATGCTGAAAAGTATGGCCCTCTGGATTCGGTTTCATGTTTTCCATTTGAGAATTATTTGGGACAGTTGAAAAAAATGGTGAGAAGACCACAGGAGCCTGTGCAACAAATTGCCAGGCGTGTCTATGAAAGGCAGTTATTTCCTCGCATGCCTCAAGAAATGCCTGCTGTTGTTGAACTGAAACAGCCCCATGCATCTGGACCAATGCTCACAGAATTTCCCATGCATCAGTATGTTCAATACAAGATGTATAAACACAAAGACACTATAATCTCAAACTGCAGTAGTACCAATTGTTTTGAACTTGAGGACAGAGTCGCGATTGTGCGGAACATTGTGCATTCCACAGGAGGAACACATGTGGTGTATGAACTTTTTGAGACAGGGGCATGTTTTTTCAACTACCCCATTGATTCGACATCTCTGGGAGTCCCTTTGCTCTCAAAAATGTCTGGTCAGCTTGTCAGTGCTCCAGTGGCAAACTTCACAAAACCACTGCTTTTATTGCCTCTTGGGAACATGTTTGTGGCTTTGCCTCTGCTACACAGCACTTGACTTGAAGTACTTTGCAGGATGCCCTCATTTAGTGTGGTGGAGTTTGTGGATGAAGTGGACCCTGATGGCTGCAAGAAGGTGGACATCATTCCATCAGAGTGGTTCAAGGGCGCCGACAGAAAATTATGCTGGTGGCCTCCAAGCTCATTGCCCAAAGTAACCAAGGCCGTGAAAGAGGGCACACCAACTGCCAGCAACTGGATACTGTGTAATGTGCGTGTGATGAGAAATGCAGGTAATTTTAATTTTCTTCTTTAGGCTAACTACTGCTCTACTTTCCTTACTTAAAGGACCAATGTGTAGGATTTAGAGGTATCTCTTGGCAGAAATGGAATATAATATTAATAAGTATGTTTTCATTAGTGTATAATCACCTGAAATTAAGAATCATGTTTTTGTTACCTTAGAATGAGTCCTTTATATCTACAGAGGGAGCGGGTCCTCTTCCACAGAGTCCGCCATGTTGCTATGCCATGTGTCTACAGTAGCCTAGAACAGACAAACAAAACACTGGCTCTAGAGAGGGCCTTTCGTGTTTTTCGAGAGTTTCACGGACACCGTAGGTTCTCTTACACTCTTGGAAGGGATGGTGGGCGGAGGGGGTTTCTGTAGGTTGCAACCTCACCGCTGGATGCAACTAAATCCTACACAGTAGTCCTTTAAAAGCTTCTTTTACCCTCCAACTTATTCTTTTTGTGTCAATTTCTCTCTACATTACAGTGTCGAAAGTAATCAATAATGGGCTGGTGTAGCTGCAGGTTTTCATTTCAACCGAGCAGGATCACATTAGACTCGACTCATTAATTCAACTGATCTGTTTTTATACAGTTAGTCATATCAGGTGTGCTCTTGCTCGGTTGGAAAGAAAACCTGCAACCACACCAGCCCTTTACAGATACGATTTGACACCTCTGCTTTATATAATGTATGTGCATGTATTCTGCAATTAATGCTGCTTTCATGGTTGTAAACGCGTATGCAACTCTAGTTCTATTTCAATATCTGCCTCACTCCTGATGTGTCATTGCATTTAACAGCCTCTTTGCAGATGCCAGGCTAAAGCTTCATCAAGCTGAGTATTCATCGGACCTGACTGACACCGAAAATGGCCCACGAAAAAGAAAGTAGGTGTTTGTGGGGTAATGCTGTTTAAAGGTCATTTGTTGCAAAATGATAATCAAGTAGTTAGTATGCGTGTGTGCCTTATATGTTTATGTTAACCTCTCTAGACCAAGTGCAAAACTCCTCCAGAGTCAAGTGAGCAGCCAACCAGAATCTAGTGAGGAGGAACTTCCACCCACTCCCCCAGAGCAACTCCTTGGGCCAGAAGCAAAGAAAATGACCAGCTGGGTCACCAGCCCCACTGTCCAGCAAGTCGCCCGCCCCACTGCCCAACGAGTTGCCAACCCCACTGCCCGAGTCGCAAGCCCCACTGCCCAACAAGTCGCCAACCCCACTGCCGAACAAGTCACCAGCCCCACTATCCAGAGGTTTGCCAGCCCCACTTGTGAAGCCATGTTCTCTAAACTTCTTCAAATTGTAGAATAAGTGAAGGAGACCCAACGGGTTCATGGTAAGGTGTTAAATGCCCTGCTGAAGAAGCAAGATGGATCGGTGGTAGAGGTCCCTGAAGGAGTGGTCTTCCCTCTGAAAACCCAAGCTGACGTTGAAGCTCTCGATGAGAAGCTGGGGGATCGTAGTCTCATGTCTGCTGTTGTAAGTTTACATTTATTTACTTATTTAGCAGACACTTTTATCTGAAGCGCCTTGCACATAGGCTACAAAGTAACATTTGATCATACACAAATATGTGTTGCATAACACTAAATTACATAAAGGTGACTTTGCGGCTGATTGTTGAATCTTTGAAGCTTATTGTCTTTGCAGTCCATGTAAGCCTTTTTTCTCCCTTTGGCTGTCATCCTTAGGTAGCCATGGTGGCAGATGTAGGGAGCACAAGCGTGGATGACGCAACGAGGAGAATGATGAGATTTGTGTTTTTTAAATGAGCTGGCTATGGAATATAACCTGTTTGGCCGTCATGGAAAAAAAAAATTCAAAGACTTGCGTCTTTTCAATGTTGTATATGGTAAGTACATTAACATAGTGTAACCTAAGTTGTTAATACTGTGAGTCCTCAGTCAAGTCATCCAGGAACTTGAATAAGGTTCAAAGTTCAAATTTATTGTCATATACACACAGTGGTGTGGTCTTGTTCAGTCAGGTTATCAGACCACACCAGTATGCCTCCTGTAAGGATGCACTCTGTGGTAGCCTGGTAGGAATTGATCAGGGTTTTTGTGTACATTCTATGTTTTTTTAAGATTTCTCACAAAGTATTCATGGTTTTCACATGATGTCACGGCCCTATGGGAACACCCACCTGGATGGCAAAGCCATTCTGCCTTCCACTGTCCGCCAACCACACTTGCTAATTAGCAGAATTTCTTGTACTTCATCTCCAAAACAACAGCATTATTGACCCATCCTGATCGAAAGTACAGATTAAAGGTGATTATCATTAAATTACAATCATGGCCAATGAGCTGCCTATTGGTATAGGAAATATATGACACGTCATGAGAATACTATGAATTGAGTTAAACTGAATCGTATCAAAGTAGTGCTATTTCGAACTGTATCGAATCGTTACATGAATAACTATAGTTTTTGTATCGCATCGCAGACCATGTATGTGAGTGGAATCGGCCTGAGAGGGAAAGATGAACACACCTAAATGTTATGTAAACATCACCAAAGTAACTTACAGCTCCGGCAAGGACCTAGCTGTTTTTAGTGATTGAAATACCGCAGCGGGGGCTATAAATGCGTCACAGGTGCTTAAGGCTTGCAGTTTGTATATCTTTGTTTTTCCTCTTTGGAGAGGTGATATGAAGACCCGTGGGTTGTAAAAGATGAAAGTCTGACAGGCTTGTGCGGTAGCTCTATGGAGTTCCCAGTGTTAGCCGCCATGTTGGAACGATGTTTGTCCTCCGGGTCTCTGTAACTAACATTTGACTTAAACTATGAATAGTCTCTGTGCTCCTCATCTGTCTGTCCTGCTCCTCTCTGTTCTTCTGTCTGTTCTCCTCCCCTCTGTTCTCCTATATGTCCTGCTCCTCTCTGTTCTTCTGTCTGTTCTCCTCCCCTCTGTTCTCCTCTCTGTTCTTCTGTCTGTTCTCCTCCCCTCTGTTCTTCTGTCTGTTCTCCTCCTCTCTGTTCTCCTATATGTCCTGCTCCTCTCTGTTCTTCTGTCTGTTCTCCTTCCCTCTGTTCTCCTCTCTGTTCTTCTGTCTGTTCTCGTCCCCTCTGTTCTCCTCTATGTTCTTCTGTCTGTTCTCCTCCTCTCTGTTCTTCTGTCTGTTATCCTGTCTGTTCTTCTGACTGTTGTCCTCCTTTCTGTTCTTCTGTCTGTTCTTTTGTCTGTTCTCCTCCTCTCTGTTCTTCTGTCTGTTATCTTGTCTGTTCTTCTGACTGTTGTCCTTCTCTCTGTGCTCCTCTCTGTTCTTTTGTCTGTTCTCCTCTCTGCTCTTCTGTCTATCCTACTCCTCTATGTTCTACCGTCTGTTCTCTGTTCTTTTGTCTGTTCTCCTCTCTGTTCTCTTCCTCTCTGTGCTCCTCCTCTCTGTTCTTCTTATTGCCCGGATTGTACCAAGTACAAAGTTTCTATTTGTAATGTTAGCTTATATATATTCTTAAACCAAATTTTCTTTACAGAGGCGCTTAAGAAGAATGCACTGACCTCAAAGGTCAACCAACAGGAAGCAGAGAGGGCCCTGTCAAAGTGGTTCACCAGGGCAAGAGACAGAGGAGGACAAAGGGCATCTAGAATGCACAAACAATCTGCAATGTAAGCAGCATTTGGCGTTCCTTCATCAGATTTTACAATGGCGGCCGCGTCACAAACTTTCTCATTTTACAGCTAATCAGTACACTACAAGATGATTCTGATGATATAGTTATGTTTTTATCGTGAAATAATTCCCAATTTTCCAGAGGTAGTGAAATAAAAGTGGATTCTGAAAAGATGTGTTTTGATTTATGTTGCCCAGATCGGGCCCATGTAACACCCAGTGTACTTCTGCATGAAACCCACAAGGGCAATTGGCATTGGGCCAACATGGAAACTGTGGACAAACCCACTTACAACCCATATTTCAGACCATGTTGTCCCCATGTAGTCCCCATGTAGTACCCACATAGAACTTAAACCTGGGGCCGAGATGGGTTTTGGTATAAGTTGCCCAGATCGGGCCCATATAACACCCAGTGTACACCTGCATGAAACCCACAAGGGCAATTGGCATGGGGCCAACATAGAACCCGCGGACAAACCCACTTACAACCCATATTTCAGCCCATGTGGTCCCCATGAAGTACCCACATAGAACTTAAACCTGGCGCCGAGATGGGTTTTGGTTTATGTTGCCCAGATCGGGCCCATATAACACCCAGTGTACTCCTGCATGAAACCCACAAGGCCAAAATCTGTCCAGAAATATAAACAACAGGCTAAGTACTCAAAATGACTTCTATGGTAGTTCCCGCTACAGTAGGTGTGTCGAGGACCACATTTTGCCAGGATGACACATACAGTAGCAACAACCCCACCTCGGTTGCCAAATAAAGCTGAACACATGAGTTACACCTACAGCTGTCACAAGTCTGAAGTTATTCTGCTATGTCATTTTGGGAAGTACTACATTTAAAAGAACATACAATCCCCTCATGATCACTGAAATAGGTTGGCAACACTATTGATTCTACATCATATTGTGTTGTCTTCACATACACATGGTCAATTAAAGCTGAAGTAGGCGAGATTGGAGCAAATATGATTAAAAAAAAAGTTATTTTTATAAAACGTCGCTATATCCTGACAGTAGTACATGAAACAGATAACCTGAAAAAAATCATGTTCCTCTGTGTCCTACTGTGTCCTCCGGTGCTCCTAATGGCATCTGAAAGATTTCACTTACCGGAAGAAAAAAAACAGTCAGAGCTGATCTGAGGTCCGCTGTCCAGCTGCCGTCTATGAGAGCCGGCTGCTGATCACTCGCGAACTCCGACCAAACGGTCAAGCTAGGCCGCGCTGATCAAATATGAATCACTATTATGTTACTGTAATGCCTATTTCTCGCCTCAAATGTTTTCAGAATCATCTTGTAGTGTGTAGTGTGGTTATATGAGAAAGTTTGTGACGCCGCCGCCATTGTAAAATCTGGTAAAGGAACGCCAAGTTCCGCTCACATGACCAGAGCACAGCCAATAGGAATGCTCTCTCTCTCTCTGAAATGACCTGTGATTGGTCAAAGTCTGCCGTCACGGGCTAGATTTTCTAAAGTCTGAAAACAGAGCCATGATGAGGTGCAGAAGTCTAGTTATCTCTCAGAACACTTGAATTACAATTTGCTGAAAGATTATTATGGAATTTTTGCCCAATGATGCCAAAAATATACTGCCTACTGCCACTTTAAGGTCCCATTCTCTGTTATGGGTTGAGTGACAAGCTGAACTTAACCTTTGTCTGTTATGAATTTGGAGATTGTGCATGATTTTAAGATGTTGTCACTGAAATCTCCCATGACAGCAATTGTGTTACATATTGGATCTAGCTAATCAAGTAACTTGCCTAGATATTCTTTAAACAAAGACATAGGATAAGATAGTGGTCTATAAATGACTGCTATAACTATGTTGTAAGTCACACAGTTGTACCCTAAACATTCAAAATTTTCATCTGGTACTTTAAGTATGTTGTATGTCAAACTATCTGCACTATACATGCCAACACCACCATGTTGTTGGCCTTGCAAAGCAACCAATGTGGGGTTTTTGCTGCTGTATGATGAGCTTCGAGGACAACTATCAAAACTATAGCCACTGATGTTTACAGAGTCAAATGAGGAAGTTACAGGTAGCCATGTTTCTGTAACAGCAATACAGTTAAGCTGCAAATGATGCATACACAATGCCAAATCTGATACATGTCGAGTCAAATTTTGGACATTCATCAAAAACACTGTAAAACCATGTGTATTCAATTTGTGCCTTGTTATATTTTCAACCAAGAATGGTGCCATACTCTGAAGTGCATCCTTAATGTCATCCTTACAATATATGGTTTTATCCTCAAACTCTTGAATAACCAACCCTGACAAACTTCTAACACGACTTAATGCCACATAGGCTTGTCCTGCAGAAAATATTTTGTTAAGACACACCACAGCGCTATCAACAGTAATGCCTTGTACTTTATGTACAGTACAGGCCCAAGCAAGTTTTAGTGGAAATTGCCAGCGCAATCCACCTTTATTAATAACCCTTTCCTCTTCTGGTTCAATACCTGTAGAACCCATTATAACTACTGCAGAATTAACAGAGCGGTTCCTCCTCTGTGCACCTACTTCAATGTCATCAAATTTGACAAACACAGTTTGAGGAAACGTATTATTATCGTTGCCATAAACTATATGTGTTACACTGCCACATACCCCATTAACCAGACCATCCACTACATCTACATTTTTACACAACATCTTTTTGCCGAACAATAGTTTTTGATTCTACAACCTTAAATAGGCTAGACCACAAATCAACACCTACATCATCAACATACAGGGGTTTCCCTTTTACTGGAGGCAACTGGAAAAAATCTCGAACAGCAATGACACTAACATTTCTAAACGGGGAATAATCACCAGATTGCTTAATCTGTCGTAATCTTCCATGGATATAAGACAACAATTTATGATCAACCATGGAGATTTCATCAATTATCAAAATCTGCAAGCTACCATATTTAGCACGTAAAGAATTAAGCTTCTCTTCACCCAATGGCGTGTAAGGTAAGCGTACATCTTTCCCAATGCTAAATGTGTTGTGAATAGTAGCTGCATGTAAATTATATGCAGCTATCCCTGTACACTCTAAAAAAAAATACAATGGCTCAACTTAAAAAAATTAAGATAACAATTTGCATGCATCTTTTTAAGTAGTTCCAACTTTGGCATTATTGAGTAAATCCTATGAGTCTTTTGTAGTCTGACTAACCCAATTAATTAAGTACAACCAACATGATTTGCTTTGACCTCTAAAGGCTTAATTAATAATAAGGAGTATATAACTGAGCTCCTCACACGGTACTGTCCGAACAGGCCCCTCAGGTCTGCCAGTCTGGGTCTTTTAACGGTTCCAAAGACCAGGCTAAAAACAAAGGGTGATCGAGCCTTTGCAGTACTGGCACCCCAACTCTGGAACAGTCTCCCACTGAGCATCAGATCAGCTGACTCTGTCACCACTTTTAAATCCAGTCTTAAAACTCACTTTTATAAAATGGCTTTTCCAATCAGCTTAATTTTGAGTCCTTTGTATGCTTGTGTGCTGATGTGTATGAATGTGCACATGTAATTGTATGAATATGTATATGCTTATTTCTTTATTTACCTATTTTTTACTGTTTTTATTTCATTATTTATGGTTCATTGTATTCTGCTGTCTATGATGTGAACTTCTTTGGAAAGCACTTTGTGCTTTGTGCTTGAAAAGTGCTCTACAAATAAAATTATTATTATTATTATTATTAATTAAAGATAGGGTCGACGATGTTGGAAAGCTAGCATAATTTGAATGTAGCATCACCTCGGGAGTTCCGTCTAAAGCCATCCCCTCCCCTCGGGGCTCGTTCCAAGGCAACGCACCCCACACACATGCACGAGCACCGCCGCATCGTAACTACTTCACAGACACAGAGCGGAAAGGACCTCAACTCAACAACGCTACCTCATGACAAGTAACCGCGGTAGTGCTACTTTTGGCTGAGTTTTCACTTCCATTCTCCAGTAAACGTGCGGCGTTTTTGAGTTCAGGCTGGTGTACCCCAAGGGTAGAGGCTGGTGCACCCCAAGTGTAGAGTACGAGCAGGGGGGCAGGGAGGCATCTCATTGGTTCTTTCAAAGTGGACCTCGAGGCAGTGAGTGGTAGACGTTTTTACAGGATTACAGCAGCTCTTTTCCGGTCCTTTTTCAGAGCTTATAAGTAATCGATCGCTGTCGGGGTGTAAAGACCATTTCAACCAATACAAAAAAGTAGTGTATACTGGATAACATCGTCAACCCTACCTTTAAGTTCAACCAACTTGATTTGCTTTGACCTCTAACGGCTTAATTAAGTTCAACCAACTTAATATTATTCCAAACATTGTGGTGATATTAAGTTGTCAAATTACTTTATTTAAGTTACTCTTACTTATTTATGTTAACTCCATCCTACTCAAAAACGTCCATGCAAATTGTTCCCTTAATTTTTGAGTATTAGTAAACCACTTCACTTAAAGATGGGGTCTGCGATTTATCCAGTATACACTTTTTGTTATATTGGTTGAAATGGTCTTTACACCCCGACAGCAATCCGTTTCTTATGAGCACTGAAAAAAGGCCGGAAAAGATCCGTCATCTGTAGCTGCTGTAATCCTGTAAAAACGTCTCCCAGTCAGTAAAAATGGTCCCGGTTGTAAGGAACCAATCGGATGCCTCCCTGCCTCCCTGCTCGTACTCTAGCCTCAGCGTGCACCAGCGTGAACTCAAAGCGCGTGTCTGCCGCACGTTCACTGGAGAGTGAAAGAGAAAACTCAGCTCTTAAAACACCGGACAACGAGAACGAACTCGTACCACTATTACCATATTATCGAAAAATACAACTTTGATTTAGTTGTTTATGTTCTGTTAGTTTACTTTATAAAATACTGCAGATTTAAACTATTTATTCTAACAGCTCAAAGTGAAGTCAGACAAACAGGATTATCAACGAGGGGAGACGGCGGATAGAAAATATTGCCGAACAAAATTTACGTTACTCAAACTGCTTTTTCAGTTACAGAAACAAACGAGTGGACTGATCTCCCTCCAGATATTAGAGTAATGTTAAAAAGGGTCGTGTTGTCTCAGCAGGTATCTCTCTCTTTCCCTCCCCTCTCTGCTGCTCTGTGGCCGGCTCTCCAGCGAGCTGCTGCTACCCCCCCTCCCCCTCCCCTCTCCGTCAACCAGGAAATAAAAGCCCCTCGTCTACGAGACCGGTCTCTTGAGAGAGCTCCAGCTCATAGCGGGGTCTGTGTGAGTGAATGCCCGGGTGGAGAGGTGGCGATCCCGGCAGGAGCTAGCTGGCTGTGCCGGCAGTTTGTTGAGCTTCTAAACTCCGACAACAGTGGAGAAAATGTTTGATTCGCCATCTAACATCGTAAAACTGTCAATATTCTAAATCTACACCGTTGATTTCTCGCCTCAACATTTTTCAGAAGTGAATTTAGTGATGAAATAGCTACGAAAAATGTGAAGTAGTTATGATGCGGCGGTGCTCGTGCATGTGTGTGGGGGGCGTTGCCTTATAAGGAGTTTCGAGGGGAGGGGGGGGTTTAGAGGGAGCTCCTGAGGCGATGCGACTTTCAAATTATGCTAGTTTTCCAAGATTTCAGACCCCAGCTTTAAGTCAAAATAAATAACATATTTCAGTTCCAGTTTTTATGATCAAACAGTTAATTTTAGACTTTTTAAACACTTTTTGTCACACTAGTTTCTCTTAACCATGAATATTTTTTATACCATGGTGTGTGCACAAAACCATGTCCAATGTTCCTCATTCCAAATGAGATCAGGACAGTAACCAAAACTTTAACAAGGAAACAATCAGTCAAACGATCTCCTGAAATGTATCCAGCTCTTCACTCACAACTTTGTACTTCAAAAATAGAAATAATACAAACATCAGAACTGAATTTAAACAACATACACTCAATTACCAGTTTATTGGATACACCTGGCTTAAACTAATGCAGTTTATCACAACAATCCTCCAATAAATCCACCCTTCATGAAGGTTAATCATGGTCAGAGAGGTGTTGACTCAACATCATGGTCTTCAGTATTTTGTGCTTGTAAAATTGTATTGCATGAAACTGATGTCAGGCCCTCTGCCTCATCCTAGCCGGTAGGCTCTCTCTCTCTCTCTCATTCTCTCTTTCTCTCTCTCTCTCTCTCTCTCTCTCTCTGTGTTTGTGCTGTGCTTGATTGCAGGAGTGGAGTCAGGTGTGCTGGGGTTGGGCTGCAGCTGCAAACCGTCATCAATCACCTCTGCTACAAAGACTGGTCTTCAACTTCACCACGCTGCCAGATCGTAGACTCTGTTACCACATACCACATACTCGGCCCGACTCCTGCCTCCATTCGACTCCTGCCTCAGCACACAGCTTTGAATCTCTGGACTCAATGCACAGCTCTGGAGCTTTGGACTCAGCACACAGCTCTGGACTCAGGACTCAGCACACAGCTCTGGACTCAGGACTCAGCACACAGCTCTGGACACAGGACTCAGCACACGGCTCTGGATCTCTGGACTCAGCACACGGCTCTGGATCTCTGGACTCAGCACACGGCTCTGGATCTCGGGACTCAGCTCCCCCCCACCCCCCCCCCTCTGCCTGCAAACTCACCTGCCTTGCTCTGCCCAGTTCTTGGATGATCCCCTGACCAAGAGACTCTTCACAAATTGAGTATTGTAAATAATTCTTCATTGCATCATTACCTGCCTCAGTCTCTGTGTTCTGCACTTGGGTTCAATGAATTAGTCACGCCTAACAGTACGATCTGGCCAGCAACATGAACCCAGCAGACACAGACTCTGAAGATCCCTTAGACTATTCCTTAGTCAAAAATGCCCTCTTGAATCAGGGCAACCTTCTGGGGCAGCATGAGCACGTTTTAAGAGCCCTTACTGACAACAATCAGGCCATGTTAAATCAGATCGGTCTCCTCTCCAATCAAGTGACGGCTCTCACAGCTCAACTCTCCTAGGCTACAACTCAGCCCACTCCCCCCCCCCTCCACCTCAGTCTCCATCTCCCGCAGCAGCTGGTCCAGGTTCAAACCCCACCCATGCTCTTCGTGAGCCTTTCGTTCCTTCCCCTGAACGATATGATGGAGATTTTGGCTCCTGCAGAGCTTTTCTGACTCAGTGTTCAGTAGTGTTCGAACAGCAGCCCCTCTCTTATGCCACTGACCGCTTCCGCATAGCTTATCTATTCAACTCCATGACGGGATCTGCTCGTGTCATGGGATCTGTATTGTGGGAGAGCCAGTCAGCCCTGTGTTTTTCCTATGATGCCTTCATCACAGACATGCAGAAAGTTTTTGACCACCAAGTTCGAGGTAAAGACGCTGCTAAACGTCTGCTCTCTCTCCGAAAGGGATCTCGAAGTGTTGCTGAGCTAGCAGTTGATTTTCGAACCCTGGCTGCGGTGAGTGGATGGAACGATGAAGCTTTGCAGGGGGCTTTTAAATGTATCCAGCTCTTCACTCACAATTTTGTACTTCAAAAATAGAAATAACACAAACATCAGAACTGAATTTAAACAACATACACTCAATTACCAGTTTATTGGATACACCTGGCTTAAACTAATGCAGTTTATCACAACAATCCTCCAATAAATCCACCCTTCATGAAGGTTAATCATGGTCAGAGAGGTGTTGACTCAACATCATGGTCATCAGTATTTTGTGCTTGTAAAATTGTATTGCATGAAACTGATGTCAGGCCCTCTGCCTCATCCTAGCCGGTAGGCTCTCTCTCTCTCTCTCTCATTCTCTCTCTCTCTCGCTCTCTCTCTGTGTTTGTGCTGTGCTTGATTGCAGGAGTGGAGTCAGGTGTGCTGGGGTTGGGCTGCAGCTGCAAACCGTCATCAATCACCTCTGCTACAAAGACTGGTCTTCAACTTCACCACGCTGCCAGATCGTAGACTCTGTTACCACATACTCGGCCCAACTCCTGCCTCCATTCGACTCCTGCCTCAGCGCGCAGTTTTGAATCTCTGGACTCAACGCACAGCTCTGGAGCTTTGGACTCAGCACACAGCTCTGGACTCAGGACTCAGCACACAGCTCTGGACTCAGGACTCAGTACACAGCTCTGGACTCAGCACACTGCTCTGGATTTCTGGACTCAGCACTCGGCTCTGGATCTCGGGACTCAGCTCCCCCCCCACCCCCCCCCCCTCTGCCTGCAAACTCACCTGCCTTGCTCTGCCCAGTTCTTGGATGATCCCCTGACCAAGAGACTCTTCACAAATTAAGTATTGTAAATAATTCTTCATTGCATTACCTGCCTCACTCTCTGTGTTCTGCACTTGGGTTCAATAAATAGCCACGCCTAACAGTACGAACTGGCCAGCAACATGAACCCAACTTGATTTGCTTTAACTTCTAAAGGCTTAAATAAGTTCAACAAACTTAATATTAATCCAAACATTGTGGTGATATTAAGTTGTCAAATTACTTTATTTAAGCTACTCTTACTTATTTAAACTCGATCCTACTCAAAAACGTCCATGCAAATTGTTCCCTTAATTTTTGAGTATTAGTAAACCATTTCACTTAAGTCAAAATAAATAACATATTTCAGTTCCAGTTTTTATGATCAAACAGTTAATTTTAGACTTTTTAAACACTTTTTGTCACACTAGTTTCTCTTAACCATGAATATTTTTTATACCATGGTGTGTGCACAAAACCATGTCAAATGTTCCTCATTCCAAATGAGATCAGGACAGTAACCAAAACTTTCACAAGGAAAAAATCAGTCAAACGATCTCCTGAAATGTATCCAGCTCTTCACTCACCACTTTGTACTTCAAAAATAGAAATAATAGAAACATCAGAACTGAATTTAAACAACATACACTCAATTACCAGTTTATTGGATACACCTGGCTTAAACTAATGGTTTATCACAACAATCCTCCAATAAATCCACCCTTCATGAAGGTTAATCATGGTCAGAGAGGTGTTGACTCAACATCATGGTCATCAGTATTTTGTGCTTGTAAAATTGTATTGCATGAAACTGATGTCAGGCCCTCTGCCTCATCCTAGCCGGTAGGCTCTCTCTCTCTCTCTCTCTCTCTCTCTCTCTCTCTCTCTCTCATATTCTCTCTCTCTCATATTCTCTCTCTCTCATATTCTCTCTCTCTCTCTCTCTCTCTCTGTGTTTGTGCTGTGCTTGATTGCAGGAGTGGAGTCAGGTGTGCTGGGGTTGGGCTGCAGCTGCAAACTGTCATCAATCACCTCTGCTACAAAGACTGGTCTTCAACTTCACCACGCTGCCAGATCGTAGACTCTGTTACCACATACCACATACTCGGCCCGACTCCTGCCTCCATTCGACTCCTGCCTCAGCACACAGCTTTGAATCTCTGGACTCAATGCACAGCTCTGGAGCTTTGGACTCAGCACACAGCTCTGGACTCAGGACTCAGCACACAGCTCTGGACTCAGCACACAGCACACGGCTCTGGACTCAGGACTCAGCACACAGCTCTGGACTCAGGACTCAGCACACGGCTCTGGATCTCTGGACTCAGCACACGGCTCTGGATCTCGGGACTCAGCTCCCCCCCCACCCCCACCCCCCCTCTGCCTGCAAACTCATCTGCCTTGCTCTGCCCAGTTCTTGGATGATCCCCTGACCAAGAGACTCTTCACAAATTGAGTATTGTAAATAATTCTTCATTGCATCATTACCTGCCTCAGTCTCTGTGTTCTGCACTTGGGTTCAATAAATTAGCCACGCCTAACAGTACGATCTGGCCAGCAACATGAACCCAGCAGACACAGACTCTGAAGATCCCTTAGACTATTCCTTGGTCAAAAATGCCCTCTTGAATCAGGGCAACCTTCTGGGGCAGCATGAGCACGTTTTAAGAGCCCTTACTGACAACAATCAGGCCATGTTAAATCAGATCGGTCTCCTCTCCAATCAAGTGACGGCTCTCACAGCTCAACTCTCCTAGGCTACAACTCAGCCCACTTCCCCCCCCCTCCACCTCAGTCTCCATCTCCCGCAGCAGCTGGTCCAGGTTCAAACCCCACCCATGCTCTTCGTGAGCCTTTCGTTCCTGCCCCTGAACGATATGATGGAGATTTTGGCTCCTGCAGAGCTTTTCTGACTCAGTGTTCAGTAGTGTTCGAACAGCAGCCCCTCTCTTATGCCACTGACCGCTCCCGCATAGCTTATCTATTCACCTCCATGACGGGATCTGCTCGTGTCATGGGATCTGTATTGTGGGAGAGCCAGTCAGCCCTGTGTTTTTCCTATGATGCCTTCATCACAGACATGCAGAAAGTTTTTGACCACCAAGTTCGAGGTAAAGACGCTGCTAAACGTCTGCTCTCTCTCCGACAGGGATCTCGAAGTGTTGCTGAGCTAGCAGTTGATTTTCGAACCCTGGCTGCGGTGAGTGGATGGAACGATGAAGCTTTGCAGGGGGCTTTTAAATGTATCCAGCTCTTCACTCACAACTTTGTACTTCAAAAATAGAAATAATACAAACATCAGAACTGAATTTAAACAACATACACTCAATTGCCAGTTTATTGGATACACCTGGCTTAAACTAATGCAGTTTATCACAACAATCCTCCAATAAATCCACCCTTCATGAAGGTTAATCATGGTCAGAGAGGTGTTGACTCAACATCATGGTCTTCAGTATTTTGTGCTTGTAAAATTGTATTGCATGAAACTGAGGTCAGGCCCTCTGCCTCATCCTAGCCGGTAGGCTCTCTCTGTTTGATTTCTGGATGAGCAGTGGAGTCGGGCTGGGTTGGCTGCACGCAACCGTATCACACTCTGCACAACTGGTCACATCACACCGCTCCTGACTCAGACTCCACACTCGGCCCGGACTCCATGCACACCGCTCTGGACTCAGCACAGCTCTGGACTCAGGACTCAGCACACGGCCCGGACTCAGGACTCAGCACACAGTCCTGGACTCAGGACTCAGCACACGGCTCTGGACTCAGGACTCAGCACACGGCTCGGCTCGGACTCAGCCACGCTCTGGCTCGGCCGCCCCCCCCCCCCCCCCCCTGCAAACTCACCTGCCTTGCTCTGCCCAGTTCTGGATGACCCCTGCCAAGAACCCTTTAAATTAGTATTGTAAATAATTCTTCATTGCACTTACCTGCCTCACTCGTCGCTTCTCATGGTTTCCCGCCTACAGACGACAGCCCGAAGACCCACAAACAGACTCTAATCCTTTGAATAGCTTAAATAAAACACTTATCAAACCTTCTGGGAATACAGTTTCAGAGCTTACTGAACAATCAGCCTTTAAACAGTCGTCTCCTCACAATACGCTCCCAACTCAACTCCCTTAATCAGTCAGAACCCCTTCACCCTCCACTCATCTCTTTTCCCCCAGTTCCTTAAACCCCATGTTTTGTCTTCGTTCTTCTTACGTGTGATGGACACCCCCGCTTCTACCAGTCCGGGTAACACATTCCCCAGAGCACTGCCGTTTTCCCCACTTTTACTCCTGCCCGATTGTCTTCAGAACTTTTGTGGAGAGCCCGTCAGCTGATTTTCAATAGCTTCAACAGCATCGGTTTACCACCAGTTCAGCTAATTCTAAACCCTGTTTCCCCGAAGGGATTGGGAAATGTGTGATAATTGTTTCGTTTTTGTGTATATGACTGAATTGGGCTTAAATTTTCCAGCCTCTACTCTTCTACTTCCAAATAATACCTTCAACTGTTTATAACTATTCTCTTTCCATTTTGATAACCTCTTTTGCAGTTTTTCAAACAAATCTTCAGAAGGTTAATTGGTCAAATGTTTCAACAATCACTCTCCATGCTCTTAATTACATGACTAATCAGCTCTCTCCACATCCTCCGAGGCCCCTCTCTGCTCCTCGATCTGCTCCCGCTTTGTTTGGCTGCGATTGGGTTTGATCATGTCAGTTGGTGAAGCACAGCCATCACCTTCACAAGCCGGCTCTCTCTCACGCTGCCAATCTGACTCGCCCAAACCCGGGTCATCTCTGGACTCGACACCTGGCTCGGGGGTGAAGCTCTGGACTCAACCACACCCCTAGCCTGGACTCACTCACCCCGCTCGGCTGCACAGCTCTGGGCTCAGGACTCAGCACACAGCTCTGGACTCAGGACTCAGACACGCTCTGGACTCAGACCGCTCGGTTTTGGACTCCCCCCCTCGGACTCACCCCCCACCCCCCCCCCTTCCTGAACTCACCTGCCGGGTCTCCATTCTTGGAATCCTGCCAGAACTCTTCACAATTGTTTGTAAAAAATTCCATTCATCCCCCCTCCGTCTGCACTTGGGCAATAAAGCCACGCCTCTACCCGGCCAAAATAACCCAACTTGATTTCCAAAATTTAAGGTTTAAAAAAGTTCCAAATTAATATTAAACAACATTTGGTTTATTAGTTTAAATTACATTAACTACTCATTAAACTGATCCACTAAAAACCATGAAATTTTCCCCTTTAATTTTGAATTAGTAAACCATTTCACTTAAATCAAATAATAAATTTACATTTTTAGATCAACAGTTATTTAACTTTTTAAACTTTTTTACACTGTTTCTCAACCATGAATTTTTTATACCATGGTTTGGGACAAACCATGTCAAATGCCTCATTCCAAATGAGTCCGAAGTACCAAACTTTCACAAAAACATCAAAGATCTCTGAAATTATACTCTCACTACATTTGATCAAAATAAAATAAACATAATGAATTTTCAACTCACCTCTCTCTCTCTCTCTCTCATTCTCTCTCTGTGTTTGTGCTGTGCTTGATTGCAGGAGTGGAGTCAGGTGTGCTGGGGTTGGGCTGCAGCTGCAAACCGTCATCAATCACCTCTGCTACAAAGACTGGTCTTCAACTTCACCACGCTGCCAGATCGTAGACTCTGTTACCACATACCACATACTCGGCCTGACTCCTGCCTCCATTCGACTCCTGCCTCAGCACACAGCTTTGAATCTCTGGACTCAATGCACAGCTCTGGAGCTTTGGACTCAGCACACAGCTCTGGACTCAGGACTCAGCACACAGGTCTGGACTCAGGACTCAGCACACAGCTCTGGACTCAGGACTCAGCACACGGCTCTGGACTCAGGACTCAGCACACGGCTCTGGACTCAGGACTCAGCACACGGCTCTGGACACAGGACTCAGCACACGGCTCTGGATCTCTGGACTCAGCACACGGCTCTGGATCTCTGGACTCAGCACACGGCTCTGGATCTCTGGACTCAGCACACGGCTCTGGATCTCGGGACTCAGCTCCCCCCCCCACCCCCCCCCCCCCCCCCCCCCTCTGCCTGCAAACTCACCTGCCTTGCTCTGCCCAGTTCTTGGATGATCCCCTGACCAAGAGACTCTTCACAAATTGAGTATTGTAAATAATTCTTCATTGCATCATTACCTGCCTCAGTCTCTGTGTTCTGCACTTGGGTTCAATAAATTAGCCATGCCTAACAGTACGATCTGGCTAGCAACATGAACCCAGCAGACACAGACTCTGAAGATCCCTTAGACTATTCCTTAGTCAAAAATGCCCTCTTGAATCAGGGCAACCTTCTGGGGCAGCATGAGCACGTTTTAAGAGCCCTTACTGACAACAATCAGGCCATGTTAAATCAGATCGGTCTCCTCTCCAATCAAGTGACGGCTCTCACAGCTCAACTCTCCTAGGCTACAACTCAGCCCACTCCCCCCCCCCTCCACCTCAGTCTCCATCTCCCGCAGCAGCTGGTCCAGGTTCAAACCCCACCCATGCTCTTCGTGAGCCTTTCGTTACTTCCCCTGAACGATATGATGGAGATTTTGGCTCCTGCAGAGCTTTTCTGACTCAGTGTTCAGTAGTGTTCGAACAGCAGCCCCTCTCTTATGCCACTGACCGCTTCCGCATAGCTTATCTATTCAACTCCATGACGGGATCTGCTCGTGTCATGGGATCTGTATTGTGGGAGAGCCAGTCAGCCCTGTGTTTTTCCTATGATGCCTTCATCACAGACATGCAGAAAGTTTTTGACCACCAAGTTCGAGGTAAAGACGCTGCTAAACGTCTGCTCTCTCTCCGACAGGGATCTCGAAGTGTTGCTGAGCTAGCAGTTGATTTTCGAACCCTGGCTGCGGTGAGTGGATGGAACGATGAAGCTTTGCAGGGGGCTTTTAAATGTATCCAGCTCTTCACTCACAACTTTGTACTTCAAAAATAGAAATAATACAAACATCATAACTGAATTTAAACAACATACACTCAATTACCAGTTTATTGGATACACCTGGCTTAAACTAATGCAGTTTATCACAACAATCCTCCAATAAATCCACCCTTCATGAAGGTTAATCATGGTCAGAGAGGTGTTGACTCAACATCATGGTCATCAGTATTTTGTGCTTGTAAAATTGTATTGCATGAAACTGATGTCAGGCCCTCTGCCTCATCCTAGCCGGTAGGCTCTCTCTCTCTCTCTCTCATTCTCTCTCGCTCTCTCTCTGTGTTTGTGCTGTGCTTGATTGCAGGAGTGGAGTCAGGTGTGCTGGGGTTGGGCTGCAGCTGCAAACCGTCATCAATCACCTCTGCTACAAAGACTGGTCTTCAACTTCACCACGCTGCCAGATCGTAGACTCTGTTACCACATACTCGGCCCAACTCCTGCCTCCATTCGACTCCTGCCTCAGCGCGCAGTTTTGAATCTCTGGACTCAACGCACAGCTCTGGAGCTTTGGACTCAGCACACAGCTCTGGACTCAGGACTCAGCACACAGCTCTGGACTCAGGACTCAGTACACAGCTCTGGACTCAGCACACTGCTCTGGATTTCTGGACTCAGCACTCGGCTCTGGATCTCGGGACTCAGCTCCCCCCCACCCCCCCCTCTGCCTGCAAACTCACCTGCCTTGCTCTGCCCAGTTCTTGGATGATCCCCTGACCAAGAGACTCTTCACAAATTAAGCATTGTAAATAATTCTTCATTGCATTACCTGCCTCACTCTCTGTGTTCTGCACTTGGGTTCAATAAATAGCCACGCCTAACAGTACGAACTGGCCAGCAACATGAACCCAACTTGATTTGCTTTAACTTCTAAAGGCTTAAATAAGTTCAACAAACTTAATATTAATCCAAACATTGTGGTGATATTAAGTTGTCAAATTACTTTATTTAAGCTACTCTTACTTATTTATTTTAACTCGATCCTACTCAAAAACGTCCATGCAAATTGTTCCCTTAATTTTTGAGTATTAGTAAACCATTTCACTTAAGTCAAAATAAATAACATATTTCAGTTCCAGTTTTTATGATCAAACAGTTAATTTTAGACTTTTTAAACACTTTTTGTCACACTAGTTTCTCTTAACCATGAATATTTTTTATACCATGGTGTGTGCACAAAACCATGTCAAATGTTCCTCATTCCAAATGAGATCAGGACAGTAACCAAAACTTTCACAAGGAAAAAATCAGTCAAACGATCTCCTGAAATGTATCCAGCTCTTCACTCACCACTTTGTACTTCAAAAATAGAAATAATAGAAACATCAGAAATGAATTTAAACAACATACACTCAATTACCAGTTTATTGGATACACCTGGCTTAAACTAATGGTTTTTCACAACAATCCTCCAATAAATCCACCCTTCATGAAGGTTAATCATGGTCAGAGAGGTGTTGACTCAACATCATGGTCATCAGTATTTTGTGCTTGTAAAATTGTATTGCATGAAACTGATGTCAGGCCCTCTGCCTCATCCTAGCCGGTAGGCTCTCTCTCTCTCTCTCTCTCTCTCTCTCTCTCTCATATTCTCTCTCTCTCTCTGTGTTTGTGCTGTGCTTGATTGCAGGAGTGGAGTCAGGTGTGCTGGGGTTGGGCTGCAGCTGCAAACTGTCATCAATCACCTCTGCTACAAAGACTGGTCTTCAACTTCACCACGCTGCCAGATCGTAGACTCTGTTACCACATACTCGGCCCAACTCCTGCCTCCATTCGACTCCTGCCTCAGCACAGAGCTTTGAATTTCTGGACTCAATGCACAGCTCTGGAGCTTTGGACTCAGCACACAGCTCTGGACTCAGGACTCAGCACACAGCTCTGTACTCAGGACTCAGTACACAGCTCTGGACTCAGCACACTGCTCTGGATTTCTGGACTCAGCACTCGGCTCTGGATCTCGGGACTCAGCTCCCCTTCACCCCCCCCCCTCTGCCTGCAAACTCACCTGCCTTGCTCTGCCCCGTTCTTGGATGATCCCCTGACCAAGAGACTCTTCACAAATTAAGTATTGTAAATAATTCTTCATTGCATTACCTGCCTCACTCTCTGTGTTCTGCACTTGGGTTCAATAAATAGCCACGCCTAACAGTACGAACTGGCCAGCAACATGAACCCAACTTGATTTGCTTTGACCTCTAAAGGCTTAATTAAGTTCAACAAACTTAATATTAATCGAAACATTGTGGTGATATTAAGTTGTCAAATTACTTTATTTAAGCTACTCTTACTTATTTATTTGAACTCCATCCTACTCAAAAACGTCCATGCAAATTGTTCCCTTAATTTTTGAGTATTAGTAAACCATTTCACTTAAGTCAAAATAAATAAAATATTTCAGTTCCAGTTTTTATGATCAAACAGTTAATTTTAGACTTTTTAAACACTTTTTGTCACACTAGTTTCTCTTAACCATGAATATTTTTTATACCATGGTGTGTGCACAAAACCATGTCAAATGTTCCTCATTCCAAATGAGAGCAGGACAGTAACCAAAACTTTCACAAGGAAACAATCAGTCAAACGATCTCCTGAAATGTATCCAGCTCTTCACTCACAACTTTGTACTTCAAAAATAGAAATAATAGAAACATCAGAACTGAATTTAAACAACATACACTCAATTACCAGTTTATTGGATACACCTGGCTTAAACTAATGCAGTTTATCACAACAATCCTCCAATAAATCCACACTTCATGAAGGTTAATCATGGTCAAAGAGGTGTTGACTCAACATCATGGTCATCAGTATTTTGTGCTTGTAAAATTGTATTGCATGAAACTGATGTCAGGCCCTCTGCCTCATCCTAGCGGGTAGGCTCTCTCTCTCTCTCTCATTCTCTCTCTCTCTCTCTGTGTTTGTGCTGTGCTTGATTGCAGGAGTGGAGTCAGGTGTGCTGGGGTTGGGCTGCAGCTGCAAACTGTCATCAATCACCTCTGCTACAAAGACTGGTCTTCAACTTCACCACGCTGCCAGATCGTAGACTCTGTTACCACATACTCGGCCCAACTCCTGCCTCCATTCGACTCCTGCCTCAGCACACAGCTTTGAATTTCTGGACTCAATGCACAGCTCTGGAGCTTTGGACTCAGCACACAGCTCTGGACTCAGGACTCAGCACACAGCTCTGGACTCAGGACTCAGTACACAGCTCTGGACTCAGCACACTGCTCTGGATTTCTGGACTCAGCACTCGGCTCTGGATCTCGGGACTCAGCTCCCCCCCACCCCCCCCCCCTCTGCCTGCAAACTCACCTGCCTTGCTCTGCCCCGTTCTTGGATGATCCCCTGACCAAGAGACTCTTCACAAATTAAGTATTGTAAATAATTCTTCATTGCATTACCTGCCTCACTCTCTGTGTTCTGCACTTGGGTTCAATAAATAGCCACGCCTAACAGTACGAACTGGCCAGCAACATGAACCCAACTTGATTTGCTTTGACCTCTAAAGGCTTAATTAAGTTCAACAAACTTAATATTAATCGAAACATTGTGGTGATATTAAGTTGTCAAATTACTTTATTTAAGCTACTCTTACTTATTTATTTGAACTCCATCCTACTGAAAAACGTCCATGCAAATTGTTCCCTTAATTTTTGAGTATTAGTAAACCATTTCACTTAAGTCAAAATAAATAACATATTTCAGTTCCAGTTTTTATGATCAAACAGTTAATTTTAGACTTTTTAAACACTTTTTGTCACACTAGTTTCTCTTAACCATGAATATTTTTTATACCATGGTGTGTGCACAAAACCATGTCAAATGTTCCTCATTCCAAATGAGAGCAGGACAGTAACCAAAACTTTCACAAGGAAACAATCAGTCAAACGATCTCCTGAAATGTATCCAGCTCTTCACTCACAACTTTGTACTTCAAAAATAGAAATAATAGAAACATCAGAACTGAATTTAAACAGCATACACTCAATTACCAGTTTATTGGATACACCTGGCTTAAACTAATGCAGTTTATCACAACAATCCTCCAATAAATCCACCCTTCATGAAGGTTAATCATGGTCAGAGAGTTGTTGACTCAACATCATGGTCATCAGTATTTTGTGCTTGTAAAATTGTATTGCATGAAACTGATGTCAGGCCCTCTGCCTCATCCTAGCGGGTAGGCTCTCTCTCTCTCTCTCTCATTCTCTCTCTGTGTTTGTGCTGTGCTTGATTGCAGGAGTGGAGTCAGGTGTGCTGGGGTTGGGCTGCAGCTGCAAACCGTCATCAATCACCTCTGCTACAAAGACTGGTCTTCAACTTCACCACGCTGCCAGATCGTAGACTCTGTTACCACATACTCGGCCCAACTCCTGCCTCCATTCGACTCCTGCCTCAGCACACAGCTTTGAATTTCTGGACTCAATGCACAGCTCTGGAGCTTTGGACTCAGCACACAGCTCTGGACTCAGGACTCAGCACACAGCTCTGGACTCAGCACACTGCTCTGGATTTCTGGACTCAGCACTCGGCTCTGGACTCAGCACACAGCTCTGTACTCAGGACTCAGCACACAGCTCTGGATTTCTGGACTCAGCACTCGGCTCTGGATCTCGGGACTCAGCTCCCCCCCACCCCCCCCCCCCTCTGCCTGCAAACTCACCTGCCTTGCTCTGCCCCGTTCTTGGATGATCCCCTGACCAAGAGACTCTTCACAAATTAAGTATTGTAAATAATTCTTCATTGCATTACCTGCCTCACTCTCTGTGTTCTGCACTTGGGTTCAATAAATAGCCACGCCTAACAGTACGAACTGGCCAGCAACATGAACCCAACTTGATTTGCTTTGACCTCTAAAGGCTTAATTAAGTTCAACAAACTTAATATTAATCGAAACATTGTGGTGATATTAAGTTGTCAAATTACTTTATTTAAGCTACTCTTACTTATTTATTTGAACTCCATCCTACTGAAAAACGTCCATGCAAATTGTTCCCTTAATTTGAGTATTAGTAAACCATTTCACTTAAGTCAAAATAAATAACATATTTCAGTTCCAGTTTTTATGATCAAACAGTTAATTTTAGACTTTTTAAACACTTTTTGTCACACTAGTTTCTCTTAACCATGAATATTTTTTATACCATGGTGTGTGCACAAAACCATGTCAAATGTTCCTCATTCCAAATGAGATCAGGACAGTAACCAAAACTTTCACAAGGAAACAATCAGTCAAACGATCTCCTGAAATGTATCCAGCTCTTCACTCACAACTTTGTACTTCAAAAATAGAAATAATAGAAACATCAGAACTGAATTTAAACAACATACACTCAATTACCAGTTTATTGGATACACCTGGCTTAAACTAATGCAGTTTATCACAACAATCCTCCAATAAATCCACCCTTCATGAAGGTTAATCATGGTCAAAGAGGTGTTGACTCAACATCATGGTCATCAGTATTTTGTGCTTGTAAAATTGTATTGCATGAAACTGATGTCAGGCCCTCTGCCTCATCCTAGCGGGTAGGCTCTCTCTCTCTCTCTCTCTCTCTCTCTCTCTCTCATTCTCTCTCTCTCTCTCTCTCTCTGTGTTTGTGCTGTGCTTGATTGCAGGAGTGGAGTCAGGTGTGCTTGGGTTGGGCTGCAGCTGCAAACCGTCATCAATCACCTCTGCTACAAAGACTGGTCTTCAACTTCACCACGCTGCCAGATCGTAGACTCTGTTACCACATACTCGGCCCAACTCCTGCCTCCATTCGACTCCTGCCTCAGCACACAGCTTTGAATTTCTGGACTCAATGCACAGCTCTGGAGCTTTGGACTCAGCACACAGCTCTGGACTCAGGACTCAGCACACAGCTCTGGACTCAGGACTCAGTACACAGCTCTGGACTCAGCACACTGCTCTGGATTTCTGGACTCAGCACTCGGCTCTGGATCTCGGGACTCAGCTCCCCCCCACCCCCCCCCTCTGCCTGCAAACTCACCTGCCTTGCTCTGCCCCGTTCTTGGATGATCCCCTGACCAAGAGACTCTTCACAAATTAAGTATTGTAAATAATTCTTCATTGCATTACCTGCCTCACTCTCTGTGTTCTGCACTTGGGTTCAATAAATAGCCACGCCTAACAGTACGAACTGGCCAGCAACATGAACCCAACTTGATTTGCTTTGACCTCTAAAGGCTTAATTAAGTTCAACAAACTTAATATTAATCGAAACATTGTGGTGATATTAAGTTGTCAAATTACTTTATTTAAGCTACTCTTACTTATTTATTTGAACTCCATCCTACTGAAAAACGTCCATGCAAATTGTTCCCTTAATTTTTGAGTATTAGTAAACCATTTCACTTAAGTCAAAATAAATAACATATTTCAGTTCCAGTTTTTATGATCAAACAGTTAATTTTAGACTTTTTAAACACTTTTTGTCACACTAGTTTCTCTTAACCATGAATATTTTTTATACCATGGTGTGTGCACAAAACCATGTCAAATGTTCCTCATTCCAAATGAGATCAGGACAGTAACCAAAACTTTCACAAGGAAACAATCAGTCAAACGATCTCCTGAAATGTATCCAGCTCTTCACTCACAACTTTGTACTTCAAAAATAGAAATAATAGAAACATCAGAACTGAATTTAAACAACATACACTCAATTACCAGTTTATTGGATACACCTGGCTTAAACTAATGCAGTTTATCACAACAATCCTCCAATAAATCCACCCTTCATGAAGGTTAATCATGGTCAGAGAGTTGTTGACTCAACATCATGGTCATCAGTATTTTGTGCTTGTAAAATTGTATTGCATGAAACCGATGTCAGGCCCTCTGCCTCATCCTAGCCAGTAGGCTCTCTCTCTCTCTCTCTCTCTCTCTCTCTGTGTGTGTGCTGTGCTTGATTGCAGGAGTGGAGTCAGGTGTGCTGGGGTTGGGCTGCAGCTGCAAACCGTCATCAATCACCTCTGCTAGAAAGACTGGTCTTCAACTTCACCACGCTGCCAGATCGTAGACTCTGTTACCACATACTCGGCCCAACTCCTGCCTCCATTCGACTCCTGCCTCAGCACACAGCTTTGGATCTCTTGACTCAATGCACAGCTCTGGAGCTTTGGACTCAGCACACAGCTCTGGACTCAGGACTCAGCACACAGCTCTGGACTCAGCACACTGCTCTGGATTTCTGGACTCAGCACTCGGCTCTGGACTCAGCACACAGCTCTGTACTCAGGACTCAGCACACAGCTCTGGATTTCTGGACTCAGCACTCGGCTCTGGATCTCGGGACTCAGCTCCCCCCCACCCCCCCCCTCTGCCTGCAAACTCACCTGCCTTGCTCTGCCCCGTTCTTGGATGATCCCCTGACCAAGAGACTCTTCACAAATTAAGTATTGTAAATAATTCTTCATTGCATTACCTGCCTCACTCTCTGTGTTCTGCACTTGGGTTCAATAAATAGCCACGCCTAACAGTACGAACTGGCCAGCAACATGAACCCAACTTGATTTGCTTTGACCTCTAAAGGCTTAATTAAGTTCAACAAACTTAATATTAATCGAAACATTGTGGTGATATTAAGTTGTCAAATTACTTTATTTAAGCTACTCTTACTTATTTATTTGAACTCCATCCTACTGAAAAACGTCCATGCAAATTGTTCCCTTAATTTTTGAGTATTAGTAAACCATTTCACTTAAGTCAAAATAAATAACATATTTCAGTTCCAGTTTTTATGATCAAACAGTTAATTTTAGACTTTTTAAACACTTTTTGTCACACTAGTTTCTCTTAACCATGAATATTTTTTATACCATGGTGTGTGCACAAAACCATGTCAAATGTTCCTCATTCCAAATGAGATCAGGACAGTAACCAAAACTTTCACAAGGAAACAATCAGTCAAACGATCTCCTGAAATGTATCCAGCTCTTCACTCACAACTTTGTACTTCAAAAATAGAAATAATAGAAACATCAGAACTGAATTTAAACAACATACACTCAATTACCAGTTTATTGGATACACCTGGCTTAAACTAATGCAGTTTATCACAACAATCCTCCAATAAATCCACCCTTCATGAAGGTTAATCATGGTCAGAGAGTTGTTGACTCAACATCATGGTCATCAGTATTTTGTGCTTGTAAAATTGTATTGCATGAAACTGATGTCAGGCCCTCTGCCTCATCCTAGCGGGTAGGCTCTCTCTCTCTCTCATTCTCTCTCTGTGTTTGTGCTGTGCTTGATTGCAGGAGTGGAGTCAGGTGTGCTGGGGTTGGGCTGCAGCTGCAAACCGTCATCAATCACCTCTGCTACAAAGACTGGTCTTCAACTTCACCACGCTGCCAGATCGTAGACTCTGTTACCACATACTCGGCCCAACTCCTGCCTCCATTCGACTCCTGCCTCAGCACACAGCTTTGAATTTCTGGACTCAATGCACAGCTCTGGAGCTAGGACACAGCTCGACTCTGGACTCAGGACCACAGCTCTGGACTCAGACACAGCTCTGGCTGGACTTCAGCTCGCCAGCCCGCTCTGGCTCAGCTCACCTCGTCTCGGACCAGCACACAGCTTGGATCTCGGACTCAGCACTCGCTCTGGATCTCGGGACTCAGCCTCCCCCCCTCGCTCCTGCAACTCCCCCTGCTCTGCCATCTAATACCCCTGCAGCCTTCAAATCCTACTTAAACTTTTCATAGCATCTGCTCATCTTATTTACCTGCCACTTTGTGTCTCATTGTAATATGCCACCAACCACGATCAACTAACCTTAATTGTCACTAATATTAATCAAACATATATTATCAAATTTTAAATCTCATTTTTTACCTCTTAAAACTCCACAAATTCCCTTAAGTACCTATAAATAACTTCATTCCATTTTTAGTCAAACAGTTAATTTTAGACTTTTAAACATTTTTTCCACATTTTCTAACCATGATTTTTATAAACCATGTGTTCCTCATCCATGTCAACAGTACCCTTTCCAGAACACAGTCATCTAAATACATCACTCAAACGACTTCAAATGTATCCAGACTATTACAACTCACTCAATACAGTTTATGAACACGCTTAAACAACATTTCACACAATCCTCATAATCCACCTCAAGTAATCATGTCAAGTACTCAAACATCTCATTTTTCTGTAAATTGCTAACATCAGGCCCTCCTACCTGCATCTCTCTTCCCTCTGTTCGCTTACGGTAGCTTCTTCTCCTCAACCTCTCATCCCTCTGCTCAGACCCACTCCCACGCCCACGAGCCGTCACATGCCCAACTCCTGTCTTCCCTTCCCCTGCTGGCCTGCCACTCGGCTACTCGCCCACTCGACTCGCAGCACACAGCTCTGGACCGGTGTTTCACCGCTGCCACCTCTGGATTTCTGGACTCAGCACTCGGCTCTGGACTCGGGCCAGCCCCCCCCACCCCCCTCTCTGAACTCACCTGCCTTGCTCTGCCTCTGGATGTCCCACCAGTTTCACAAATTAAGTATTGTAAATAATTCTTCATTGCATTACCTGCCTCACTCTTCTGTATTCTGCATTGGCAATAAATGCCTTCGCACTACATGCCTACTGAAAAAAACAGTAATGTTAGCTGACCAGACGAAGGGCTCTCCATGAATCACTGCTGATCCTAGTGTTGGCTTTTCCTCCCGATCCGGAGGGAACGGGGGGGGGGGAGACGGGGGGGAGAGACGGGGGGGGGCGGGAGACACCGACACCCGGTGGGGACGATAACGTAACTCGCTGCGGAGCCCCGTCACTTCACAAGACACGGGAAACCTCTGTTGGTCTGGAGGAGGTGCAGCAGTTATTTATGCAAAAACGTCCACTGCAAATTCACCAGATATTCTCAGAGCTAAACTAACTCTTCTGCAGTGTGTAGTGTGCGCGCGTTCACGTGGAGGTGGAGCGAGGGAGAACGAGCGCGGTGTGCAGACAGCAGGAGCAGAGCTGCTGCGCGCTCGCGTACCCACACGCGAGCGCGCATGGGATACCGACCCGTTAAGATTTATGCGCGTAATAAGTTACAAATAGTCCCTTTAATTAAGTTCAACAAACTTAATATTAATCCAAACATTGTGGTGATATTAAGTTGTCAAATTACTTTATTTAAGCTACTCTTACTTATTTATTTGAACTCCATCCTACTCAAAAACGTCCATGCAAATTGCTCCCTTAATTTTTGAGTATTAGTAAACCATTTCACTTAAGTCAAAATAAATAACATATTTCAGTTCCAGTTTTTATGATCAAACAGTTAATTTTAGACGTTTTAAACACTTTTTGTCACACTAGTTTCTCTTAACCATGAATATTTTTTATACCATGGTGTGTGCACAAAACCATGTCAAATGTTCCTCATTCCAAATGAGATCAGGACCGTAACCAAAACTTTCACAAGGAAACAATCAGTCAAACGATCTCCTGAAATGTATCCAGCTCTTCACTCACAACTTTGTACTTCAAAAATAGAAATAATAGAAACATCAGAACTGAATTTAAACAAAATACACTCAATTACCAGTTTATTGGATACACCTGGCTTAAACTAATGCAGTTTATCACAACAATCCTCCAATAAATCCACCCTTCATGAAGGTTAATCATGGTCAGAGAGGTGTTGACTCAACATCATGGTCATCAGTATTTTGTGCTTGTAAAATTGTATTGCATGAAACTGATATCAGGCCCCCTGCCTCATCCTAGCCGGTAGGCTCTCTCTCTCTCTCTCATTCTCTCTCTCTCTCTCTCTCTCTCTGTGTTTGTGCTGTGCTTGATTGCAGGAGTGGAGTCAGGTGTGCTGGGGTTGGGCTGCAGCTGCAAACTGTCATCAATCACCTCTGCTACAAAGACTGGTCTTCAACTTCACCACGCTGCCAGATCGTAGACTCTGTTACCACATACTCGGCCCAACTCCTGCCTCCATTCGACTCCTGCCTCAGCACACAGCTTTGAATTTCTGGAGCTTTGGACTCAGCACACAGCTCTGGACTCAAGACTCAGCACACAGCTCTGTACTCAGGACTCAGTACACAGCTCTGGACTCAGCACACAGCTCTGGATTTCTGGACTCAGCACTCGGCTCTGGATCTCGGGACTCAGCTCCCCCCCACCCCCCCCCCTCTGCCTGCAAACTCACCTGCCTTGCTCTGCCCCGTTCTTGGATGATCCCCTGACCAAGAGACTCTTCACAAATTAAGTATTGTAAATAATTCTTCATTGCATTACCTGCCTCACTCTCTGTGTTCTGCACTTGGGTTCAATAAATAGCCACGCCTAACAGTACGAACTGGCCAGCAACATGAACCCAACTTGATTTGCTTTGACCTCTAAAGGCTTAAAGAGGCTATATGTAAGAATCAGAAATTGCTTGTTCACAGCGACACCTGTGGCCGCAATGTCAACGAAAGTCAGCGTCCCATTGCTCGCGCTCGCGCTACATTGACATGAGCGAGCACCGGTCTAAACAGTGAGGCGACACACGTCAGCTAATACACAATATCACTCTATATTTCACCTGCTTGGCAGTAATGTTAGCTGACCAGACGAAGGTCTCTCCATGAATCACTGCTGATCCTAGTGTTGGCTTTTCCTCCCGATCCGGAGAGAACGGGGGGGGGGGGGGGGAGACGGGGGGGGGGGGCGGGAGACACCGACACCCGGTGGGGACGATAACGTAACTCGCTGCGGAGCCCCGTCACTTCACAAGACACGGGAAACCTCTGTTGGTCTGGAGGAGCTGCAGCAGTTATTTCTGCAAAAACGTCCACTGCAAATTCACCAGATATTCTCAGAGCTAAACTAACTCTTCTGCAGTGTGTAGTGTGCGCGCGTTCACGTGGAGGTGGAGCGAGGGAGAACGAGCGCGGTGTGCAAACAGGCAGGAGCAGACAGCAGGAGCAGAGCTGCTGCGCGCTCGCGTACCCACAGGCGAGCGCGCATGGGATACCGACCCGTTAAGATTTATGCGCGTGATAAGTTACAAATAATCCCTTTAATTAAGTTCAACAAACTTAATATTAATCGAAACATTGTGGTGATATTAAGTTGTCAAATTACTTTATTTAAGCTACTCTTACTTATTTATTTGAACTCCATCCTACTCAAAAACGTCCATGCAAATTGCTCCCTTAATTTTTGAGTATTAGTAAACCATTTCACTTAAGTCAAAATAAATAACATATTTCAGTTCCAGTTTTTATGATCAAACAGTTAATTTTAGACGTTTTAAACACTTTTTGTCACACTAGTTTCTCTTAACCATGAATATTTTTTATACCATGGTGTGTGCACAAAACCATGTCAAATGTTCCTCATTCCAAATGAGATCAGGACCGTAACCAAAACTTTCACAAGGAAACAATCAGTCAAACGATCTCCTGAAATGTATCCAGCTCTTCACTCACAACTTTGTACTTCAAAAATAGAAATAATAGAAACATCAGAACTGAATTTAAACAAAATACACTCAATTACCAGTTTATTGGATACACCTGGCTTAAACTAATGCAGTTTATCACAACAATCCTCCAATAAATCCACCCTTCATGAAGGTTAATCATGGTCAGAGAGGTGTTGACTCAACATCATGGTCATCAGTATTTTGTGCTTGTAAAATTGTATTGCATGAAACTGATATCAGGCCCCCTGCCTCATCCTAGCCGGTAGGCTCTCTCTCTCTCTCTCATTCTCTCTCTCTCTCTCTCTGTGTTTGTGCTGTGCTTGATTGCAGGAGTGGAGTCAGGTGTGCTGGGGTTGGGCTGCAGCTGCAAACTGTCATCAATCACCTCTGCTACAAAGACTGGTCTTCAACTTCACCACGCTGCCAGATCGTAGACTCTGTTACCACATACTCGGCCCAACTCCTGCCTCCATTCGACTCCTGCCTCAGCACACAGCTTTGAATTTCTGGAGCTTTGGACTCAGCACACAGCTCTGGACTCAAGACTCAGCACACAGCTCTGTACTCAGGACTCAGTACACAGCTCTGGACTCAGCACACAGCTCTGGATTTCTGGACTCAGCACTCGGCTCTGGATCTCGGGACTCAGCTCCCCCCCACCCCCCCCCCCCCTCTGCCTGCAAACTCACCTGCCTTGCTCTGCCCCGTTCTTGGATGATCCCCTGACCAAGAGACTCTTCACAAATTAAGTATTGTAAATAATTCTTCATTGCATTACCTGCCTCACTCTCTGTGTTCTGCACTTGGGTTCAATAAATAGCCACGCCTAACAGTACGAACTGGCCAGCAACATGAACCCAACTTGATTTGCTTTGACCTCTAAAGGCTTAAAGAGGCTATATGTAAGAATCAGAAATTGCTTGTTCACAGCGACACCTGTGGCCGCAATGTCAACGAAAGTCAGCGTCCCATTGCTCGCGCTCGCGCTACATTGACATGAGCGAGCACCGGTCTAAACAGTGAGGCGACACACGTCAGCTAATACACAATATCACTCTATATTTCACCTGCTTGGCAGTAATGTTAGCTGACCAGACGAAGGTCTCTCCATGAATCACTGCTGATCCTAGTGTTGGCTTTTCCTCCCGATCCGGAGAGAACGGGGGGGGGGGGGGGGAGACGGGGGGGGGGGGGCGGGAGACACCGACACCCGGTGGGGACGATAACGTAACTCGCTGCGGAGCCCCGTCACTTCACAAGACACGGGAAACCTCTGTTGGTCTGGAGGAGCTGCAGCAGTTATTTCTGCAAAAACGTCCACTGCAAATTCACCAGATATTCTCAGAGCTAAACTAACTCTTCTGCAGTGTGTAGTGTGCGCGCGTTCACGTGGAGGTGGAGCGAGGGAGAACGAGCGCGGTGTGCAAACAGGCAGGAGCAGACAGCAGGAGCAGAGCTGCTGCGCGCTCGCGTACCCACAGGCGAGCGCGCATGGGATACCGACCCGTTAAGATTTATGCGCGTGATAAGTTACAAATAATCCCTTTAATTAAGTTCAACAAACTTAATATTAATCGAAACATTGTGGTGATATTAAGTTGTCAAATTACTTTATTTAAGCTACTCTTACTTATTTATTTGAACTCCATCCTACTCAAAAACGTCCATGCAAATTGTTCCCTTAATTTTTGAGTATTAGTAAACCATTTCACTTAAGTCAAAATAAATAACATATTTCAGTTCCAGTTTTTATGATCAAACAGTTAATTTTAGACTTTTTAAACACTTTTTGTCACACTAGTTTCTCTTAACCACGAATATTTTTTATACCATGGTGTGTGCACAAAACCATGTCAAATGTTCCTCATTCCAAATGAGATCAGGACAGTAACCAAAACTTTCACCAGGATGTTTCCTAGTGAAAGTTTTGGTTACTGTCGTTTGACGGTCAGGAGATCGTTTGACCGATTGTTCGGTCAAACGATCTCCTGATATATATCCAGCTCTTCACTCACAACTTTGTACTTCAAAAATTGAAATAATTCCAAACATCAGAACTGAATTTAAACAACCTACACTCAATTACCAGTTTATTATCAAATTATCCTCCAATAAATCCACCCTTCATGAAGGTTAATCATGGTCAGAGAGGTGTCGACTCAACATCATGGTCATCAGTATTTTGTGCTTGTAAAATTGTATTGCATTATACTGATGTCAGGCCCTCTGCCTCATCCTAGCCAGTAGGCGCTCTCTCTCTCTCTCTCTCAGTGTTTGTGCTGTGCTTGATTGCAGGAGTGGAGTCAGGTGTGCTGGGGTTGGGCACTCAAAAAGTAGACTGATATGAAAAAGATGTAATTTCTTCAAAGAAACACATGCATTGCATTGAAAACATGCAAAAGAGAATGAATATTACAGGGAACATAGTTTAATCAGATTTCACATACAATTGGACGCAAAGCATCAAATCTTCATTCTGAGCTCAATTTTATGTGAAACTCTAGAGTTCATCTAATAGCTTAATGTGTCTTTCTCTACCAAAACCACCCAGAAATGTATTTCTACTCAAGAAACACTCAAAAATTAGACTAATATGAAAAATAGAATTTTTTTCAAAGAAACACGTTTTGCATTGAAAACATGCAAAAGAGAGCGATTATGACAGGCAACATAGTTTTTTTTCCAGATTTCACATAAGAATTGGCGAAATCTTCATTCTGTGCTCAATTTCATGTTAAACTCTAGTGTTCATCACTAATGGCTTAATGTGTCTTTCAAAACCACTCAGAAACGCATTTCTACTCAAGAAACACTCAAAAAGTAGACTGATATGATGTAAAAGATGTAATTTCTTCACATAAACACATGTATTGCATTGAAAACATGCAAAGGAGTAGGAATATGACAGGAAACATAGTTTCATCAGATTTCACATAGAATTGGACGCCAAGCATCAAATCTTCATTCTGAGCTCAATTTCATGTGAAACCCTAGTGCTCATCACTAATGTCTTAATGTGTCTTTCTCTACCAAAACCACTCAGAAACGCATTTCTACTCAAGAAACACTCAAAAAGTAGACTGATATGAAACAGAAGTCATTCCTTCACAAACACATGTATTGCATTGAAAACATGCAAAAGACGATAAATATGACCGGAAACATAGTTTTTTTTTTCAGATTCACATAATAGTTGATCAAATCTTAATTCTGAGAAACACTCAAAAAGTAGACTGATATGAAAAAGAAGTAATTTCTTCTCAGAAACACATGTATTGCATTGAAAATCTGCAAAAGAGAATGAATATGACAGGGAACATAGTTTCATCAGATTTCACAAAGAATTGGACGCCAAGCATCAAATCTTCATTCTTTGCTCAATTTTATGTGAAACTCTAGATTTCATCTCTAATGGCTTAATGTGTCTTTCTCTACCAAAACCACCCAGAAATGTAATTCTGCTCAAGAAACACTCAAAAAGTAGACGGATATGAAAAAGATCTAATTTCTTTACAGAAACAACTGTATTATATTGAAAACATGAAAAAGAGAATGAATATGACAGGGAACACAGTTTTATAACATTTGACATAGAATTGGATGCCAAGCATCAAATCTTCATTCTGAGCTCAATTTCATGTAAAAAAACATTAAAAAAAAATGAAAAAATGGTTGTTTTAGCTTGTAACGAGACATAAGATTTTAATGAACATGTTATTTTGTAAAAATGAAAACAAATAAACAAAATGAAAACAATAAGTCTCCATCTTCTTTAGTCTTTTCGGGCTTCAACCTAGTTTGTCACTAAACTAGGTTGAAGTTTCTTTCTCTCCCAAAACCACCCAGTAACGCATTTCTTCTGAAGAAACAATCAAAAATTAGACTGATATGAAAAAGATTTAATTTCTTCACAGAAACACATGTATTATATTGAAAATATGCAAAGGAGTAGGAATATGACAGGAAACATAGTGTCATGAGATTTCACATAGAATTGGACGCCTAGCATCAAATCTTCATTCTGAGCTCAATTTCATGTGAAACTCTAGCGTTTATCACTAAACTAGCTTAAAGTCTCTTTCTCTCCCAAAACCACCCAGAAATGCATTTCTGCTAAAGAAACACTCAAAAATTAGACTAATGAAAAAAAATTATTTCTTCAGAGAAACACATGTTTTGCATTGAAAACATGCAAAAGAGAGTGATTATGACAGGGAACATAGTTTTTTTTAGATTTCAAATGAAAATTGGCCAAATCTTCATTCTGAGCTCAATTTCATGTGAAACTCTAGTGTTTATCACTAAACTAGCTTAAAGTGTCTTTCTCTCCCAAAACCACCCAGTAACGCATTTCTTCTCAAGAAACAATCAAAAATTAGACTAATGTGAAAAAGATGTAATTTCTTCACAGAAACACATGTATTACATTGAAAACATGCAAAGGAGTAGGAATATGACAGGGAACATAGTTTCATCAGATTTCATATAGAACTGGACACCAAGCATCATCAAATCCTCATTCTTTGCTCAATTTTATGTGAAACTCTAGAGTTCATCTAATAGCTTAATGTGTCTTTCTCTACCAAAACCACCCAGAAATGTATTTCTGCTCAAGAAACACTCAAAAATTAGACTAATATGAAAAATAGAATCTTTTTCAAAGAAACACGTTTTGCATTGAAAACATGCAAAAGAGAGCGATTATGACAGGCAACATAGTTTTTTTTCCAGATTTCACATAAGAATTGGCGAAATCTTCATTCTGTGCTCAATTTCATGTTAAACTCTAGTGTTCATCACTAATGGCTTAATGTGTCTTTCAAAACCACTCAGAAACGCATTTCTACTCAAGAAACACTCAAAAAGTAGACTGATATGATGTAAAAGATGTAATTTCTTCACATAAACACATGTATTGCATTGAAAACATGCAAAGGAGTAGGAATATGACAGGAAACATAGTTTCATCAGATTTCACATAGAATTGGACGCCAAGCATCAAATCTTCATTCTGAGCTCAATTTCATGTGAAACTCTAGTGTTTATCACTAAACTAGCTTAAAGTCTCTTTCTCTCCCAAAACCACCCAGAAATGTATTTCTGCTCAAGAAACACTCAAAAAGTAGACTAATGAAAAAAATTTATTTCTTCAAACAAACACATGTTTTGCATTGAAAACATGCAAAAGAGAGTGATTATGACAGGTAACATAGTTTTTTTTAGATTTCAAATGAAAATTGGCCAAATCTTCATTCTGAGCTCAATTTCATGTTAAACTCTAGTGTTTATCAATAAACTAGGTTAAAGTCTCTTTCTCTCCCAAAACCACCCAGAAACGCATTTCTACTCAAGAAACACTCAAAAGTAGACTGATATGAAAAAGATGTCATTTCTTCACAGAAACACATGTATTGAATTGAAAATATGCAAAAGATGATGAATATGACAGGGAACATAGTTTCATCAGATATCACATGAGAATTGGCCAAAACTTCATTCTGACCTCAATTTCATTTGAAACTCTAGTGGTCATCAATAAACTTGCTAGAGCTGCGTTCTCCCCCCAAAACCACCCGGAAACGTAATTCTACTCAAAAAACACTCAAAAAGTAGACATACGAAAAAGATGTCATTCTTAATACATGTACTGCATTGAAAACCTGCAAAAAAGGATGAATATGACAGGGATCATAGTTTTATCAGATGTCATATAAGAATTGGCTTTCAAGCATCAAATCTTCGTTCTGAGCTCAATTTCATGTGAAACCCTAGTGCTCATCACTAATGTCTTAATGTGTCTTTCTCTACCAAAACCACTCAGAAACGCATTTCTACTCAAGAAACACTCAAAAAGTAGACTGATATGAAACAGAAGTCATTCCTTCACAAACACATGTATTGCATTGAAAACATGCAAAAGACGATAAATATGACAGGAAACATAGTTTTTTTTTTCAGATTCACATAATAGTTGATCAAATCTTAATTCTGAGAAACACTCAAAAAGTAGACTGATATGAAAAAGATGTAATTTCTTCACCATGTATTGCATTGAAAACATGCAAAAGAGGACCAATATGACAGGGAACATAGTTGTATCAGATTTCACATAGAATTGGACGCCTAGCATCAAATCTTCATTCTGAGCTCAATTTCATGTGAAACTCTAGCGTTTATCACTAAACTAGCTTAAAGTCTCTTTCTCTCCCAAAACCACCCAGAAATGCATTTCTACTCAAGAAACACTCAAAAAGTAGACTGATATGAAAAAGAAGTAATTTCTTCTCAGAAACACATGTATTGAATTGAAAATCTGCAAAAGAGAATGAATATGACAGGGAACATAGTTTCATCAGATTTCACAAAGAATTGGACGCCAAGCATCAAATCTTCATTCTTTGCTCAATTTTATGTGAAACTCTAGATTTCATCTCTAATGGCTTAATGTGTCTTTCTCTACCAAAACCACCCAGAAATGTAATTCTGCTCAAGAAACACTCAAAAAGTAGACGGATATGAAAAAGATCTAATTTCTTTACAGAAACACCTGTATTATATTGAAAACATGAAAAAGAGAATGAATATGACAGGGAACACAGTTTTATAAGATTTGACATAGAATTGGATGCCAAGCATCAAATCTTCATTCTGAGCTCAATTTCATGTAAAAAAACATTAAAAAAAAATGAAAAAATGGTTGTTTTAGCTTGTAACGAGACATAAGATTTTAATGAACATGTTATTTTGTAAAAATGAAAACAAATAAACAAAATGAAAACAATAAGTCTCCATCTTCTTTAGTCTTTTCGGGCTTCAACCTAGTTTGTCACTAAACTAGGTTGAAGTTTCTTTCTCTCCCAAAACCACCCAGTAACGCATTTCTTCTGAAGAAACAATCAAAAATTAGACTGATATGAAAAAGATTTAATTTCTTCACAGAAACACATGTATTATATTGAAAATATGCAAAGGAGTAGGAATATGACAGGAAACATAGTGTCATGAGATTTCACATAGAATTGGACGCCTAGCATCAAATCTTCATTCTGAGCTCAATTTCATGTGAAACTCTAGCGTTTATCACTAAACTAGCTTAAAGTCTCTTTCTCTCCCAAAACCACCCAGAAATGCATTTCTGCTAAAGAAACACTCAAAAATTAGACTAATGAAAAAAAATTATTTCTTCAGAGAAACACATGTTTTGCATTGAAAACATGCAAAAGAGAGTGATTATGACAGGGAACATAGTTTTTTTTAGATTTCAAATGAAAATTGGCCAAATCTTCATTCTGAGCTCAATTTCATGTGAAACTCTAGTGTTTATCACTAAACTAGCTTAAAGTGTCTTTCTCTCCCAAAACCACCCAGTAACGCATTTCTTCTCAAGAAACAATCAAAAATTAGACTAATGTGAAAAAGATGTAATTTCTTCACAGAAACACATGTATTACATTGAAAACATGCAAAGGAGTAGGAATATGACAGGGAACATAGTTTCATCAGATTTCATATAGAACTGGACACCAAGCATCATCAAATCCTCATTCTTTGCTCAATTTTATGTGAAACTCTAGAGTTCATCTAATAGCTTAATGTGTCTTTCTCTACCAAAACCACCCAGAAATGTATTTCTGCTCAAGAAACACTCAAAAATTAGACTAATATGAAAAATAGAATCTTTTTCAAAGAAACACGTTTTGCATTGAAAACATGCAAAAGAGAGCGATTATGACAGGCAACATAGTTTTTTTTCCAGATTTCACATAAGAATTGGCGAAATCTTCATTCTGTGCTCAATTTCATGTTAAACTCTAGTGTTCATCACTAATGGCTTAATGTGTCTTTCAAAACCACTCAGAAACGCATTTCTACTCAAGAAACACTCAAAAAGTAGACTGATATGATGTAAAAGATGTAATTTCTTCACATAAACACATGTATTGCATTGAAAACATGCAAAGGAGTAGGAATATGACAGGAAACATAGTTTCATCAGATTTCACATAGAATTGGACGCCAAGCATCAAATCTTCATTCTGAGCTCAATTTCATGTGAAACTCTAGTGTTTATCACTAAACTAGCTTAAAGTCTCTTTCTCTCCCAAAACCACCCAGAAATGTATTTCTGCTCAAGAAACACTCAAAAAGTAGACTAATGAAAAAAATTATTTCTTCAAACAAACACATGTTTTGCATTGAAAACATGCAAAAGAGAGTGATTATGACAGGTAACATATTTTTTTTTAGATTTCAAATGAAAATTGGCCAAATCTTCATTCTGAGCTCAATTTCATGTTAAACTCTAGTGTTTATCAATAAACTAGGTTAAAGTCTCTTTCTCTCCCAAAACCACCCAGAAACGCATTTCTACTCAAGAAACACTCAAAAGTAGACTGATATGAAAAAGATGTCATTTCTTCACAGAAACACATGTATTGAATTGAAAATATGCAAAAGATGATGAATATGACAGGGAACATAGTTTCATCAGATATCACATGAGAATTGGCCAAAACTTCATTCTGACCTCAATTTCATTTGAAACTCTAGTGGTCATCAATAAACTTGCTAGAGCTGCGTTCTCCCCCCAAAACCACCCGGAAACGTAATTCTACTCAAAAAACACTCAAAAAGTAGACATACGAAAAAGATGTCATTCTTAATACATGTACTGCATTGAAAACCTGCAAAAAAGGATGAATATGACAGGGATCATAGTTTTATCAGATGTCATATAAGAATTGGCTTTCAAGCATCAAATCTTCGTTCTGAGCTCAATTTCATGTGAAACCCTAGTGCTCATCACTAATGTCTTAATGTGTCTTTCTCTACCAAAACCACTCAGAAACGCATTTCTACTCAAGAAACACTCAAAAAGTAGACTGATATGAAACAGAAGTCATTCCTTCACAAACACATGTATTGCATTGAAAACATGCAAAAGACGATAAATATGACAGGAAACATAGTTTTTTTTTTCAGATTCACATAATAGTTGATCAAATCTTAATTCTGAGAAACACTCAAAAAGTAGACTGATATGAAAAAGATGTAATTTCTTCACCATGTATTGCATTGAAAACATGCAAAAGAGGACCAATATGACAGGGAACATAGTTGTATCAGATTTCACATAGAATTGGACGCCTAGCATCAAATCTTCATTCTGAGCTCAATTTCATGTGAAACTCTAGCGTTTATCACTAAACTAGCTTAAAGTCTCTTTCTCTCCCAAAACCACCCAGAAATGCATTTCTACTCAAGAAACACTCAAAAAGTAGACTGATATGAAAAAGAAGTAATTTCTTCTCAGAAACACATGTATTGCATTGAAAATCTGCAAAAGAGAATGAATATGACAGGGAACATAGTTTCATCAGATTTCACAAAGAATTGGACGCCAAGCATCAAATCTTCATTCTTTGCTCAATTTTATGTGAAACTCTAGATTTCATCTCTAATGGCTTAATGTGTCTTTCTCTACCAAAACCACCCAGAAATGTAATTCTGCTCAAGAAACACTCAAAAAGTAGACGGATATGAAAAAGATCTAATTTCTTTACAGAAACACCTGTATTATATTGAAAACATGAAAAAGAGAATGAATATGACAGGGAACACAGTTTTATAAGATTTGACATAGAATTGGATGCCAAGCATCAAATCTTCATTCTGAGCTCAATTTCATGTAAAAAAACATTAAAAAAAAATGAAAAAATGGTTGTTTTAGCTTGTAACGAGACATAAGATTTTAATGAACACGTTATTTTGTAAAAATGAAAACAAATAAACAAAATGAAAACAATAAGTCTCCATCTTCTTTAGTCTTTTCGGGCTTCAACCTAGTTTGTCACTAAACTAGGTTGAAGTTTCTTTCTCTCCCAAAACCACCCAGTAACGCATTTCTTCTGAAGAAACAATCAAAAATTAGACTGATATGAAAAAGATTTAATTTCTTCACAGAAACACATGTATTATATTGAAAATATGCAAAGGAGTAGGAATATGACAGGAAACATAGTGTCATCAGATTTCACATAGAATTGGACGCCAAGCATCAAATCTTCATTCTTTGCTCAATTTTATGTGTAACTCTAGAGTTCATCTCTAATGGCTTAATGTGTCTTTCTCTACCAAAACCACCCAGAAATGTATTTCTGCTCAAGAAACACTCAAAAATTAGACTAATATGAAAAATAGAATTTTTTTCAAAGAAACACATGTTTTGCATTGAAAACATGCAAAAGAGAGCGATTATGACAGGCAACATAGTTTTTTTCCAGATTTCACATAAGAATTGGCGAAATCTTCATTCTGTGCTCAATTTCATGTTAAACTCTAGTGTTCATCACTAATGGCTTAATGTGTCTTTCAAAACCACTCAGAAACGCATTTCTACTCAAGAAACACTCAAAAAGTAGACTGATATGATGTAAAAGATGTAATTTCTTCACATAAACACATGTATTGCATTGAAAACATGCAAAGGAGGAGGAATATGACAGGAAACATAGTTTCAAGAGATTTCACATAGAATTGAACGCCTAGCATCAAATCTTCATTCTGAGCTCAATTTCATGTGAAACTCTAGTGTTTATCACTAAACTAGCTTAAAAAGTCTCTTTCTCTCCCAAAACCACCCAGAAATGCATTTCTACTCAAGAAACACTCAAAAAGTAGACTGATATGAAAAAGAAGTAATTTCTTCACAGAAACACATGTATTGCATTGAAAACCTGCAAAAGAGAATGAATATGACAGGGAACATAGTTTCATCAGATTTCACAAAGAATTGGACGCCAAGCATCAAATCTTCATTCTTTGCTCAATTTTATGTGAAACTCTAGAGTTCATCTAATGGCTTAATGTGTCTTTCTCTACCAAAACCACGCAGAAATGTAATTCTGCTCAAGAAACACTCAAAAATTAGAATAATGAAAAAAAATTATTTCTTCAAAGAAACACATGTTTTGCATTGAAAACATGGAAAAGAGAGTGATTATGACAGGGAACATAGTTTTTTTTTAGATTTCAAATGAAAATTGGCCAAATCTTCATTCTGAGCTCAATTTCATGTTAAACTCTAGTGTTTATCAATAAACTAGGTTAAAGTCTCTTTCTCTACCAAAACCACCCAGAAACGCATTTCTACTCAAGAAACACTCAAAAGTAGACTGATATGAAAAAGATGTCATTTCTTCACAGAAACACATGTATTGAATTGAAAATATGCAAAAGATGATGAATATGACAGGGAACATAGTTTCATCAGATATCACATGAGAATTGGCCAAAACTTCATTCTGACCTCAATTTCATTTGAAACTCTAGTGGTCATCAATAAACTTGCTAGAGCTGCGTTCTCCCCCCAAAACCACCCGGAAACGTAATTCTACTCAAAAAACACTCAAAAAGTAGACATACGAAAAAGATGTCATTCTTAATACATGTACTGCATTGAAAACCTGCAAAAAAGGATGAATATGACAGGGATCATAGTTTTATCAGATGTCATATAAGAATTGGCTTCCAAGCATCAAATCTTCGTTCTGAGCTCAATTTCATGTGAAACCCTAGTGCTCATCACTAATGTCTTAATGTGTCTTTCTCTACCAAAACCACTCAGAAACGCATTTCTACTCAAGACACTCAAAAAGTAGACTGATATGAAACAGAAGTCATTCCTTCACAAACACATGTATTGCATTGAAAACATGCAAAAGAGAGTGATTATGACAGGAAACATAGTTTTTTTTTCAGATTTCACATAACAGTTGGCCTTCTAACATCAAATCTTAATTCTGAGCCCAATTTCAAGGTGAGCGACGCCCGCGCAAAACCACATCTGGACACAAGGAAATGCTACAGATGTGGCGGGTACAACCACTTGGCCAAAGACTGCAGATACGCAAGTGAAAAGTGCCACAGCTGTGGAGAGGTGGCACACATAAAAAGAGCATGCAGAATGAAAACAGTCGGAGAAGAAAATACTAAACATGTTAAGGTGTAGAGAAGTAAGCATGGGAAGAGAACTAATTTCATTCAAGAAGAAGGGGGTGATAGTGAGAATGAGGAAGTTTTCACTATGTATCACATGAAGGCTAATGACATGACCATGTACAATATAAATGAAAAGATAGTCATCCCCAATGAACAGCCGATTAAGAAAGAGCTAAAAGTAAATGGGAAAATGTAACATTTGAGGTGGACACTGGCTATGGGCCATATACATTTATTTTGCATGTACTTGCCCCACTGTTGAGCACAAATAATCAGTTTAATTTGCTGCTGGAAGGCTTCTTGAAACAGTGGGCAATTCACTCTGATGTATGTCTCATCAGAGCATAATCCTAACCTAGACCATGCTGATCCTAACTGCAAAGAATGAGGCTCCTGATGACCCCGCCAATGTATGGATGCAAAAAAAGTAATCAGAGTAGAAGTTTTTATTATGAGTCCCGCATAACTCTGAGATGGCGTATTTAATGGTTCATGCATGGATAAGATGTTTTTATATACTATACATGTAAATAAGCAGGTTAACAAGTTAAATTTAAAAGCCCTCTTAAAAATAATTTAGCATTTCCATTATTAATTATTCTGGGTCATCATTCAAGCTTTTAAAGACAGAATAAGCAAATTGAATAGTAGAGAATTATTAATTTAACAAATGTTTTTGATATTGATGTGTTTTTATTTTTTTATTTTGACTTTTGTAATGCATAATTGAAATGCAAACTAATTGAGTTACAAATACTTTCTTTAAAATTATCAATTTATATATCAATTTTAAGTAAACACGCTCCAAATCAATAATTGCCACTCTCCAGGCCTCATGTTCAGTCTTCTTTCAGTCTTCACGGGATGATTCGGTGGAAAAGAGGAGAAAGGTCGCTATCCGTTGCCTGGTGGTGTGTCTCCGAGAGAAGGAGGAGGATCTCTTCAAGGAACACTTGGTAGGTAAATCAGATGCTTAAGTTCTGACACACTGTACTTTTTGTTACACTCAAACACATTGCAGTGATGTTGATAGGTTTTTGAGTGGGTCCCCAACACATTTCTTTTTTTTAATTATGGTTATATTCATGTATGTTGAAAATGTATCTGAAAATTAACAGAAAAAAATCCCAAACCTGAAAAAGTAATTTACAACACCATAGACAGTATATGTATCTTTATATACAGTTTATATACTGTTTTTAAATGTGATGACTTAACACTGAAATGATTAGTCTGATCTACTTAGGCCAGGATGGTGAAGTGCAGGATACTGATGAAGTGATGAAGATTATGAGTGATCCAGCCAGTGCAAGGATAGTGATCGAGAGAACAGAAGTCCTGGAAAACCTGGATGTGCCAAGAGCCTGTGCCTTGTTGATGGGGCTGATATACGCACTCAACCTCAGCTAGCCAAAACAACTGATGATAACTTTTGAGATATTTCAAAAGGTACTTTTCGAACTAGATGGACTGAAAGGTAATGTCGCTAAAAAATAAACTGCTGGCCTAAAAATGGCAAAAAGCAGACAGCTGTCCTCAAATTCAGCAGGAAATTGTAAGTTATGTATGTAAACTTTTAACATACCCCTTGCCGACATAAGCATATCACGTTCAAGGGTCAACTGCCACTGTAATTTGTAAGAATTTTTATAATGTAAGGGATAATGTACAGCGAACCGGTCCTTGCTTTGAAAGAATCCCCGACAGGACGATACTGCACCCCGACGTGAAGCGCCCTGAAGGGGATTCTTTCAGAATAATGACCCGCTAGCTGTACATTACCCTGCTTATTACACGGCTACTTACTGAAGACATCAATATTTTCACACAAACTGTCTGCTATACATAGCAACGGTCTGCTATAAAGAAATTGCAGACTGCAGAAAGCTGTGATTAACCAATCAGAAACGAGTATTCAACACAGCCGTGTAATAAGGATATGTTAGGAACTCCAATAAAAGAAGTGTTTTCATTGTTGATTGTACTGGGATAATTGAGGAAATGTGTTCGTACTTATTTCCTGTGCAGTGATTACATCCATCATTGAAAGACATTATGTGGACACTGGATATTCACGCTGGATGCTGGATATTTGTTGACGCTAAGTTGCCAGTTTATTGGGTCTACCTAGCTAAGAGTAATGCAGTTTTAGTGTGGTGCTGATTAAATTTTATGATCATTATGGAGGATGTTTGTGATGTTGAACTGATATTGTGTCATACTGAGGTGTTTCTTATAATCAGTCTACCCTCACTGAGGTAAATGGCGTGGACACAACATTAGAATCACTCAGTTGTTAGGCGTGGCTAATTTATTGAACCCAAGTGCAGAATACAGAGACTGAGGCAGGTAATGATACAATGAGGAATTTACAATTTACAATGAGGCAGAGGGGGGGGGGTGGGGGGGAGCTGAGTCCCGAGATCCAGAGCCGTGTGCTGAGTCCAGAGATCCAGAGCTGTGTGCTGAGTCCTGAGTCCAGAGCTGTGTGCTGAGTCCAAAGCTCCAGAGCTGTGCGTTGAGTCCAGAGATCCAAAGCTGTGTGCTGAGGCAGGAGTCGAATGGAGACAGGAGTTGGGCCGAGTGTGTGGTAACAGAGTCTACGATCTGGCAGCGTGGTGAAGTTGAAGACCAGTCTTTGTAGCAGAGGTGATTGATGACGGTTTGCAGCTGCAGCCCAACCCCAGCACACCTGCAATCAAGAACAGCACACACACACAGAGAGAGAGAGAGAGAGCCTGACATCAGTATAATGCAATACAATTTTACAAGCACAAAATACTGATGACCATGATGTTGAGTCAACACCTCTCTGACCATGATTAACCTTCATGAAGGGTGGATTTATTGGAGGATTGTTGTGATAAACTGCATTAGTTTAAGCCAGGTGTATCCAAAAAACTGGTAATTGAGTGTATGTTGTTTAAATTCAGTTCTGATGTTTGTATTATTTCTATTTTTGAAGTACAAAGTCGTGAGTGAAGAACTGGATACATTTCAGGAGATTGTTTGACTGATTATTTCCTGGTGAAAGTTTTGGTTACTGTTCTGATCTCAATTGGAATGAGGAACATTGGACATGGTTTTGTGCACACACCATGGTATAAAAAATGTTCATGGTTAAGAGAAACTAGTGTGACAAAAAGTGTTTAAAAAGTCTAAAATAAACTGTTTGATCATAAAAACTGGAACTGAAATATGTTATTTATTTTGACTTAAGTGAAATGATTTACTAATACTCATAAAAATTAAGGGACAATTTGCATGGACGTTTTTGAGTAGGATGGAGTTAAAATAAATAAGTAAGAGTAGCTTAAATAAAGTAATTTGACAACTTAATATCACCACAATGTTTGGATTAATATTAAGTTGGTTGAACTTAATTAAGCCTTTAGAGGTCAAAGCAAATCAAGTTGGTTGAACTTAAAGGCAGGGTTGACGATGTTATCCAGTATACACTGCTTTAATAACAATCTTAATCTTTAATAACATCATTTAAAGCGTTCTGAAAAGCCCCCTGCAAAGCTTCATCGTTCCATCCACTCACAGCAGCCAGGGTTCGAAAATCAACTGCTAGCTCAGCAACACTGCGAGATCCCTGTCGGAGAGAGAGCAGACGTTTAGCAGCGTCTTTACCTCGAACTTGGTGGTCAAAAACTTTCTGCATGTCTGTGATGAAGGCATCATAGGAAAAACACAGGGCTGACTGGCTCTCCCACACTACAGATCCCATGGCACAAGCAGATCCCGTCATGGAGTTGAATAGATATGCTATGCGGGAGCGGTCAGTGGCATAAGAAAGGGGCTGCTGTTCGAACACTAATGAACACTGGGTCAGAAAAGCTCTGCAGGAGCCAAGATCTCCATCATAACGTTCAGAGGCAGAAACGAAAGGCTCACGAAGAGCATGGGTGGGGTTTGAACCTGGACCAGCTGCTGCGGGAGATGGAGACTGAGGTGGAGGGGGGGGAGTGGGCTGAGTTGTGGCCTAGGAGAGTTGAGCTGTGAGAGCCGTCACTTGATTGGAGAGGAGACCGATTTGATTTAACATGGCCTGATTGTTGTCAGTAAGGGCTCTTAAAACTTGCTCATGCTGCCCCAGAAGGTTGCCCTGACTTGAGAGGGCATTTTTGACTAAGGAATAGTCTAAGGGATCTTCAGAGTCTGTGTCTGCTGGGTTCATGTTGCTGGCCAGATCGTACTGTTAGACGTGGCTAATTTATTGAACCCAAGTGCAGAACACAGAGACTGAGGCAGGTAATGATGCAATGAAGAATTATTTACAATACTTAATTTGTGAAGAGTCTCGTTGTCAGGGGATCATCCAAGAACTGGTCAGAGCAAGGCAGGTGAGTTTGCAGGCAGAGGGGGGGGGGGTGGGGGGGGAGCTGAGTCCCGAGATCCAGAGCCGTGTGCTGAGTCCAGAGATCCAGAGCTGTGTGCTGAGTCCTGAGTCCAGAGCTGTGTGCCGAGTCCAAAGCTCCAGAACTGTGCGTTGAGTCCAGAGATCCAAAGCTGTGTGCTGAGGCAGGAGTCGAATGGAGGCAGGAGTTGGGCCGAGTGTGTGGTAACAGAGTCTACGATCTGGCAGCGTGGTGAAGTTGAAGACCAGTCTTTGTAGCAGAGGTGATTGATGACGGTTTGCAGCTGCAGCCCAACCCCAGCACACCTGCAATCAAGAACAGCACACACACACACACACAGAGAGAGAGAGAGAGAGAGCCTGACATCAGTATAATGCAATACAATTTTACAAGCACAAAATACTGATGACCATGATGTTGAGTCAACACCTCTCTGACCATGATTAACCTTCATGAAGGGTGGATTTATTGGAGGATTGTTGTGATAAACTGCATTAGTTTAAGCCAGGTGTATCCAATAAACTGGTAATTGAGTGTATATTGTTTAAATTCAGTTCTGATGTTTGTATTATTTCTATTTTTGAAGTACAAAGTCGTGAGTGAAGAGCTGGATACATTTCAGGAGATCGTTTGACTGATTGTTTACTGGTGAAAGTTTTGGTTACTGTTCTGATCTCAATTGGAATGAGGAACATTGGACATGGTTTTGTGCACACACCATGGTATAAAAAATGTTCATGGTTAAGAGAAACTAGTGTGACAAAAAGTGTTTAAAAAGTCTAAAATAAACTGTTTGATCATAAAAACTGGAACTGAAATATGTTATTTATTTTGACTTAAGTGAAATGATTTACTAATACTCATAAAAATTAAGGGACAATTTGCATGGACGTTTTTGAGTAGGATGGAGTTAAAATAAATAAGTAAGAGTAGCTTAAATAAAGTAATTTGACAACTTAATATCACCACAATGTTTGGATTAATATTAAGTTGGTTGAACTTAATTAAGCCTTTAGAGGTCAAAGCAAATCAAGTTGGTTGAACTTAAAGGCAGGGTTGACGATGTTATCCAGTATACACTGCTTTAATAACAATCTTAATCTTTAATAACATCATTTAAAGCGTTCTGAAAAGCCCCCTGCAAAGCTTCATCGTTCCATCCACTCACAGCAGCCAGGGTTCGAAAATCAACTGCTAGCTCAGCAACACTGCGAGATCCCTGTCGGAGAGAGAGCAGACGTTTAGCAGCGTCTTTACCTCGAACTTGGTGGTCAAAAACTTTCTGCATGTCTGTGATGAAGGCATCATAGGAAAAACACAGGGCTGACTGGCTCTCCCACACTACAGATCCCATGGCACAAGCAGATCCCGTCATGGAGTTGAATAGATATGCTATGCGGGAGCGGTCAGTGGCATAAGAAAGGGGCTGCTGTTCGAACACTAATGAACACTGGGTCAGAAAAGCTCTGCAGGAGCCAAGATCTCCATCATAACGTTCAGAGGCAGAAACGAAAGGCTCACGAAGAGCATGGGTGGGGTTTGAACCTGGACCAGCTGCTGCGGGAGATGGAGACTGAGGTGGAGGGGGGGGAGTGGGCTGAGTTGTGGCCTAGGAGAGTTGAGCTGTGAGAGCCGTCACTTGATTGGAGAGGAGACCGATTTGATTTAACATGGCCTGATTGTTGTCAGTAAGGGCTCTTAAAACTTGCTCATGCTGCCCCAGAAGGTTGCCCTGACTTGAGAGGGCATTTTTGACTAAGGAATAGTCTAAGGGATCTTCAGAGTCTGTGTCTGCTGGGTTCATGTTGCTGGCCAGATCGTACTGTTAGACGTGGCTAATTTATTGAACCCAAGTGCAGAACACAGAGACTGAGGCAGGTAATGATGCAATGAAGAATTATTTACAATACTTAATTTGTGAAGAGTCTCGTTGTCAGGGGATCATCCAAGAACTGGTCAGAGCAAGGCAGGTGAGTTTGCAGGCAGAGGGGGGGGGGGGGGTGGGGGGGAGCTGAGTCCCGAGATCCAGAGCCGTGTGCTGAGTCCAGAGATCCAGAGCTGTGTGCTGAGTCCTGAGTCCAGAGCTGTGTGCCGAGTCCAAAGCTCCAGAACTGTGCGTTGAGTCCAGAGATCCAAAGCTGTGTGCTGAGGCAGGAGTCGAATGGAGGCAGGAGTTGGGCCGAGTGTGTGGTAACAGAGTCTACGATCTGGCAGCGTGGTGAAGTTGAAGACCAGTCTTTGTAGCAGAGGTGATTGATGACGGTTTGCAGCTGCAGCCCAACCCCAGCACACCTGCAATCAAGAACAGCACACACACACACACACAGAGAGAGAGAGAGAGAGAGCCTGACATCAGTATAATGCAATACAATTTTACAAGCACAAAATACTGATGACCATGATGTTGAGTCAACACCTCTCTGACCATGATTAACCTTCATGAAGGGTGGATTTATTGGAGGATTGTTGTGATAAACTGCATTAGTTTAAGCCAGGTGTATCCAATAAACTGGTAATTGAGTGTATATTGTTTAAATTCAGTTCTGATGTTTGTATTATTTCTATTTTTGAAGTACAAAGTCGTGAGTGAAGAGCTGGATACATTTCAGGAGATCGTTTGACTGATTGTTTACTGGTGAAAGTTTTGGTTACTGTTCTGATCTCAATTGGAATGAGGAACATTGGACATGGTTTTGTGCACACACCATGGTATAAAAAATGTTCATGGTTAAGAGAAACTAGTGTGACAAAAAGTGTTTAAAAAGTCTAAAATAAACTGTTTGATCATAAAAACTGGAACTGAAATATGTTATTTATTTTGACTTAAGTGAAATGATTTACTAATACTCATAAAAATTAAGGGACAATTTGCATGGACGTTTTTGAGTAGGATGGAGTTAAAATAAATAAGTAAGAGTAGCTTAAATAAAGTAATTTGACAACTTAATATCACCACAATGTTTGGATTAATATTAAGTTGGTTGAACTTAATTAAGCCTTTAGAGGTCAAAGCAAATCAAGTTGGTTGAACTTAAAGGCAGGGTTGACGATGTTATCCAGTATACACTGCTTTAATAACAATCTTAATCTTTAATAACATCATTTAAAGCGTTCTGAAAAGCCCCCTGCAAAGCTTCATCGTTCCATCCACTCACAGCAGCCAGGGTTCGAAAATCAACTGCTAGCTCAGCAACACTGCGAGATCCCTGTCGGAGAGAGAGCAGACGTTTAGCAGCGTCTTTACCTCGAACTTGGTGGTCAAAAACTTTCTGCATGTCTGTGATGAAGGCATCATAGGAAAAACACAGGGCTGACTGGCTCTCCCACACTACAGATCCCATGGCACAAGCAGATCCCGTCATGGAGTTGAATAGATATGCTATGCGGGAGCGGTCAGTGGCATAAGAAAGGGGCTGCTGTTCGAACACTAATGAACACTGGGTCAGAAAAGCTCTGCAGGAGCCAAGATCTCCATCATAACGTTCAGAGGCAGAAACGAAAGGCTCACGAAGAGCATGGGTGGGGTTTGAACCTGGACCAGCTGCTGCGGGAGATGGAGACTGAGGTGGAGGGGGGGGAGTGGGCTGAGTTGTGGCCTAGGAGAGTTGAGCTGTGAGAGCCGTCACTTGATTGGAGAGGAGACCGATTTGATTTAACATGGCCTGATTGTTGTCAGTAAGGGCTCTTAAAACTTGCTCATGCTGCCCCAGAAGGTTGCCCTGACTTGAGAGGGCATTTTTGACTAAGGAATAGTCTAAGGGATCTTCAGAGTCTGTGTCTGCTGGGTTCATGTTGCTGGCCAGATCGTACTGTTAGACGTGGCTAATTTATTGAACCCAAGTGCAGAACACAGAGACTGAGGCAGGTAATGATGCAATGAAGAATTATTTACAATACTTAATTTGTGAAGAGTCTCGTTGTCCGGGGATCATCCAAGAACTGGTCAGAGCAAGGCAGGTGAGTTTGCAGGCAGAGGGGGGGGGGGTGGGGGGGGAGCTGAGTCCCGAGATCCAGAGCCGTGTGCTGAGTCCAGAGATCCAGAGCTGTGTGCTGAGTCCTGAGTCCAGAGCTGTGTGCCGAGTCCAAAGCTCCAGAACTGTGCGTTGAGTCCAGAGATCCAAAGCTGTGTGCTGAGGCAGGAGTCGAATGGAGGCAGGAGTTGGGCCGAGTGTGTGGTAACAGAGTCTACGATCTGGCAGCGTGGTGAAGTTGAAGACCAGTCTTTGTAGCAGAGGTGATTGATGACGGTTTGCAGCTGCAGCCCAACCCCAGCACACCTGCAATCAAGAACAGCACACACACACACACACACAGAGAGAGAGAGAGAGAGAGCCTGACATCAGTATAATGCAATACAATTTTACAAGCACAAAATACTGATGACCATGATGTTGAGTCAACACCTCTCTGACCATGATTAACCTTCATGAAGGGTGGATTTATTGGAGGATTGTTGTGATAAACTGCATTAGTTTAAGCCAGGTGTATCCAATAAACTGGTAATTGAGTGTATATTGTTTAAATTCAGTTCTGATGTTTGTATTATTTCTATTTTTGAAGTACAAAGTCGTGAGTGAAGAGCTGGATACATTTCAGGAGATCGTTTGACTGATTGTTTACTGGTGAAAGTTTTGGTTACTGTTCTGATCTCAATTGGAATGAGGAACATTGGACATGGTTTTGTGCACACACCATGGTATAAAAAATGTTCATGGTTAAGAGAAACTAGTGTGACAAAAAGTGTTTAAAAAGTCTAAAATAAACTGTTTGATCATAAAAACTGGAACTGAAATATGTTATTTATTTTGACTTAAGTGAAATGATTTACTAATACTCATAAAAATTAAGGGACAATTTGCATGGACGTTTTTGAGTAGGATGGAGTTAAAATAAATAAGTAAGAGTAGCTTAAATAAAGTAATTTGACAACTTAATATCACCACAATGTTTGGATTAATATTAAGTTGGTTGAACTTAATTAAGCCTTTAGAGGTCAAAGCAAATCAAGTTGGTTGAACTTAAAGGCAGGGTTGACGATGTTATCCAGTATACACTGCTTTAATAACAATCTTAATCTTTAATAACATCATTTAAAGCGTTCTGAAAAGCCCCCTGCAAAGCTTCATCGTTCCATCCACTCACAGCAGCCAGGGTTCGAAAATCAACTGCTAGCTCAGCAACACTGCGAGATCCCTGTCGGAGAGAGAGCAGACGTTTAGCAGCGTCTTTACCTCGAACTTGGTGGTCAAAAACTTTCTGCATGTCTGTGATGAAGGCATCATAGGAAAAACACAGGGCTGACTGGCTCTCCCACACTACAGATCCCATGGCACAAGCAGATCCCGTCATGGAGTTGAATAGATATGCTATGCGGGAGCGGTCAGTGGCATAAGAAAGGGGCTGCTGTTCGAACACTAATGAACACTGGGTCAGAAAAGCTCTGCAGGAGCCAAGATCTCCATCATAACGTTCAGAGGCAGAAACGAAAGGCTCACGAAGAGCATGGGTGGGGTTTGAACCTGGACCAGCTGCTGCGGGAGATGGAGACTGAGGTGGAGGGGGGGGAGTGGGCTGAGTTGTGGCCTAGGAGAGTTGAGCTGTGAGAGCCGTCACTTGATTGGAGAGGAGACCGATCTGATTTAACATGGCCTGATTGTTGTCAGTAAGGGCTCTTAAAACTTGCTCATGCTGCCCCAGAAGGTTGCCCTGACTTGACAGGGCATTTTTGACTAAGGAATAGTCTAAGGGATCATCAGAGTCTGTGTCGGCTGGGTTCATGTTGCTGGCCAGATCGTACTGTTAGGCGTGGCTAATTTATTGAACCCAAGTGCAGAACACAGAGACTGAGGGAGGTAATGATGCAATGAAGAATTATTTACAATACTTAATTTGTGAAGAGTCTCGTTGTCAGGGGATCATCCAAGAACTGGTCAGAGCAAGGCAGGTGAGTTTGCAGGCAGAGGGGGGGGGGGGGGGGGGGGGGGAGCTGAGTCCCGAGATCCAGAGCCGTGTGCTGAGTCCAGAGATCCAGAGCTGTGTGCTGAGTCCTGAGTCCAGAGCTGTGTGCTGAGTCCAAAGCTCCAGAACTGTGCGTTGAGTCCAGAGATCCAAAGCTGTGTGCTGAGGCAGGAGTCGAATGGAGGCAGGAGTTGGGCCGAGTGTGTGGTAACAGAGTCTACGATCTGGCAGCGTGGTGAAGTTGAAGACCAGTCTTTGTAGCAGAGGTGATTGATGACGGTTTGCAGCTGCAGCCCAACCCCAGCACACCTGCAATCAAGAACAGCACACACACACACACAGAGAGAGAGAGAGAGAGAGCCTGACATCAGTATAATGCAATACAATTTTACAAGCACAAAATACTGATGACCATGATGTTGAGTCAACACCTCTCTGACCATGATTAACCTTCATGAAGGGTGGATTTATTGGAGGATTGTTGTGATAAACTGCATTAGTTTAAGCCAGGTGTATCCAATAAACTGGTAATTGAGTGTATATTGTTTAAATTCAGTTCTGATGTTTGTATTATTTCTATTTTTGAAGTACAAAGTCGTGAGTGAAGAGCTGGATACATTTCAGGAGATCGTTTGACTGATTGTTTACTGGTGAAAGTTTTGGTTACTGTTCTGATCTCAATTGGAATGAGGAACATTGGACATGGTTTTGTGCACACACCATGGTATAAAAAATGTTCATGGTTAAGAGAAACTAGTGTGACAAAAAGTGTTTAAAAAGTCTAAAATAAACTGTTTGATCATAAAAACTGGAACTGAAATATGTTATTTATTTTGACTTAAGTGAAATGATTTACTAATACTCATAAAAATTAAGGGACAATTTGCATGGACGTTTTTGAGTAGGATGGAGTTAAAATAAATAAGTAAGAGTAGCTTAAATAAAGTAATTTGACAACTTAATATCACCACAATGTTTGGATTAATATTAAGTTGGTTGAACTTAATTAAGCCTTTAGAGGTCAAAGCAAATCAAGTTGGTTGAACTTAAAGGCAGGGTTGACGATGTTATCCAGTATACACTGCTTTAATAACAATCTTAATCTTTAATAACATCATTTAAAGCGTTCTGAAAAGCCCCCTGCAAAGCTTCATCGTTCCATCCACTCACAGCAGCCAGGGTTCGAAAATCAACTGCTAGCTCAGCAACACTGCGAGATCCCTGTCGGAGAGAGAGCAGACGTTTAGCAGCGTCTTTACCTCGAACTTGGTGGTCAAAAACTTTCTGCATGTCTGTGATGAAGGCATCATAGGAAAAACACAGGGCTGACTGGCTCTCCCACACTACAGATCCCATGGCACAAGCAGATCCCGTCATGGAGTTGAATAGATATGCTATGCGGGAGCGGTCAGTGGCATAAGAAAGGGGCTGCTGTTCGAACACTAATGAACACTGGGTCAGAAAAGCTCTGCAGGAGCCAAGATCTCCATCATAACGTTCAGAGGCAGAAACGAAAGGCTCACGAAGAGCATGGGTGGGGTTTGAACCTGGACCAGCTGCTGCGGGAGATGGAGACTGAGGTGGAGGGGGGGAGTGGGCTGAGTTGTGGCCTAGGAGAGTTGAGCTGTGAGAGCCGTCACTTGATTGGAGAGGAGACCGATTGATTTAACATGGCCTGATTGTTGTCAGTAAGGGCTCTTAAAACTTGCTCATGCTGCCCCAGAAGGTTGCCCTGACTTGAGAGGGCATTTTTGACTAAGGAATAGTCTAAGGGATCTTCAGAGTCTGTGTCTGCTGGGTTCATGTTGCTGGCCAGATCGTACTGTTAGACGTGGCAAATTTATTGAACCCAAGTGCAGAACACAGAAACTGAGGCAGGTAACGATGCAATGAAGAATTATTTACAATACTTAATTTGTGAAGAGTCTCTTGGTCAGGGGATCATCAGCACAGCACACACAGAGAGAGAGAGAGAGAGCCTACTGGCTAGGATGAGGCAGAGGGCCTGACATCAGTATAATGCAATACAATTTCACAAGCACAAAATACTGATGACCATGATGTTGGGTCAACACCTCTCTGACCATGATTAACCTTCATGAAGGGTGGATTTAATGGAGGATTTTTGTGATAAACTGCATTAGTTTAAGCCAGGTGTAACCAATAAACTGGTAATTGAGTGTATGTTGTTTAAATTCAGTTCTGATGTTTGTATTATTTCTATTTTTGAAGTACAAAGTTCGTGAGTGAAGAGCTGGATACATTTCAGGAGATCGTTTGACCGATTGTTTACTGTTGAAAGTTTTGGTTACTGTCTGATCTCAATTGGAATGAGGAACATTGGACATGGTTTTGTGCACACACCATGGTATAAAAAATGTTCATGGTTAAGAGAAACTAGTGTGACAAAAAGTGTTTAAAAAGTCTAAAATAAACTGTTTGATCATAAAAACTGGAACTGAAATATGTTATTTATTTTGACTTAAGTGAAATGATTTACTAATACTCAAAAAAATTAAGGGACAATTTGCATGGACGTTTTTGAGTAGGATGGAGTTAAAATAAATAAGTAAGAGTAGCTTAAATAAAGTAATTTGACAACTTAATATCACCACAATGTTTGGATTAATATTAAGTTGGTTGAACTTAATTAAGCCTTTAGAGGTCAAAGCAAATCAAGTTGGTTGAACTTAAAGGCAGGGTTGACGATGTTATCCAGTATACACTACTTGTTATAGTGGTTGAAATGGTCTTTACATCCCGACAGCGATCGATTACTTATGAGCTCTGAAAAAGGACCGGAAAAGAGCTGCTGTAATCCTGTAAAAACGTCTACCACTCACTGCCTCGAGGTCCACTTTGAAAGAACCAATGAGATGCCTCCCTGCCCCCCTGCTCGTACTCTACCCTTGGGATGCACCAGCCTGAACTCAAAGCGCGTCGCCGCCGCACGTTTACTGGAGAATGGAAGTGAAAACTCAGCCAAAAGTAGCACTACCCGCGGTTACTTGTCATGAGGTAGCGTTGTTGAGTTGAGGTCCTTTCCGCTCTGTGTCTGTGAAGAAGTTACGATGCGGCGGTGCTCGTGCATGTGTGTGGGGTGCGTTAGCTTGGAACGAGCCCCGAGGGGAGGGGATGGCTTTAGACGGAGCTCCCGAGGTGATGCTTCATCAAATTATGCTAGCTTTCCAACATCGTCGACCCTATCTTTAATTAAGCCTTTAGAGGTCAAAGCAAATCATGTTGGTTGTACTTAATTAATTGGGTTAGTCAGACTACAAAAGAGTCATAGGATTTACTCAATAATGCCAAAGTTGGAACTACTTAAAAAGATGCATGCAAATTGTTATCTTAATTTTTTTAAGTTGAGTCAGTGTATTCTTTTTTAGAGTGTACAGGGATAGCTGCATATAATTTACATGCAGCTACTATTCACAACACATTTAACATTGGGAAAGATGTACGCTTACCTTATACGCCATTGGGTGAAGAGAAGCTTAATTCTTTACGTGCTAAATATGGTAGCTTGCAGATTTTGATAATTGATGAAATCTCCATGGTTGATCATAAATTGTTGTTTTATATTCATGGAAGATTACGGCAGATTAAGCAATCTGGTGACTATTCCCCGTTTAGAAATGTTAGTGTCATTGCTGTTGGAGATTTTTTCCAGTTGCCTCCAGTAAAAGGGAAACCCCTGTATGTGGATGATGTAGGTGTTGATTTGTGGTCTAGCCTATTTAAGGTTGTAGAATTAAAAACTATCGTTCGGCAAAAAGATGTTATGTAAAAATGTAGATGTAGTGGATGGTCTGCTTAATGGGGTATGTGGCAGTGTAACACATATAGTTTATGGCAACAATAATAATAAGTTTCCTCAAACTGTGTTTGTCAAATTTGATGACAATGAAGTGGGTGCACAGAGGAGGAAACGCTCTGCTAATTCTGCAGTAGTTGTAATGGGTTCTACAGGTATTGAACCAGAAGAGGAAAGGGTTACTAATAAAGGTGGATTGCGCTGGCAATTTCCACTAAAACTTGCTTGGGCCTGTACTGTACATAAAGTACAAGGCTTTACTGTTGATAGCGCTGTGGTGTGTCTTAAAAAAATCTTTTCTGCAGGACAAGCTTATTTGGCATTAAGTCGTGTTAGAAGTTTGTCCTGCAGAAAAGATTTTTTTAAGACACACACACAAGGGTTGGTTATTCAAGAGTTTGAGGATAAAACCATATATTGTAAGGATGACATTAAGGATGCACTTCAGAGTATGGCACCATTCTTGGTTGAATATATAACAAGGCACAAATTGAATACACATGGTTTTACAGTGTTTTTGATGAATGTGCAAAATTTGACTCGACATGTATCAGATTTGGCATTGTGTACGCAGCATTTGCAGCTTAACTGTATTTCTGTTACAGAAACATGGCTACCTGCTACTTCCTCATTTGACTCTGTAAACATCAGTGGTTATAGTTTTGATAGTCGCCTTCGAAGTTCATCATACAGCAGCAAAAAACCCACATTGGTTGCTTTGCAAGGCCAACAACATGGTGGTGTTGGCATGTATAGTGCAGATAGTTTGACATACAACATACTTAAAGTACCAGATGCAAATTTTGAATGTTTAGGGTACAACTGTGTGACTTACAACATAGTTATAGCAGTCATTTATAGACCACCATCTTATCCTATCTCTTTGTTTAAAGAATATCTAGGCAAGTTACTTGATTGGCTAGATCCAATATGTAACACAATTGCTGTCATGGGAGATTTCAGTGACAACATCTTAAAATCATGCACAATCTCCAAATTTATAACAGACAAAGGTTAAGTTCAGCTTGTCACTCAACCCACAACAGAGTATTGGGACCTAAAAGTTGCAGTAGGCAGTATATTTTGGCATCATTGGGCAAAGATTCCATAATAATCTTTCAGCATATTGTAATTCAAGTGTTCTGAGAGATAACTAGACTTCTGCACCTCATCATGGCTCTGTTTTCAGACTTTAGAAAATCTAGCCCGTGACGGCAGACTTTGACCAATCGCAGGTCATTTCAGAGAGAGAGAGCACTCCTATTGGCTGTGCTCTGGTCATCTGAGCGGGAACTTGGCGTTCCTTTACCAGATTTACAATGGCGGCGGCGTCACAAACTTTCTCATTTAACCACACTACACACTACAAGATGATTCTGAAAACATTTGAGGTGAGAAATAGGCATTACAGTAACCATGATAGTGATTCATATTTGATCAGCGCGGCCTAGTTTGACCGTTTTGGTCGGAGTTCGCGAGTGATCGGCAGCCGGCTCTCATAGACGGCAGCTGGACAGCGGACCTCAGATCAGCTCTGACTGGTTGTTTCCTCCGGTAAGTGAAATCTTTCAGATGCGTTAGGAGCACCGGGAGGACACAGTAGGACACAGAGGAACATGATTTTTTTCAGGTTATCTGTTTCATGTACTACTGTCAGGATATAGCGACGTTTTATAAAAATAACATTTTTTAATTATATATGCTCCAATCTCGCCTACTTCAGCTTTAATTGACCATGTGTATGTGAAGACAACACAATATGATGTAGAATCAATAGTGTTGCCAACCTATTTCAGTGATCATGAGGGGATTGTATGTTCTTTTAAATGTAGAACTTCCCAAAATGACATAGCAGAATAACTTCAGACTTGTGACAGCTGTAGGTGTAACTCATGTGTTCAGCTTTATTTGGCAACCGAGGTGGGGTTGTTTGCTACTGTATGTGTCATTAGGGCAAAATGTGGTCCTGGACACACCTACTGTAGCGGGAACTACCATAGAAGTCAATTTGAGTACTTAGCCTGTTTATATTTCTGGAGTCTGTGTCTGCTGGGTTCATGTTGCTGGCCAGATCGTACTGTTAGACGTGGCTAATTTATTGAACCCAAGTGCAGAACACAGAGACTGAGGCAGGTAATGATGCAATGAAGAATTATTTACAATACTTAATTTGTGAAGAGTCTCGTTGTCAGGGGATCATCCAAGAACTGGTCAGAGCAAGGCAGGTGAGTTTGCAGGCAGAGGGGGGGGGGGGGGGTGGGGGGGGAGCTGAGTCCCGAGATCCAGAGCCGTGTGCTGAGTCCAGAGATCCAGAGCTGTGTGCTGAGTCCTGAGTCCAGAGCTGTGTGCCGAGTCCAAAGCTCCAGAACTGTGCATTGAGTCCAGAGATCCAAAGCTGTGTGCTGAGGCAGGAGTCGAATGGAGGCAGGAGTTGGGCCGAGTGTGTGGTAACAGAGTCTACGATCTGGCAGCGTGGTGAAGTTGAAGACCAGTCTTTGTAGCAGAGGTGATTGATGACGGTTTGCAGCTGCAGCCCAACCCCAGCACACCTGCAATCAAGAACAGCACACACACACACAGAGAGAGAGAGAGAGAGAGCCTGACATCAGTATAATGCAATACAATTTTACAAGCACAAAATACTGATGACCATGATGTTGAGTCAACACCTCTCTGACCATGATTAACCTTCATGAAGGGTGGATTTATTGGAGGATTGTTGTGATAAACTGCATTAGTTTAAGCCAGGTGTATCCAATAAACTGGTAATTGAGTGTATGTTGTTTAAATTCAGTTCTGATGTTTGTATTATTTCTATTTTTGAAGTACAAAGTCGTGAGTGAAGAGCTGGATACATTTCAGGAGATCGTTTGACTGATTGTTTACTGGTGAAAGTTTTGGTTACTGTTCTGATCTCAATTGGAATGAGGAACATTGGACATGGTTTTGTGCACACACCATGGTATAAAAAATGTTCATGGTTAAGAGAAACTAGTGTGACAAAAAGTGTTTAAAAAGTCTAAAATAAACTGTTTGATCATAAAAACTGGAACTGAAATATGTTATTTATTTTGACTTAAGTGAAATGATTTACTAATACTCATAAAAATTAAGGGACAATTTGCATGGACGTTTTTGAGTAGGATGGAGTTAAAATAAATAAGTAAGAGTAGCTTAAATAAAGTAATTTGACAACTTAATATCACCACAATGTTTGGATTAATATTAAGTTGGTTGAACTTAATTAAGCCTTTAGAGGTCAAAGCAAATCAAGTTGGTTGAACTTAAAGGCAGGGTTGACGATGTTATCCAGTATACACTGCTTTAATAACAATCTTAATCTTTAATAACATCATTTAAAGCGTTCTGAAAAGCCCCCTGCAAAGCTTCATCGTTCCATCCACTCACAGCAGCCAGGGTTCGAAAATCAACTGCTAGCTCAGCAACACTGCGAGATCCCTGTCGGAGAGAGAGCAGACGTTTAGCAGCGTCTTTACCTCGAACTTGGTGGTCAAAAACTTTCTGCATGTCTGTGATGAAGGCATCATAGGAAAAACACAGGGCTGACTGGCTCTCCCACACTACAGATCCCATGGCACGAGCAGATCCCGTCATGGAGTTGAATAGATAAGCTATGCGGGAGCGGTCAGTGGCATAAGAAAGGGGCTGCTGTTCGAACACTAATGAACACTGAGTCAGAAAAGCTCTGCAGGAGCCAAGATCTCCATCATAACGTTCAGAGGCAGAAACGAAAGGCTCACGAAGAGCATGGGTGGGGTTTGAACCTGGACCAGCTGCTGCGGGAGATGGAGACTGAGGTGGAGGGGGGAGTGGGCTGAGTTGTGGCCTAGGAGAGTTGAGCTGTGAGAGCCGTCACTTGATTGGAGAGGAGACCGATCTGATTTAACATGGCCTGATTGTTGTCAGTAAGGGCTCTTAAAACTTGCTCATGCTGCCCCAGAAGGTTGCCCTGACTTGAGAGGGCATTTTTGACTAAGGAATAGTCTAAGGGATCTTCAGAGTCTGTGTCTGCTGGGTTCATGTTGCTGGCCAGATCGTACTGTTAGACGTGGCAAATTTATTGAACCCAAGTGCAGAACACAGAAACTGAGGCAGGTAACGATGCAATGAAGAATTATTTACAATACTTAATTTGTGAAGAGTCTCTTGGTCAGGGGATCATCAGCACAGCACACACAGAGAGAGAGAGAGAGAGCCTACTGGCTAGGATGAGGCAGAGGGCCTGACATCAGTATAATGCAATACAATTTCACAAGCACAAAATACTGATGACCATGATGTTGGGTCAACACCTCTCTGACCATGATTAACCTTCATGAAGGGTGGATTTAATGGAGGATTTTTGTGATAAACTGCATTAGTTTAAGCCAGGTGTAACCAATAAACTGGTAATTGAGTGTATGTTGTTTAAATTCAGTTCTGATGTTTGTATTATTTCTATTTTTGAAGTACAAAGTTGTGAGTGAAGAGCTGGATACATTTCAGGAGATCGTTTGACCGATTGTTTCCTGTTGAAAGTTTTGGTTACTGTCCTGATCTCATTTGGAATGAGGAACATTGGACATGGTTTTGTGCACACACCATGGTATAAAAAATGTTCATGGTTAAGAGAAACTAATGTGACAAAAAGTGTTTAAAAAGTCTAAAATAAACTGTTTGATCATAAAAACTGGAACTGAAATATGTTATTTATTTTGACTTAAGTGAAATGATTTACTAATACTCAAAAAAATTAAGGGAACAATTTGCATGGACGTTTTTGAGTAGGATGGAGTTAAAATAAATAAGTAAGAGTAGCTTAAATAAAGTAATTTGACAACTTAATATCACCACAATGTTTGGATTAATATTAAGTTGGTTGAACTTAATTAAGCCGTTAGAGGTCAAAGCAAATCAAGTTGGTTGAACTTAAAGGCAGGGTTGACGATGTTATCCAGTATACACTACTTGTTATAGTGGTTGAAATGGTCTTTACATCCCGACAGCGATCGATTACTTATGAGCTCTGAAAAAGGACCGGAAAAGAGCTGCTGTAATCCTGTAAAAACGTCTACCACTCACTGCCTCGAGGTCCACTTTGAAAGAACCAATGAGATGCCTCCCTGCCCCCCTGCTCGTACTCTACCCTTGGGATGCACCAGCCTGAACTCAAAGCGCGTCGCCGCCGCACGTTTACTGGAGAATGGAAGTGAAAACTCAGCCAAAAGTAGCACTACCGCGGTTACTTGTCATGAGGTAGCGTTGTTGAGTTGAGGTCCTTTCCGCTCTGTGTCTGTGAAGAAGTTACGATGCGGCGGTGCTCGTGCATGTGTGTGGGGTGCGTTAGCTTGGAACGAGCCCCGAGGGGAGGGGATGGCTTTAGACGGAGCTCCCGAGGTGATGCTTCATCAAATTATGCTAGCTTTCCAACATCGTCGACCCTATCTTTAATTAAGCCTTTAGAGGTCAAAGCAAATCATGTTGGTTGTACTTAATTAATTGGGTTAGTCAGACTACAAAAGAGTCATAGGATTTACTCAATAATGCCAAAGTTGGAACTACTTAAAAAGATGCATGCAAATTGTTATCTTAATTTTTTTAAGTTGAGTCAGTGTATTCTTTTTTAGAGTGTACAGGGATAGCTGCATATAATTTACATGCAGCTACTATTCACAACACATTTAACATTGGGAAAGATGTACGCTTACCTTATACGCCATTGGGTGAAGAGAAGCTTAATTCTTTACGTGCTAAATATGGTAGCTTGCAGATTTTGATAATTGATGAAATCTCCATGGTTGATCATAAATTGTTGTTTTATATTCATGGAAGATTACGGCAGATTAAGCAATCTGGTGACTATTCCCCGTTTAGAAATGTTAGTGTCATTGCTGTTGGAGATTTTTTCCAGTTGCCTCCAGTAAAAGGGAAACCCCTGTATGTGGATGATGTAGGTGTTGATTTGTGGTCTAGCCTATTTAAGGTTGTAGAATTAAAAACTATCGTTCGGCAAAAAGATGTTATGTAAAAATGTAGATGTAGTGGATGGTCTGCTTAATGGGGTATGTGGCAGTGTAACACATATAGTTTATGGCAACAATAATAATAAGTTTCCTCAAACTGTGTTTGTCAAATTTGATGACAATGAAGTGGGTGCACAGAGGAGGAAACGCTCTGCTAATTCTGCAGTAGTTGTAATGGGTTCTACAGGTATTGAACCAGAAGAGGAAAGGGTTACTAATAAAGGTGGATTGCGCTGGCAATTTCCACTAAAACTTGCTTGGGCCTGTACTGTACATAAAGTACAAGGCTTTACTGTTGATAGCGCTGTGGTGTGTCTTAAAAAAATCTTTTCTGCAGGACAAGCTTATTTGGCATTAAGTCGTGTTAGAAGTTTGTCCTGCAGAAAAGATTTTTTTAAGACACACACACAAGGGTTGGTTATTCAAGAGTTTGAGGATAAAACCATATATTGTAAGGATGACATTAAGGATGCACTTCAGAGTATGGCACCATTCTTGGTTGAATATATAACAAGGCACAAATTGAATACACATGGTTTTACAGTGTTTTTGATGAATGTGCAAAATTTGACTCGACATGTATCAGATTTGGCATTGTGTACGCAGCATTTGCAGCTTAACTGTATTTCTGTTACAGAAACATGGCTACCTGCTACTTCCTCATTTGACTCTGTAAACATCAGTGGTTATAGTTTTGATAGTCGCCTTCGAAGTTCATCATACAGCAGCAAAAAACCCACATTGGTTGCTTTGCAAGGCCAACAACATGGTGGTGTTGGCATGTATAGTGCAGATAGTTTGACATACAACATACTTAAAGTACCAGATGCAAATTTTGAATGTTTAGGGTACAACTGTGTGACTTACAACATAGTTATAGCAGTCATTTATAGACCACCATCTTATCCTATCTCTTTGTTTAAAGAATATCTAGGCAAGTTACTTGATTGGCTAGATCCAATATGTAACACAATTGCTGTCATGGGAGATTTCAGTGACAACATCTTAAAATCATGCACAATCTCCAAATTTATAACAGACAAAGGTTAAGTTCAGCTTGTCACTCAACCCACAACAGAGTATTGGGACCTAAAAGTTGCAGTAGGCAGTATATTTTTGGCATCATTGGGCAAAGATTCCATAATAATCTTTCAGCATATTGTAATTCAAGTGTTCTGAGAGATAACTAGACTTCTGCACCTCATCATGGCTCTGTTTTCAGACTTTAGAAAATCTAGCCCGTGACGGCAGACTTTGACCAATCGCAGGTCATTTCAGAGAGAGAGAGCACTCCTATTGGCTGTGCTCTGGTCATCTGAGCGGAACTTGGCGTTCCTTTACCAGATTTTACAATGGCGGCGGCGTCACAAACTTTCTCATTTAACCACACTACACACTACAAGATGATTCTGAAAACATTTGAGGTGAGAAATAGGCATTACAGTAACATGATAGTGATTCATATTTGATCAGCGCGGCCTAGTTTGACCGTTTGGTCGGAGTTCGCGAGTGATCGGCAGCCGGCTCTCATAGACGGCAGCTGGACAGCGGACCTCAGATCAGCTCTGACTGGTTGTTTTCCTCCGGTAAGTGAAATCTTTCAGATGCCGTTAGGAGCACCGGAGGACACAGTAGGACACAGAGGAACATGATTTTTTTCAGGTTATCTGTTTCATGTACTACTGTCAGGATATAGCGACGTTTTATAAAAATAACATTTTTTAATTATATATGCTCCAATCTCGCCTACTTCAGCTTTAATTGACCATGTGTATGTGAAGACAACACAATATGATGTAGAATCAATAGTGTTGCCAACCTATTTCAGTGATCATGAGGGGATTGTATGTTCTTTTAAATGTAGAACTTCCCAAAATGACATAGCAGAATAACTTCAGACTTGTGACAGCTGTAGGTGTAACTCATGTGTTCAGCTTTATTTGGCAACCGAGGTGGGGTTGTTGCTACTGTATGTGTCATTAGGGCAAAATGTGGTCCTGGACACACCTACTGTAGCGGGAACTACCATAGAAGTCAATTTGAGTACTTGAGCCTGTTTATATTTCTGGACAGATTTTGTCACCGAGATAGCGTCATAACCGTGCAAGATGCAGTCACATATTTTTACAGGTGTGTAGTTGAGATCAAAATGAAAGCCAAGCTTGAAGATGTGCGTGGTTCAAGAAAGGGCACTGGAAGTAAGGGGTACTTACTTCACTTGCGTGAAGGAGGTGGGGATAACATTACCAATGAAAAAGGAAGTATCTGCTGAGTTCAATGATACCTCCAACAAGAGTCTTGAGAAATGCGTTTCAGGGTGGTTTTGGGAGAGAGAGACACTTAAGCTAGTTTATTGATGAACTTAAAGTGTCTTTCTCTCCCAAAACCACCCAGAGACGCATTTCTACTAAAAAAACACTCAAAAAGTTGACATAGGAAGAAGATGTCATTCTAAATACATGTATTGCATTGAAAACATGCAAAAGAGGGTGACTACGACAGGGATCATAGTTTTATCAGATGTCATATAAGAATTGGCTTTCAAGCATCAAATCTTCGTTCTGAGCTCAATTTCATGTGAAACCCTAGTGCTCATCACTAATGTCTTAATGTGTCTTTCTCTACCAAAACCACTCAGAAACGCATTTCTACTCAAGAAACACTCAAAAAGTAGACTGATATGAAACAGAAGTCATTCCTTCACAAACACATGTATTGCATTGAAAACATGCAAAAGACGATAAATATGACAGGAAACATAGATTTTTTTTTCAGATTCACATAATAGTTGATCAAATCTTAATTCTGAGAAACACTCAAAAAGTAGACTGATATGAAAAAGATGTAATTTCTTCACCATGTATTGCATTGAAAACATGCAAAAGAGGACCAATATGACAGGGAACATAGTTGTATCAGATTTCACATAGAATTGGACGCCTAGCATCAAATCTTCATTCTGAGCTCAATTTCATGTGAAACTCTAGCGTTTATCACTAAACTAGCTTAAAGTCTCTTTCTCTCCCAAAACCACCCAGAAATGCATTTCTACTCAAGAAACACTCAAAAAGTAGACTGATATGAAAAAGAAGTAATTTCTTCTCAGAAACACATGTATTGCATTGAAAATCTGCAAAAGAGAATGAATATGACAGGGAACATAGTTTCATCAGATTTCACAAAGAATTGGACGCCAAGCATCAAATCTTCATTCTTTGCTCAATTTTATGTGAAACTCTAGATTTCATCTCTAATGGCTTAATGTGTCTTTCTCTACCAAAACCACCCAGAAATGTAATTCTGCTCAAGAAACACTCAAAAAGTAGACGGATATGAAAAAGATCTAATTTCTTTACAGAAACACCTGTATTATATTGAAAACATGAAAAAGAGAATGAATATGACAGGGAACACAGTTTTATAAGATTTGACATAGAATTGGATGCCAAGCATCAAATCTTCATTCTGAGCTCAATTTCATGTAAAAAAACATTAAAAAAAAAATGAAAAAGTGGTTGTTTTAGCTTGTAACGAGACATAAGATTTTAATGAACATGTTATTTTGTAAAAATGAAAACAAATAAACAAAATGAAAACAATAAGTCTCCATCTTCTTTAGTCTTTTCGGGCTTCAACCTAGTTTGTCACTAAACTAGGTTGAAGTTTCTTTCTCTCCCAAAACCACCCAGTAACGCATTTCTTCTGAAGAAACAATCAAAAATTAGACTGATATGAAAAAGATTTAATTTCTTCACAGAAACACATGTATTATATTGAAAATATGCAAAGGAGTAGGAATATGACAGGAAACATAGTTTCATCAGATTTCACATAGAATTGGACGCCTAGCATCAAATCTTCATTCTGAGCTCAATTTCATGTGAAACTCTAGCGTTTATCACTAAACTAGCTTAAAGTCTCTTTCTCTCCCAAAACCACCCAGAAATGCATTTCTGCTAAAGAAACACTCAAAAATTAGACTAATGAAAAAAAATTATTTCTTCAGAGAAACACATGTTTTGCATTGAAAACATGCAAAAGAGAGTGATTATGACAGGGAACATAGTTTTTTTTAGATTTCAAATGAAAATTGGCCAAATCTTCATTCTGAGCTCAATTTCATGTGAAACTCTAGTGTTTATCACTAAACTAGCTCAAAGTGTCTTTCTCTCCCAAAACCACCCAGTAACGCATTTCTTCTCAAGAAACAATCAAAAATTAGACTAATGTGAAAAAGATGTAATTTCTTCACAGAAACACATGTATTACATTGAAAACATGCAAAGGAGTAGGAATATGACAGGGAACATAGTTTCATCAGATTTCATATAGAACTGGACACCAAGCATCATCAAATTCTCATTCTTTGCTCAATTTTATGTGAAACTCTAGAGTTCATCTAATAGCTTAATGTGTCTTTCTCTACCAAAACCGCCCAGAAATGTATTTCTGCTCAAGAAACACTCAAAAATTAGACTAATATGAAAAATAGAATCTTTTTCAAAGAAACACGTTTTGCATTGAAAACATGCAAAAGAGAGCGATTATGACAGGCAACATAGTTTTTTTTCCAGATTTCACATAAGAATTGGCGAAATCTTCATTCTGTGCTCAATTTCATGTTAAACTCTAGTGTTCATCACTAATGGCTTAATGTGTCTTTCAAAACTACTCAGAAACGCATTTCTACTCAAGAAACACTCAAAAAGTAGACTGATATGATGTAAAAGATGTAATTTCTTCACATAAACACATGTATTGCATTGAAAACATGCAAAGGAGTAGGAATATGACAGGAAACATAGTTTCATCAGATTTCACATAGAATTGGACGCCAAGCATCAAATCTTCATTCTGAGCTCAATTTCATGTGAAACTCTAGTGTTTATCACTAAACTAGCTTAAAGTCTCTTTCTCTCCCAAAACCACCCAGAAACGCATTTCTACTCAAGAAACACTCAAAAGTAGACTGATATGAAAAAGATGTCATTTCTTCACAGAAACACATGTATTGAATTGAAAATATGCAAAAGATGATGAATATGACAGGGAACATAGTTTCATCAGATATCACATGAGAATTGGCCAAAACTTCATTCTGACCTCAATTTCATTTGAAACTCTAGTGGTCATCAATAAACTTGCTAGAGCTGCGTTCTCCCCCCAAAACCACCCGGAAACGTAATTCTACTCAAAAAACACTCAAAAAGTAGACATACGAAAAAGATGTCATTCTTAATACATGTACTGCATTGAAAACCTGCAAAAAAGGATGAATATGACAGGGATCATAGTTTTATCAGATGTCATATAAGAATTGGCTTTCTAGCATCAAATCTTCGTTCTGAGCTCAATTTCATGTGAAACCCTAGTGCTCATCACTAATGTCTTAATGTGTCTTTCTCTACCAAAACCACTCAGAAACGCATTTCTACTCAAGAAACACTCAAAAAGTAGACTGATATGAAACAGAAGTCATTCCTTCACAAACACATGTATTGCATTGAAAACATGCAAAAGACGATAAATATGACAGGAAACATAGTTTTTTTTTCAGATTCACATAATAGTTGATCAAATCTTAATTCTGAGAAACACTCAAAAAGTAGACTGATATGAAAAAGATGTAATTTCTTCACCATGTATTGCATTGAAAACATGCAAAAGAGGACCAATATGACAGGGAACATAGTTGTATCAGATAACAGATGTTACAGTAGAGACAGGTGTGCATTCCCCAAAACTTCCATAGCCTGTATTCCATATTGGTAACATTATTGCAATACAAATTATCAGACCATTTCTAATGTGCAGTAGAAATAGTCTAGAAAATATCTCAGATGCTGGTCTCTACAAACTGCCCAGATATCATCACAGCTAGTCTCTGGCAATAGTTGGTAATACATTCACAGCTGTAAGAACCTGTAGAGGCTCTGCAACTCTGTTTTGTGTCCTATGTGACAAAAGAGGTATCTGCAGTGCTTTCAACCAAACTATTGTGTGTACCAGTATACAGTTTATCGACAACATGATACTGTGATACTCCCAGTAAACCTACAATATACCAGACATATCCACATTCATCAGGACATCATCCTGATGAAAATACTGCCAGTATTATGTCTGACCAGTAGGCTATACCTCCCCTAATGCATACCTATTACAATGCAGGTCTTCCTCTTCTCCTTTTGGCTCTTTTTAACAGTTGCCATGTAGCTCAAGGTATGCTACTTACTGCCACCCACCACTGGAAACAGCTGGAAACAGGGACAGGAGGGGAGAAATATTAGCCACAATTCTGTTTGTTATTAGTTTTTAACTTTTGCTGTCTTTTGAACAAGCACTTTTACATAGATAACATTGGCCGAGAAACATAGCTAGTACTGAAAACAAAGCTGAAAACTTGACAGTGTCTAACTAACAAGCTAGAACTACTACAGACTGTTTTGAAGTCATGCCAAAGACTGCAGCCTTTAACAAAACATTGCGTCGATGAAAACGTTTATCAATCGGCTAGTTTGTCATTCAAGCAACAACAACAAACGCTGACCGTAGCTGTTCATGCTTCACATGTATCACATTTTATTTAACGTTGCAGTAACTTTAATTGTAATAGACCTAAATTTAGGCCTACGTGAGAGGAACAAGTCTGGGCTAACACATTAGGAATTAGCTAACGTAGCGTTAAATAACGAGAAACTAAACTGTAAACATGTGTTTGCTCAACAAGCAATTAACCGCATTTATCAAACGTTTAATGGTGAGATGATTAAAGTTAATGTTACCTGTTAACCGATGTGTGTGGCAAGATGCCGAGACGAACAGCTGCTACCCGTTCAGAAGCAGGCTCAGGCTGCTATGTCGTCTCGCCCGTTTTGTTGGTTGCTGGTAATGTTTTCCTATTGCGACTTTTTTTCTCGTAAAGTTACGACTTTATTCTCGTAATATTACGACTTTTTTCTCGTAAAATTACGACTTTATTCTCGTAATATTACGACTTTTTTTCTCGTAAAGTTATGACTTTATTCTCGTCATTTTACGACTTTTTTCTCGTAAAATTACGACTTTATTCTCGTAATATTACGACTTTTTTTCTCGTAAAGTTATGACTTTATTCTCGTCATTTTAAGACTTTTTTCTCGTAAAATTACGACTTTATTCTCGTAATATTACGACTTTTTCTCGTAAAATTACGACTTTATTCACGTAATATTACGACTTTATTCTCGTAATATTATGACTTCATTTTCGAAATCTCAGATTTTTTTTTTCCTCAATGTGGCCCTAATACTCCCTCGTAGTTTTTTGTTTCCACACGAAAAACGAAAAAATTTAATTCAAAAAACGATCCAATTTTGTTTTTTTGCAAGTTTCTTTCTGTCATTTTTTCTTTTGAATCAAAGAGCGAAGAACGGCAGTCACGTGACCCGGAAGTAAAAGCAAACATGTCAAAATAAAAGCCAAGAAGGTAGTTTGGTCATTCTGTAAAAGTGTAACATTATTTGATGTCAAATTGTGATTGGTCAAAATCTGCCGTCACGGGCTAGATTTTTCTAAAGCCTGAAAACAGAGCCATGATGAGTAGCAGAAGTCTAGTTATCTCTCAGAACACTTGAATTACAATATGCTGAATGGTTATTATGGAATGTTTGCCAAATTATGCCAAAAAATTGTTGCATACTGCCACTTTAATAAATACATACATACACGAATGTCTTTTATCCAAAAAGTGTGTGATAAATTACAGGAGGGTCTCTACAGATGTTATACAGAACTCTAACGTAATTGACACTTTACTCTCACACCCTTACTATGGGGTGTTATTTATGTCGGCAGGTGCGAAGCACTATAGTTACTCCTTTCAACACGCCTGACACTTCCACCTAATCCTTTGCACTCCTCTAGGAAGGCTGTAGCCGAGTAGTTGTAGTTCTGTTTTCACCCAGTAGAGTGTACCATAGGACCAGTAGCCTATTTCATGCTCCCATGCTCCAGACAGGAGTCCAGTTTGAGCCAGATCCATAGAAAGGATGATTGAAGGCTGCTCTAGCTTATTTGAATAAGATTATTTCACAGTTATTAAGCAGTGAATATGTTCACAATGCTCTATGATCTAGCTCTCAAAAGACACAAAGATACACAATCCTTTTTGTTATTTCTCCAGGCATGGGCAATGCAGAACCTGGCAAATTCCGATTAAGATAATGTATTGAATTTTTTTAATTATTTTTTGTGATGTACTATTTAGTTTTGCAGCATGAATTAAGAGCCTAATTAATCATATATGGAAATCGCCTTTGTGGTCCTTTCCAGCAGAGGTCCCCACCTCACGCTACCAAATTACTGTTCACCGTTTCAGAGTAGGCTACCAAATAACTTCACATTCTACAACATTATCAAGCTAATGTTCAGTTTCATAGCTGTTGTTCATTGTTGACTACATTACGTAGCCTACACAACCTATGGAATTTATCAGTCCTGTGACATTATATAGTCAACAAATCAATCTGCCAACGTGGTATTGATCAGATGATATTGAGGGGCCGTCAGCTTTTCAATTTAGTTTGGAATATCAGTATATGGTATCAGTGAAGTCAGTGCATTTTAAGAGTAGGCCTTCTGTGACGTTACCCACCGTAGATGTCAGAGGTCATCACTCCTCAATCCCCAAGGTTTTTTGTTTTTTTTTCAAAAAGTTCAGCAGTCAAATTTTCAATTTTGATGCATTTATAGATGAAAAGTCAAGTCAATAATCATGGTCAATGATAAATAAGTATGGTTGATCAGCATGTTTGCCAACCTTCAGACATCATAGTCTAAAATGATGACTAATAAGCCTGAGTTCACTTAAAAACTGAAATTGTAAAGGACTCTTAAATGTGTATTAAGGTCCGTTTATAAGGTAACTTATAGCTTTTATTTTGATAGTCACCTTTTTTATATTATGTGACCTTTATTTTGACGCCACCTCCTGGCGGAAGAAGGATACTGCTACGGAGATTCACTGAAGGATGGAAAGCATGCAACTTTCGCTGCTATATTGTCAACATAATCTGTTAATTAAGCGCCTAGCCAGTACGGGAACAAGGTATTGTGTGTTTAATATGTTTTCTGATTATATGCAGTAACATTATGTGAATTAGGCGGACGCATTTACAGTGTGTGTGTGTTTATCTGTGTCGTCATTTTGACTGTCTTGCTAACATTAGCTTTTCATTGACGTCGCTGTTATGCTAGCTTTTCATGTGCACATACTAGGCTTAATGTTTGATTAATGCTAATATGTATGGCAAATACAGTATATGGATAAGGTTTCAAATGTTTATATTTTTGTAAGAGCTCATTTTATTTTATTTATCTGTCCTTTAGCTCTTACGGTGTTTAAGGAAGAAAGGTGTTTTCTGAAGGAAGGTTATTACAGAAAGCAAAGTAAATTTGTGTTCAAAATATGGCTGTCGGCTGAACATAAATAAAAGGCTTCTGAACACATCAGTACGCTTAAACCATTGTCTGGCTGAGGTCCGCTACAGTAAGAGCTTGACCCTCATCGATCCTGACGACATCTTGTATCAACGACGGGCCACAACGGAGGGTCTTCACAGCGTGCCAGCTGCTGCTACACAGCCACAAGCTGTCCAAGTGGATTCATGGAGCAACACATGGTACTATGAGAGCCGCCTGATCTACTCTGCAATTCAGTTTCGATGCAATGGTCAAGTACAGTAATATTCACTGACATTGATACAGAACTGTGAGTATTACAATATTTTACAGTCTTTGATATGGCCATCAAGGTGAGCCAGGGATGAACAGTTTCTTGGACTAAACCAGTGAACATTTAATACTCAGTTCAACTACAGCAAAATCAAAGGACCCTTTGTTACACCGACAAATTCTCACAAGATCAATGGACTATTCATAATTAAGGACATTAGACACTTTTTGGACTCTATATTTCAAGTGCTTTGAGAATTGTGTTTACTGTGTATTTACACTGTTATATACATTTACTTAAGTGTTTCTACATTAATGCATCTGTGCTAGTTGATTTTCTACTAATGCTCTGCTATCCATATGTTTATGCTGTTTATTGCAAAGGTTTATTATATCTGAGTTTAACAGTTTTCTTCTATCTTAAGAATCTCATCATTTAGGTTGATAATGGCAGATGCAATTAGTGAGGGGGAGTTGGAGGAGCAGACGGCTGGTTTGCAGTGTGAACTTCAAGAATTGCAGAATGAGCTCCACACAGTGGAAGACACAACTGATGAGCCACTTCAAGGTCCCCGACGCTCTGAACATACACGGCACACTACAGAAAAAATGCAAGCACTTCAATGTGAAGAGGCCAAGAAAAGGGAGAAAAAGCTGCTCTCCATGTATGAGAAATGGAAGGTTCTTGTACGCAAAACACGAGATCAACTGAAGGTGTACATGCCAGAGAGTCAGCTCTGGCCTCTCATCGAAGAACTCAAGAAAAGTAAGGAAAACATAATGAGCATGTATTGTAGCATTCGAGATCTCGCAATACCTTCCATTGACATAAGAAGACGGATTGACACATGTGAATCAGTAACCACAGAAATCGTCACCATTACCACTGCCTACAGCAGAACACTAGACCAGGAAGGTGAGTTTAATGAGGAACAGGAAAGACGCCGCCTTCATTATCTGCTCCACCATGACTTTGCAAGGTCTGTCTATGGATCTTCTGCTTCCTTGACAAGTCACAGTAAGTCCGACCATCACTCAGTGATTTCATCTATGGCGGCCAAACGTGCCGATGCAGCAGCTGAACTGGCTGCGAAGGAAGCGGAGTATGAGATGATGCCAGAAGAGAAAGACAAAGGGAACTGATACGAGAATTAGAGAAACAACAACGGAAAGCTATGGAGGCACAAAAACGTGAATTGGAGCGCCTACAGGCAGAGAAGGAATTGAGGGCAGCTCAAGCTAAGCTGAATGTCTACGACAAGGAGACGAGACGCGAAGTTCCTGCCCACATTAACGATGAAAGGAACAAGGAAGCAAAAAACATGCCTATATCTGCAGTACCTCCATCCCATGTTGCAACACACTCCAATGCTGACATTTCCGCTCTCGCTCAGGTCTTTCAAGACGGCATAGCTTTAAATAGGCTCCCTGTTCCAGAGCCATTTGTCTTCAATGGTGATCCAATACAGTTCATTGAATGGAAAGCAGCGTTTACCTCACTCGTAGACCAAAGGTCAATCGCTCCAGCTGGAAAACTCTTCTATCTGAAGAAATATGTTGGTGGCCAAGCACGCCAAGTTCTAGATGGCACCTTCTACCGAAACGACAATGATGCCTACCAAGATGCCTGGAATAGACTGAATAGTCGCTATGGCCAGCCATTCACCATTTAGAGAGCATTCTGAGAGAAACTCACCAATTGGCCAAAGATTCGACCTAAGGACGCTGAAGGACTCAGAAAATTCTCAGATTTTCTGAACATCTGCCAAGATGCCATGCCTCATGTCAAGGGTCTCGACATATTAAATGACTCTGAAGAGAATCAGAAGCTCATTCATAAGTTACCAGACTAGGCAGCTTCTCGCTGGAACCGACAAGTCACGCAAAGGCTGAACGAGAGAAGAATTTCCAAGTTTCAAGGACTTTGCCAGATTCATGTCAACTGAAGCTGAGATTGCCTGCAATCCAATTACGTCATTTCATGCTCTTCATTCATCAGACTTTGGCATAGAGAAAAGAAATTTCAGAGACACGAAGAGAAACAAGGCCAGCGTTCTCACCACTCAAACAGTTACAGACAACGAAAGCCAAAGGTCAGACCAGAGAAAGGTCAAGTTACCATGTATTTTGTGCCAAGACAATAGACACCAGCTTAATACATGTTCCAAGTTCACCGAGATGCTGTTGAACGAACGACGGAACTATGTAAAGGAGAAAAAACTCTGCTATGGATGCCTAAAACCTGGCCACAACGCAATAGACTGTCGTTATCGTCACTTCTGTAACACCTGCAAAGGAAAGCATCCTACAGCTCTCCATGACGACAACTACAGAAAGGAAAGGCCTTCAGGGACAAATCAAAGTGCTGCTGCCATGTCTCTCAGTGTAGCAGGCGAAGGCTCATCTAGTACATCGATGGTGGTACCAGTGTGGGTGTCATCTATAAACAATCCAACCGCTGAGAAACTTGTCTATGCTCTACTCGATACACAAAGCGACACGACTTTAATCGACCAAGAAGTGAGCGACAGTCTTACTGCTGACAAGCATCCAGTGAAGCTGAAGCTGACCACCTTGAGTGGAAAGGACACACTTGTCACAAGTGAGAGAGTTTCTGGCCTTTGTGTAAGGGGATACAGTTCTGCCATTCAAATCAATTTACCAGCTGTTTATACGAAGGACTACATACCGGTGAACCGGGCTCACATTCCAACTTGTGAGACGGCTAAACAATGGAGTCATCTCAAAGGAATCACAGGTGAAATCCAACCACTGAAGGACTGTGAAGTAGGCCTTTTGATAGGCTACAACTGCTCCAGATAAATGGCACCGAGGCAAGTAATTCTAGGAGGAAACGAGGAACCCTATGCTGTACGGACGGATTTAGGATGGAGTATTGTAGGGCGCTCATCACAAGGCAATGATTCGCTTAACACAAGAAGTCTGTGTCACAGAGTCTCTGTTAAGGAAATGCCTCCATTAACTCCTGCTGATGCTATTCGAATCCTGGAATCTGACTTCAAGGATGGCGGCAACGACAGCAAAACAGTGTCACAAGATGACATCACATTCCTAATCAAGCTAGATAAAGGCATACGGAAGAATACACATGGCCATTATGACATGCCTCTTCCGTTCAAAAACAGACCCAGCTTGCCTGACAACAAAAACTCAGCCATGGTACGCCTCAATCACCTAAAAAGGAAATTGCAAAGGGACGGAAGGTATAAGGAGCAATATGTCCAGTTCATGGAGGAAGTCATTGAAAAGGGAGAGGCAGAGCAGATTGAAGATGGAGGGAGTGAAGGTGAGAGATGGTACATTCCGCATCATGGTGTTCGTCATGCAAAGAAGCCAGATAAACTTTGTGTGGTGTTCGATTGCTCAGCCAGATACAAGGGAACCAGCTTGAATGACCACCTCCTCTCTGGACCTGACATGTTGAACAGTCTCAGCGGAGTTCTCATCCGATTTCGACAGCACCCTGTTGCACTGATGTGCGACATTGAAAAAATGTTTCATCAGTTCTATGTCGATGAAGCTGATCGCAACTATCTGCGCTTTCTTTGGTGGAAGCAAGGAGACCTGAACTCAAAGCCTAGCGAGTTCCGTATGAAGGTGCATCTGTTCGGCGCAGCCTCCTCTCCTGGATGGAGAGGAGGCTGAGTGCAAACTACGGGCTGAAGCATCTAGCTAAGGAGAATAGCAAACTCTCCCCTCAAGGCTCATTGTTTATCATGAGGGACTTCTACGTAGACGACGGAGTCACAAGTGTTGAAAGCACTGATGATGCTATTAAGCTTGTAAGAGAAGCACGTGAACTCTGTGCCATGGGCGGTCTACGTCTACACAAATTCGTATCAAACAACCGAGAAGTCCTAGAGAGTTTACCACCCTCCGAGCGAGCAACCGAGGGGAAGAATATGGACCTAGCTTTCAACGATCAGCCACTTGAGAGAGCTCTCGGGATTCAATGGGATGTGGAGCCTGACTGCCTCCAGCTTAATGTCAGCTTCAAAGCTCAGCCTGCAACACGCCGTGGCATTCTGGCTACAGTGGCCCTCTCGGGTTTGTGGCGCCATTCCTGCTAAAAGGGAAGATCATTCTTCAGGAGATGTGTAGGCGTGGCACAGGCTGGGATGATTCTCTCACCGACGAGCTTCGTCCAAAATGGGAACAGTGGATAAGTGATCTGGCTCATTTGGATAAGGTCACCCTACCCCGCACTTATGCACCTGCTGGATTTGGAAGGGTCTTTAAGACAGAGCTGCATAATTTCTCAGATGCCAGCATGAACGGTTATGGTCAGTGTTCATACCTTAGACTTCAGAACGAAGAGGGAGATGTTCACTGCACCCTAATGGTTGAAAAATCCCGCGTCTCACCAACCAAAGTCACAACCATTCCAAGATTGGAATTGACAGCTGCAGTTGTTTCTGTGAAGATGAGCAACATGCTAAAAGAAGAGTTTGGATCTACTGACGCTGAAGAGTTCTTCTGGACCGACTCCAAAGTGGTCTTAGGTTACATCAAAAACTAAGCACACCGTTTCCACACCTTTGTGGCTAACCGTCTTCAGAAGATTCAGCTGTACGTCAAATCAAGTCTGATCAGGGAAGCAACTTCGTTGGAGCCAAAAATGAACTCAAAGAAGCTTTAAAGGAAGTTAATGCAGACCGGCTGGCTGCATTTCTTGCAGAGAAACAATGCGACTTCAGCATGAACGCACCCTATTCAAGCCACGTCGGAGGGGTGTGGGAAAGACAGATTAGGACTGTGAGAAGCATCCTGAGGCACACACTTAGCCTTTCCTGTGGTAGGCTGGATGATGCCTCGCTACGAGCCTTCCTTTATGAGGCAATGGCAATCGTCAACAGTCGTCCAGTGACCGTTGACAATCTCAGTGATCCCCATAGTCTCGAGCCACTCACCCCTAATCATCTTCTGACTATGAAGTCTGTCAAGGCCTTACCTCCTCCAGGTGAATTCGTCCGAGAAGACATGTTTGGCCGGAAGAGGTGGCGACATGTTCAATACCTGGCGGAACAGTTTTGGAGTCGATGGCGAAAGGAATACCTTGCCAACATTGCTCTCAGACAACGTTGGCATAGCCCAAAAAGAAATCTTCAAGTTGGAGATATTGTCATGATGAAAGAAGATGATGTGCACAGGAATGAGTGGAGACTGGGTAGAGTTTCAGGGACCACTACTGACAAGGACGGACTAGTAAGGAGAGTTAAAGTCTGCCTCGGTGACAGGAAGCTTGGCAAGAAAAGTGAGCGTCTCCACAAGATGTCAAAAGTCGAGTGCCCAGTCCAGAAGCTGGTCCTGCTGCTTGAGACTTGCTAAGTCTGCCTCCCCCTCCCTATAGTTCATAATACCCTCTTCTTAATCTTTTATTGCTAATAAAGGTTTTCCAATTTTAGCACGCTACCTGTGCTCCTTTAAAGGGAAAGGTCGTTTTCAGTTATAAATCATTCATGCTTAAAACAACTGTATACTGTTCTATTATGCACTCAGGATTGGTGGGAGTGTAAAGGACTCTTAAATGTGTATTAAGGTCCGTTTATAAGGTAACTACTTTCTACAAGATTTTATTTTGATAGTCACCTTTTTTATATTATGTGACCTTTATTTTGACGCCACCTCCTGGCGGAAGAAGGATACTGCTACGGAGATTCACTGAAGGAAGGAAAGCATGCAACTTTCGCTGCTATATTGTCAACATAATCTGTTAATTAAGCGCCTAGCCAGTACGGGAACAAGGTATTGTGTGTTTAATATGTTTTCTGATTATATGCAGTAACATTATGTGATTTAGGCGGACGCATTTACAGTGTGTGTGTGTTTATTTGTGTCGTCATTTTGACTGTCTTGCTAACATTAGCTTTTCATTGAAGTCGCTGTTATGCTAGCTTTCTAGCTTTTCATGTGCACATACTAGGCTTAATGATTGATTAATGCTAATATGTATGGCAAATACAGTATATGGATAAGGTTCGTAATGTTTATATTTTTGTAAGAGCTCATTTTATTTTATTTATCTGTCCTTTAGCTCTTACGGTGTTTAAGGAAGAAAGGTGTTTTCTGAAGGAAGGATATTACAGAAAGCAAAGTAAATTTGTGTTCAAAATATGGCTGTCGAACATAAATAAAAGGCTTCTGAACACATTAGTTCGCTTAAACCATTGTCTGGCTGAGGTCCGCTACAGAAATCACTAATTTACTGTATTCTGTTTGGTAGTTTATGCTGCTTTTCAATCATTTCTAGCCTATTTGGTAGTATATGTAATTGAATTAATTTGTTTGACATCATGATAATGCTGATTTTTCAACCAGCGATTATGACATTAATGCCAGCTAGACAGAAGAAAGCCCTGTCTGTCATGAAAATAGTACTGTACTGAAGGCCTTTCCTTTACTCTGGTGACTTTTTACAGCCATCTGAAGACAGCAGGTATCTGTTAAATCTGCAGTATCTGGAGTGATGATGTCACTGCTAAGCTACAATAACATTTTGTTCAACCAGCGTCAGACTGTTGTAAAATAACCACAGAACGCCTCCATGTTTATGTGCACATCAAACATGTCGTTTTGATTAGTTATTCTACACAGTTTGTTCTGCACATCAACAGGCGTGTTGGATACGTGTCACAAATGTGTGAGGTTCTTATTTTGATACCAGCAGTTAAAGGTGTTTCCACTGTTAAGGAGGACCAAAAGCAGCATAAACAGTTTAAAAGATTTATTTAAACTAATAAAACTATCCCAATAAAACAGATAAAAGATAAGATAAAACAGTGGCAATTGAGATAAAACTACAATGAATGTCCTTAAAATGGGGGTACTACAGTCCAACGGCACAGCGGGCAATAAACAGTTAAGAAAGGGGAGAGTTTAAGTCCCAGTTCATCAAGAGGGGGAGGGGGGTCCTGAGGCCGTCGGCTCCTCTGCTCCGGCCCTGCAGCTCCTCGTCCGTCGTTGACGCTACAGAGAGAAAAAGGGAACCTCAGTGGCCGGTGCACACAATATAGCAGCTCACACGCACACAGCAGAGTGGATTGCTTGGTTCACTTTCCTTTACTTATCGTATATTAGGCGTTGAACAAAGTCTTTTCACTTCCACCTGGCTCGTCCCGCAGTGGTTCGTCTGTTACTTCTTCCCGGCCGCCCTCTCGCTCTGTCGGCCCGTTTTCTTCCGGCAAAACGTGCTGGTGAAGCTTTCTCCGTCCCACACTTCACACTCGTGTGTCCAGCTCCGCGTCCTCACTCCCTCGTGTCTGCCGATTCTCTCTCTTTGTCCGACCCCCGTGCACCTGTCCACAATCAACTTAAAAAACACACAGCGTCTCTGTCCGCCAATCCGGGCTGTGCGAAGCAGTTTGTGACAGATGTCTCTCATCAGTTAATCAGCTTGTATCAACTGTATCTCTTCTGTGACATACGGACACATGTATGTATATAACAAAAATCTGGACGTTTCAGGGAAGATAGAGTGATGACTTCTGTATCACTTAATACATCTGATGTGATTTTATTTCAAAATAGCCTACCAACACAGGCAAACAACATTGTTCCTTTATCACTTTGGGGTACTTAAAACACCTATGGAGACATCTGTGCATTTCATTCAGAACAAAGGTCCAGGGGACAGCTATTGTCATGGATACTGTCGTCCTCTGAAGACTGTCTGTCGTTCACCTCACCAGCAAACTTCATTGGCCTGCTGGACGCTCGTTTATACCCTTGTTGCTCTGCTTGCCATCGGTGAACAGCATTCACTCATTCATCCATAGATGTCACATAGATCGGTGGACAGCATTCACTCATTCATCCATAGATGTCACATAGATCGTGGACAGCATTCACTCATTCATCCATAGATGTCACATAGATCGGTGGACAGCATTCACTCATTCATCCATAGATGTCACATAGATCGGTGGACAGCATTCACTCATTCATCCATAGATGTCACTCACTTGTTTCAGTGTGACCACATGTTGACAATTTTGAGGTCATTGAAATGCTTAAAGGCCGTGTAAAGGAAATTCAGAGTTTTGTTTCTAAACACATTATAAATGTTGGAATATAATGTCTGAAAACATGTGCAAAGGCTGTGAAAATTTTCGTACTGGATTGTGGAGTTAGACTGTAAAACTGTTTTTGGCCACCTCTGTGTTCAGGATTTTGTAGGCGGGGCTAAATACCCCCTCGATGACGCGCCAAAGAGACCCTTAACGTAGCTCCGCCCATCTTCACAAACCTCAAAGCCAAATAGAAACACGGACTAATGATATAAGTTATATTGGCTAGCTCAGTCTTAGAACATGTGCCTCATGTTAATATGATCGTGTGTTCAAATCCCACTTTAACCGTTGGCATTTTTCATCACTGTTTTTGTTCTGTATTGTATTTTTATGATTGTAATCCATCCCATCAACTATGTATATTTATTCCGGGCGGGGGGCGCTGTAAAGCTCCGCAGCCGCGAGCCACCCGAGCCCCGTGCCTTTCCAAGCCGACCGACCGCCTCGGATGAAATGCGCCCGGCGGAGGCCAGCCAGCGCCGGGGAGAGGAGATCCCCGAGGGGATCCTCCCACACCGAGCGGCCGTTCCTAACCGAGTTGAATCACCCGGGGAAATGCGCGACGGGAGCCGTTACCGGCTCACAACGTCTACGGGCTGAGCCCATGGATGAATTAAAAGGCTGAGCCTCGATCAGAAGGACTCAGGCCACATTTCCCCAATCCGCCCGTCGGACGGCGATCATGGATGTATTAAAAGAAAAAAAAGGCGATTCGGCGCTGGGCTCTTCCCTCTTCGCTCGCCGCTGTGTTGTTTCAGCCGTGGATGTATTTAGAGAGGTGTCAGGTTTCAGCGCCCTCAATGGCCACGCCCCCAGCGTCTCAGAGCAGAGAATACTGAGGATTTTTACATGATTTTGAAAGCTAATTTTATATACTTGGCGATTTTTTTAATCATTCAAATTTGGCTCGGTGGTTAGTAACACATTTTTCTGTGGTGTGATAAACCCAGAATGTATATTTATTTTTGCTTTACACAGACTTTAAAGTCTTCTCCCTGGCACTTGTGTTCGAGCAGCATCACAGCTCCTCAAGGTGCAAGGTTACCATTTTTCAGCTCTGTGCATGGCTTCCTTTCATTCATCCATGCATACATGGATGCATGGATGGATGCGTTTCGTTTATGGTATTGAGAGTGAGGCATGTCACATGTGTATGTAGCAGTGCAGCTCGAGTTGACTTCCTGAACTACCTCGCAGGCGTCGCTCCATTTTAGTGATGAACACTAGAGTTTCACATGAAATTTAGCTCAGAATTAAGATTTGATGCTTGGAGGCCAATTCTTATGTGAAATCTAATAAACCTATGCTCCCTTTCATAATAATTCTGTTTTGGATGTTTTCAATACAGTCAATGCATGTGTTTCTGTGAAGAAATGACATCTTTTCATATCAGTCTACTTTTTGAATATTTCTTGAATAGTATTGCGTTTCTGGGTGGTATAGGAGTGAAAGACACTTTAAGCTAGTTTAGTGATGAACACTAGAGTTTCACATGAAATTGAGCTCAGAAGGAAGATTTGATGCTTGGAGGCCAATTCTTATGTGAAATCTGATAAAGCTATGTTCCCTGTCATATTCATCCTCTTTTGCATGTTTTCAATACAGTACATGTGTTTCTGTGAAGAAATGACATCTGTTTCATATCATTCTACTTTTTGTGTGTTTCTTGAGTAGAAATGAGGTTTCTGGGTTGTTTAGGGAGAGGAAGACACTTTAATTTAGTTTATTGATGAACACTAGAGCTTCACATGAAATTGAGCTCAGAATGGATATTTGATGCTTGGAGGCTAATTCTTATGTGAAATGTGTTAAAACTATGTTCCCTGTCGTAGTCACCCTCTTTTGCATGTTTTCAATGCAATACATGTATTTAGAATGACATCTTCTTCCTATGTCAACTTTTTGAGTGTTTTTTTAGTAGAAATGCGTCTCTGGGTGGTTTTGGGAGAGAAAGACACTTTAAGTTCATCAATAAACTAGCTTAAGTGTCTCTCTCTCCCAAAACCACCCTGAAACGCATTTCTCAAGACTTTTGTTGGAGGTATCATTGAACTCAGCAGATACTTCCTTTTTCATTGGTAATGTTATCCCCACCTCCTTCACGCAAGTGAAGTAAGTACCCCTTACTTCCAGTGCCCTTTCTTGAACCACGCACATCTTCAAGCTTGGCTTTCATTTTGATCTCAACTACACACCTGTAAAAATGTGTGACTGCATCTTGCACGGTTATGACGCTATCTCGGTGACAAAATCTGTCCAGAAATATAAACAGGCTCAAGTACTCAAAATGACTTCTATGGTAGTTCCCGCTACAGTAGGTGTGTCCAGGACCACATTTTGCCCTAATGACACATACAGTAGCAACAACCCCACCTCGGTTGCCAAATAAAGCTGAACACATGAGTTACACCTACAGCTGTCACAAGTCTGAAGTTATTCTGCTATGTCATTTTGGGAAGTTCTACATTTAAAAGAACATACAATCCCCTCATGATCACTGAAATAGGTTGGCAACACTATTGATTCTACATCATATTGTGTTGTCTTCACATACACATGGTCAATTAAAGCTGAAGTAGGCGAGATTGGAGCATATATAATTAAAAAATGTTATTTTTATAAAACGTCGCTATATCCTGACAGTAGTACATGAAACAGATAACCTGAAAAAAATCATGTTCCTCTGTGTCCTACTGTGTCCTCCGGTGCTCCTAACGGCATCTGAAAGATTTCACTTACCGGAGGAAAACAACCAGTCAGAGCTGATCTGAGGTCCGCTGTCCAGCTGCCGTCTATGAGAGCCGGCTGCCGATCACTCGCGAACTGCGACCAAACGGTCAAACTAGGCCGCGCTGATCAAATATGAATCACTATCATGTTACTGTAATGCCTATTTCTCACCTCAAATGTTTTCAGAATCATCTTGTAGTGTGTAGTGTGGTTAAATGAGAAAGTTTGTGACGCCGCCGCCATTGTAAAATCTGGTAAAGGAACGCCAAGTTCCGCTCAGATGACCAGAGCACAGCCAATAGGAGTGCTCTCTCTCTCTGAAATGACCTGTGATTGGTCAAAGTCTGCCGTCACGGGCTAGATTTTCTAAAGTCTGAAAACAGAGCCATGATGAGGTGCAGAAGTCTAGTTATCTCTCAGAACACTTGAATTACAATATGCTGAAAGATTATTATGGAATCTTTGCCCAATGATGCCAAAAATATACTGCCTACTGCAACTTTTAGGTCCCAATACTCTGTTGTGGGTTGAGTGACAAGCTGAACTTAACCTTTGTCTGTTATAAATTTGGAGATTGTGCATGATTTTAAGATGTTGTCACTGAAATCTCCCATGACAGCAATTGTGTTACATATTGGATCTAGCCAATCAAGTAACTTGCCTAGATATTCTTTAAACAAAGAGATAGGATAAGATGGTGGTCTATAAATGACTGCTATAACTATGTTGTAAGTCACACAGTTGTACCCTAAACATTCAAAATTTGCATCTGGTACTTTAAGTATGTTGTATGTCAAACTATCTGCACTATACATGCCAACACCACCATGTTGTTGGCCTTGCAAAGCAACCAATGTGGGTTTTTTGCTGCTGTATGATGAACTTCGAAGACGACTATCAAAACTATAACCACTGATGTTTACAGAGTCAAATGAGGAAGTAGCAGGTAGCCATGTTTCTGTAACAGAAATACAGTTAAGCTGCAAATGCTGCGTACACAATGCCAAATCTGATACATGTCGAGTCAAATTTTGCACATTCATCAAAAACACTGTAAAACCATGTGTATTCAATTTGTGCCTTGTTATATATTCAACCAAGAATGGTGCCATACTCTGAAGTGCATCCTTAATGTCATCCTTACAATATATGGTTTTATCCTCAAACTCTTGAATAACCAACCCTGACAAACTTCTAACACGACTTAATGCCAAATAAGCTTGTCCTGCAGAAAAGATTTTTTTAAGACACACCACAGCGCTATCAACAGTAAAGCCTTGTACTTTATGTACAGTACAGGCCCAAGCAAGTTTTAGTGGAAATTGCCAGCGCAATCCACCTTTATTAGTAACCCTTTCCTCTTCTGGTTCAATACCTGTAGAACCCATTACAACTACTGCAGAATTAGCAGAGCGTTTCCTCCTCTGTGCACCCACTTCATTGTCATCAAATTTGACAAACACAGTTTGAGGAAACTTATTATTATTGTTGCCATAAACTATATGTGTTACACTGCCACATACCCCATTAAGCAGACCATCCACTACATCTACATTTTTACATAACATCTTTTTGCCGAACGATAGTTTTTAATTCTACAACCTTAAATAGGCTAGACCACAAATCAACACCTACATCATCCACATACAGGGGTTTCCCTTTTACTGGAGGCAACTGGAAAAAATCTCCAACAGCAATGACACTAACATTTCTAAACGGGGAATAATCACCAGATTGCTTAATCTGTCGTAATCTTCCATGGATATAAGACAACAATTTATGATCAACCATGGAGATTTCATCAATTATCAAAATCTGCAAGCTACCATATTTAGCACGTAAAGAATTAAGCTTCTCTTCACCCAATGGCGTGTAAGGTAAGCGTACATCTTTCCCAATGCTAAATGTGTTGTGAATAGTAGCTGCATGTAAATTATATGCAGCTATCCCTGTACACTCTAAAAAAAAAATACAATGGCTCAACTTAAAAAAATTAAGATAACAATTTGCATGCATCTTTTTAAGTAGTTCCAACTTTGGCATTATTGAGTAAATCCTATGACTCTTTTGTAGTCTGATTAACCCAATTAAAGCTGGGGTCTGCGATCTTGGAAAACTACCATAATTTGAAAGTCGCATCGCCTCAGGAGCTCCGTCTAAGCCCCCCCCTCCCCTCGAAACTCCTTATAAGGCAACGCCCCCCACACACATGCACGAGCACCGCCGCATCATAACTACTTCACATTTTTCGTAGCTATTTCATCACTAAATTCACTTCTGAAAAATGTTGAGGCGAGAAATCAACGGTGTAGATTTAGAATATTGACAGTTTTACGATGTTAGATGGCGAATCAAACATTTTCTCCACTGTTGTCGGAGTTTAGAAGCTCCACAAACTGCCGGCACAGCTAGCTAGCTGCTGCCGGGATCGCCACCTCTCCACCCGGGCATTCACTCACACAGACCCCGCTATGAGCTGGAGCTCTCTCAAGAGACCGGTCTCGTAGACGAGGGGCTTTTATTTCCTTGTTGACGGAGAGGGGGGGGCAGCAGCTCGCCGGAGAGCCACAGAGCAGCAGAGAGGGGAGGGAAAGAGAGAGATACCTGCTGAGACAACACGACCCTTTTTAACATTACTCTAATATCTGGAGGGAGATCAGTCCACTCGTTTGTTGCTGTAACTGAAAAAGCAGTTTGAGTAACGTAAATTTTGTTCGGCAATGTTTTCTATCCGCCGTCTCCCCTCGTTGATAATCCTGTTTGTCTGACTTCACTTTGAGCTGTTAGAATAAATAGTTTAAATCTGCAGTATCTTATAAAGTAAACTAACAGAACATAAACAACTAAATCAAAGTTGTATTTTTCGATAATATGGTAATAGTGGTACGAGTTCGTTCTCGTTGTCCGGTGTTTTAAGAGCTGAGTTTTCTCTTCCACTCTCCAGTGAACGTGCGGCGGACACGCGCTTTGAGTTCACGCTGGTGCACGCTGAGGCTAGAGTACGAGCAGGGAGGCAGGGAGGCATCTGATTGGTTCCTTACACCCGGGACCATTTTTACTGACTGGTAGACGTTTTTACAGGATTACAGCAGCTACAGATGACGGATCTTTTCCGGTCTTTTTTCAGTGCTCATAAGAAACGGATTGCTGTCGGGGTGTAAAGACCATTTCAACCAATATAACAAAAAGTGTATACTGGATAAATCGCAGACCCCATCTTTAATTAAGTACAACCAACATGATTTGCTTTGACCTCTAAAGGCTTAATTAAAGATAGGGTCGACGATGTTGGAAAGCTAGCATAATTTGATGAAGCATCACCTCGGGAGCTCCGTCTAAAGCCATCCCCTCCCCTCGGGGCTCGTTCCAAGGCAACGCACCCCACACACATGCACGAGCACCGCCGCATCGTAACTTCTTCACAGACACAGAGCGGAAAGGACCTCAACTCAACAACGCTACCTCATGACAAGTAACCGCGGTAGTGCTACTTTTGGCTGAGTTTTCACTTCCATTCTCCAGTAAACGTGCGGCGGCGACGCGCTTTGAGTTCAGGCTGGTGCATCCCAAGGGTAGAGTACGAGCAGGGGGGCAGGGAGGCATCTCATTGGTTCTTTCAAAGTGGACCTCGAGGCAGTGAGTGGTAGACGTTTTTACAGGATTACAGCAGCTCTTTTCCGGTCCTTTTTCAGAGCTCATAAGTAATCGATCGCTGTCGGGATGTAAAGACCATTTCAACCAATATAACAAGTAGTGTATACTGGATAACATCGTCAACCCTGCCTTTAAGTTCAACCAACTTGATTTGCTTTGACCTCTAAAGGCTTAATTAAGTTCAACCAACTTAATATTAATCCAAACATTGTGGTGATATTAAGTTGTCAAATTACTTTATTTAAGCTACTCTTACTTATTTATTTTAACTCCATCCTACTCAAAAACGTCCATGCAAATTGTTCCCTTAATTTTTTTGAGTATTAGTAAATCATTTCACTTAAGTCAAAATAAATAACATATTTCAGTTCCAGTTTTTATGATCAAACAGTTTATTTTAGACTTTTTAAACACTTTTTGTCACATTAGTTTCTCTTAACCATGAACATTTTTTATACCATGGTGTGTGCACAAAACCATGTCCAATGTTCCTCATTCCAAATGAGATCAGGACAGTAACCAAAACTTTCAACAGGAAACAATCGGTCAAACGATCTCCTGAAATGTATCCAGCTCTTCACTCACAACTTTGTACTTCAAAAATAGAAATAATACAAACATCAGAACTGAATTTAAACAACATACACTCAATTACCAGTTTATTGGTTACACCTGGCTTAAACTAATGCAGTTTATCACAAAAATCCTCCATTAAATCCACCCTTCATGAAGGTTAATCATGGTCAGAGAGGTGTTGACCCAACATCATGGTCATCAGTATTTTGTGCTTGTAAAATTGTATTGCATTATACTGATGTCAGGCCCTCTGCCTCATCCTAGCCAGTAGGCTCTCTCTCTCTCTCTCTGTGTGTGCTGTGCTGATGATCCCCTGACCAAGAGACTCTTCACAAATTAAGTATTGTAAATAATTCTTCATTGGATCGTTACCTGCCTCAGTCTCTGTGTTCTGCACTTGGGTTCAATAAATTTGCCACGTCTAACAGTACGATCTGGCCAGCAACATGAACCCAGCAGACACAGACTCTGAAGATCCCTTAGACTATTCCTTAGTCAAAAATGCCCTCTCAAGTCAGGGCAACCTTCTGGGGCAGCATGAGCAAGTTTTAAGAGCCCTTACTGACAACAATCAGGCCATGTTAAATCAGATCGGTCTCCTCTCCAATCAAGTGACGGCTCTCACAGCTCAACTCTCCTAGGCCACAACTCAGCCCACTCCCCCCTCCACCTCAGTCTCCATCTCCCGCAGCAGCTGGTCCAGGTTCAAACCCCACCCATGCTCTTCGTGAGCCTTTCGTTTCTGCCTCTGAACGTTATGATGGAGATCTTGGCTCCTGCAGAGCTTTTCTGACTCAGTGTTCATTAGTGTTCGAACAGCAGCCCCTTTCTTATGCCACTGACCGCTCCCGCATAGCTTATCTATTCAACTCCATGACGGGATCTGCTCGTGCCATGGGATCTGTAGTGTGGGAGAGCCAGTCAGCCCTGTGTTTTTCCTATGATGCCTTCATCACAGACATGCAGAAAGTTTTTGACCACCAAGTTCGAGGTAAAGACGCTGCTAAACGTCTGCTCTCTCTCCGACAGGGATCTCGCAGTGTTGCTGAGCTAGCAGTTGATTTTCGAACCCTGGCTGCTGTGAGTGGATGGAACGATGAAGCTTTGCAGGGGGCTTTTCAGAACGCTTTAAATGATGTTATTAAAGATTAAGATTGTTATTAAAGCAGTGTATACTGGATAACATCGTCAACCCTGCCTTTAAGTTCAACCAACTTGATTTGCTTTGACCTCTAAAGGCTTAATTAAGTTCAACCAACTTAATATTAATCCAAACATTGTGGTGATATTAAGTTGTCAAATTACTTTATTTAAGCTACTCTTACTTATTTATTTTAACTCCATCCTACTCAAAAACGTCCATGCAAATTGTCCCTTAATTTTTATGAGTATTAGTAAATCATTTCACTTAAGTCAAAATAAATAACATATTTCAGTTCCAGTTTTTATGATCAAACAGTTTATTTTAGACTTTTTAAACACTTTTTGTCACACTAGTTTCTCTTAACCATGAACATTTTTTATACCATGGTGTGTGCACAAAACCATGTCCAATGTTCCTCATTCCAATTGAGATCAGAACAGTAACCAAAACTTTCACCAGTAAACAATCAGTCAAACGATCTCCTGAAATGTATCCAGCTCTTCACTCACGACTTTGTACTTCAAAAATAGAAATAATACAAATATCAGAACTGAATTTAAACAACATACACTCAATTACCAGTTTATTGGATACACCTGGCTTAAACTAATGCAGTTTATCACAACAATCCTCCAATAAATCCACCCTTCATGAAGGTTAATCATGGTCAGAGAGGTGTTGACTCAACATCATGGTCATCAGTATTTTGTGCTTGTAAAATTGTATTGCATTATACTGATGTCAGGCTCTCTCTCTCTCTCTCTCTGTGTGTGTGTGTGCTGTTCTTGATTGCAGGTGTGCTGGGGTTGGGCTGCAGCTGCAAACCGTCATCAATCACCTCTGCTACAAAGACTGGTCTTCAACTTCACCACGCTGCCAGATCGTAGACTCTGTTACCACACACTCGGCCCAACTCATGCCTCCATTCGACTCCTGCCTCAGCACACAGCTTTGGATCTCTGGACTCAACGCACAGTTCTGGAGCTTTGGACTCGGCACACAGCTCTGGACTCAGGACTCAGCACACAGCTCTGGATCTCTGGACTCAGCACACGGCTCTGGATCTCGGGACTCAGCTCCCCCCCACCCCCCCCCTCTGCCTCATTGTAAATTGTAAATTCCTCATTGTATCATTACCTGCCTCAGTCTCTGTATTCTGCACTTGGGTTCAATAAATTAGCCACGCCTAACAACTGAGTGATTCTAATGTTGTGTCCACGCCATTTACCTCAGTGAGGGTAGACTGATTATAAGAAACACCTCAGTATGACACAATATCAGTTCAACATCACAAACATCCTCCATAATGATCATAAAATTTAATCAGCACCACACTAAAACTGCATTACTCTTAGCTAGGTAGACCCAATAAACTGGCAACTTAGCGTCAACAAATATCCAGCATCCAGCGTGAATATCCAGTGTCCACATAATGTCTTTCAATGATGGATGTAATCACTGCACAGGAAATAAGTACGAACGCATTTCCTCAATTATCCCAGTACAATCAACAATGAAAACACTTCTTTTATTGGAGTTCCTAACATATCCTTATTACACGGCTGTGTTGAATACTCGTTACTGATTGGTTAATCACAGCTTTCTGCAGTCTGCAATTTCTTTATAGCAGACCGTTGCTATGTATAGCAGACAGTTTGTGTGAAAATATTGATGTCTTCAGTAAGTAGCCGTGTAATAAGCAGGGTAATGTACAGCTAGCGGGTCATTATTCTGAAAGAATCCCCTTCAGGGCGCTTCACGTCGGGGTGCAGTATCGTCCTGTCGGGGATTCTTTCAAAGCAAGGACCGGTTCGCTGTACATTATCCCTTACATTATAAAAATTCTTACAAATTACAGTGGCAGTTGACCCTTGAACGTGATATGCTTATGTCGGCAAGGGGTATGTTAAAAGTTTACATACATAACTTACAATTTCCTGCTGAATTTGAGGACAGCTGTCTGCTTTTTGCCATTTTTAGGCCAGCAGTTTATTTTTTAGCGACATTACCTTTCAGTCCATCTAGTTCGAAAAGTACCTTTTGAAATATCTCAAAAGTTATCATCAGTTGTTTTGGCTAGCTGAGGTTGAGTGCGTATATCAGCCCCATCAACAAGGCACAGGCTCTTGGCACATCCAGGTTTTCCAGGACTTCTGTTCTCTCGATCACTATCCTTGCACTGGCTGGATCACTCATAATCTTCATCACTTCATCAGTATCCTGCACTTCACCATCCTGGCCTAAGTAGATCAGACTAATCATTTCAGTGTTAAGTCATCACATTTAAAAACAGTATATAAACTGTATATAAAGATACATATACTGTCTATGGTGTTGTAAATTACTTTTTCAGGTTTGGGATTTTTTTCTGTTAATTTTCAGATACATTTTCAACATACATGAATATAACCATAATTAAAAAAAAGAAATGTGTTGGGGACCCACTCAAAAACCTATCAACATCACTGCAATGTGTTTGAGTGTAACAAAAAGTACAGTGTGTCAGAACTTAAGCATCTGATTTACCTACCAAGTGTTCCTTGAAGAGATCCTCCTCCTTCTCTCGGAGACACACCACCAGGCAACGGATAGCGACCTTTCTCCTCTTTTCCACCGAATCATCCCGTGAAGACTGAAAGAAGACTGAACATGAGGCCTGGAGAGTGGCAATTATTGATTTGGAGCGTGTTTACTTAAAATTGATATATAAATTGATAATTTTAAAGAAAGTATTTGTAACTCAATTAGTTTGCATTTCAATTATGCATTACAAAAGTCAAAATAAAAAAATAAAAACACATCAATATCAAAAACATTTGTTAAATTAATAATTCTCTACTATTCAATTTGCTTATTCTGTCTTTAAAAGCTTGAATGATGACCCAGAATAATTAATAATGGAAATGCTAAATTATTTTTAAGAGGGCTTTTAAATTTAACTTGTTAACCTGCTTATTTACATGTATAGTATATAAAAACATCTTATCCATGCATGAACCATTAAATACGCCATCTCAGAGTTATGCGGGACTCATAATAAAAACTTCTACTCTGATTACTTTTTTTGCATCCATACATTGGCGGGGTCATCAGGAGCCTCATTCTTTGCAGTTATGGTTCGTTCCACTTTATGGACAAATTTAACATTGCGATTTCCTGCCGGTGGCCCAATGTCTTCACGATGGACATCGTGACGAAGTGTCGCGTCCATTGGCAATGCAATGCTTCTTGCCAGTGGACACTCAACCGTGACGCATTAAAAATCCACTAGATGGCGCAATGGTGTTATTTGTGTGTGTACGAAGTGGGTATTGCCATTGGACACTCCCATCCTTTTTCGATGGGTATTGCCATCGGACACTCCCATCCTTAATAGCTCAGGTAATTGCTCGGGTATTGCCTTTGGACACTCCCATCCTTTTTCGATGGGTATTGCCATTGGACACTCCCATCCTTTTTCGATGGGTATTGCCATCGGACACTCCCATCCTTAATAGCTCGGGTAATTGCTCGGGTATTGCCTTTGGACACTCCCATCCTTTTTCGATGGGTATTGCCATTGGACACTCCCATCCTTTTTCGATGGGTATTGCCATCGGACACTCCCATCCTTAATAGCTCGGGTAATTGCTCGGGTATTGCCTTTGGACACTCCCATCCTTTTTCGATGGGTATTGCCATCGGACACTCCCATCCTTAATAGCTCGGGTAATTGCTCGGGTATTGCCTTTGGACACTCCCATCCTTTTTCGATGGGTATTGCCATTGGACAGCGTCCACTTCGCATACCCGAGGCCTTGCGGTAAGGTATGTGAAGTGGACAAGTCATGTCCACTCTACATACCTTACTGCAGGGCCTCGGGTATGCGGAGTGGACGCTGTCCAATGGCAATACCTCGACCATGTGGTGGACATTGTGTCCACTTCAGGGAATCAGCCAGTGGAAAATACTACCAGGGGCACAAAGTGAAAAAGATTACCAGGGGCACGAAACTCCGGCCCCGGCGGTGATAGGTGAGTAGCCCAGGGGGGGTGCTTAAGAGTGGGTCGACGGGACCAGCCGGTGGACGAGGTTTGGAACTGGGGATCGACCTCCGAGTAAAACTCTAGTGTTTGTGCCCAGGATGTGGACCTTTTTTCTGGCTGAACATTTGTCCATTTCATGGAACTAGTGTCCACTTCATGGACCTCAGCCAGTTTTTGTGCCCAGGATGTGGACCTTTTTTCTGGCTGAACATTTGTCCATTTCATGGAACTAGTGTCCACTTCATGGACCTCAGCCAGTTTTTGTGCCCAGGATGTGGACCTTTTTTCTGGCTGAACATTTGTCCATTTCATGGAACTAGTGTCCACTTCATGGACCTCAGCCAGTTTTGGTGCCCGAGATGTGGGCCTTTTTTCTGGCTTAACCGTTGTCCACTTCATGGAACTAGCGTCCACTTCATGGAACTATCTCCACAGTGCTTATGGTTGGGGTGCTGTACTTTGGATATGTTGGTCCCTGGGGCTCAAGGAACTTGTCCTGTAAATTTCAACCTCCTAGCACAAGGCACTGTGGAGATATAGCCACTGTCCACTTCACATACCCTGGACCCTGCGGTAAGGTATGTGAAGTGGACAAGCCATGTCCACTCCACATACCTTACTGCAGGGCCTAGGGTATGCGAAGTGGACAGAGGCTATATCTCCACGGTGCTTATGGTTGGGGTGCTGTACTTTGGATATGTTGGTCCCTGGGGCTCCAGCAACCTGCCCTGTCAATTTCAGCTTCCTAGCACAAGGCACTGTGGAGATATAGCCACTGTCCACTTCACATACCCTGGACCCTGCGGTAAGGTATGTGAAGTGGACAAGCCATGTCCACTCCACATACCTTACTGCAGGGCCTAGGGTATGCGAAGTGGACAGAGGCTATATCTCCACGGTGCTTATGGTTGGGGAGCTGAACTTTGGATATGTTGGTCCCTGGGGCTCCAGCAACCTGCCCTGTCAATTTCAGCTTCCTAGCACAAGGCACTGTGGAGATATAGCTACTGTCCACTTCACATACTTTACCACAGGGCTTCAGGTATGCGGAGTGGACGCTGTCCAATGGCAATACCTCGACCACAAGGTGGACATTGTGTCCACTTCAGGGAATCAGCCAGTATCAGTGTCCACGATGTGGACCTTTTTTTCTGGCTGATCCTTCGTCCACTTCATGTAACTAGCGTCCACTTCATGGACTCAGCCAGTTTTAGTGCCCACGATGTGGACCTTTTTTTCTGGCTGAACCGTTGTCCACTTCATGGAACTAGCGTCCACTTCATGTACTTAGCCAGTTTTAGTGCCCACGATTTGGACCTTTTTTCTGGCTGAACCTTTGTCCACTTCATGGAACAAGCGTCCACTTCATGGACTCAGCCAGTATCCAGCGATACCCATCGATCAAGGATGGGAGTGTCCAATGGCAATACCCGAGCTATTAAGGATGGGAGTGTCCAATGGCAATACCCGAGCGATTACCCGAGCGATTAAGGACGGGAGTGTCCAATGGCAATACCCATCGATCAAGGATGGGAGTGTCCGATGGCAATACCCATCGATTAAGGATGGGAGTGTCCAATGGCAATACCCATCGATTACGGATGGGAGTGTCCAATGGCAATACCTCGCCCGATCGTAGCAACTTGGAATTAGATTTCTGGCCTTCGGAGGGTTTTTAGTCATTTTATCAAATTTCTCTGATTTACTTCAAACTTGGCACACGAGAAGCTCTGCCTGCAGGAATGAATATCCCAAAATGTCAGCTTTAGAAAATCAATGGTTTTTGAAATATAAACACTGCAAAGGTCAATGTTAAGGTATTGCCATGGGACACTCCCGTCCTTAATCGATGGGTATTGCCATTGGACAGCGTCCACTTCGCATACCCGAGGCCTTGCGGTAAGGTATGTGAAGTGGACAAGTCATGTCCACTCTACATACCTTACTGCAGGGCCTCGGGTATGCGGAGTGGACGCTGTCCAATGGCAATACCTCGACCATGTGGTGGACATTGTGTCCACTTCAAGGAATCAGCCAGTGGAAAATACTACCAGGGGCACAAAGTGAAAAAGATTACCAGGGGCACGAAACTCCGGCCCCGGCGGTGATAGGTGAGTAGCCCAGGGGGGGTGCTTAAGAGTGGGTCGACGGGACCAGCCGGTGGACGAGGTTTGAAACTGGGGATCGACCTCCGAGTAAAACTCTAGTGTTTGTGCCCATGATGTGGACCTTTTTTCTGGCTGAACCTTTGTCCACTTCATGGAACTAGTGTCCACTTCATGGACCTCAGCCAGTTTTTGTGCCCAGGATGTGGACCTTTTTTCTGGCTGAACATTTGTCCATTTCATGGAACTAGTGTCCACTTCATGGACCTCAGCCAGTTTTTGTGCCCAGGATGTGGACCTTTTTTCTTGCTGAACATTTGTCCATTTCATGGAACTAGTGTCCACTTCATGGACCTCAGCCAGTTTTTGTGCCCAGGATGTGGACCTTTTTTCTGGCTGAACATTTGTCCACTTCATGGAACTAGCGTCCACTTCATGGACTCAGCCAGTATCCAGCGATACCCATCGATCAAGGATGGGAGTGTCCAATGGCAATACCCGAGCGATTACCCGAGCGATTAAGGATGGGAGTGTCCAATGGCAATACCCATCGATCAAGGATGGGAGTGTCCGATGGCAATACCCATCGATTAAGGATGGGAGTGTCCAATGGCAATACCCATCGATTACGGATGGGAGTGTCCAATGGCAATACCTCGCCCGATCGTAGCAACTTGGAATTAGATTTCTGGCCTTCGGAGGGTTTTTAGTCATTTTATCAAATTTCTCTGATTTACTTCAAACTTGGCACACGAGAAGCTCTGCCTGCAGGAATGAATATCCCAAAATGTCAGCTTTAGAAAATCAATGGTTTTTGAAATATAAACACTGCAAAGGTCAATGTTAAGGTATTGCCATGGGACACTCCCGTCCTTAATCGATGGGTATTGCCATTGGACAGCGTCCACTTCGCATACCCGAGGCCTTGCGGTAAGGTATGTGAAGTGGACAAGTCATGTCCACTCTACATACCTTACTGCAGGGCCTCGGGTATGCGGAGTGGACGCTGTCCAATGGCAATACCTCGACCATGTGGTGGACATTGTGTCCACTTCAGGGAATCAGCCAGTGGAAAATACTACCAGGGGCACAAAGTGAAAAAGATTACCAGGGGCACGAAACTCCGGCCCCGGCGGTGATAGGTGAGTAGCCCAGGGGGGGTGCTTAAGAGTGGGTCGACGGGACCAGCCGGTGGACGAGGTTTGGAACTGGGGATCGACCTCCGAGTAAAACTCTAGTGTTTGTGCCCAGGATGTGGACCTTTTTTCTGGCTGAACATTTGTCCATTTCATGGAACTAGTGTCCACTTCATGGACCTCAGCCAGTTTTGGTCCCCACGATGTGGGCCTCTTTTCTGGCTTAACCTTTGTCCATTTCATGGAACTAGTGTCCACTTCATGGACCTCAGCCAGTTTTGGTCCCCACGATGTGGGCCTCTTTTCTGGCTTAACCTTTGTCCATTTCATGGAACTAGTGTCCACTTCATGGACCTCAGCCAGTTTTGGTCCCCACGATGTGGGCCTTTTTTCTGGCTGAACCTTTGTCCACTTCATGGAACTAGCGTCCACTTCATGGACTCAGCCAGTATCCAGCGATACCCATCGATCAAGGATGGGAGTGTCCAATGGCAATACCCGAGCTATTAATGATGGGAGTGTCCAATGGCAATACCCGAGCGATTACCCGAGCGATTAAGGACGGGAGTGTCCAATGGCAATACCCATCGATCAAGGATGGGAGTGTCCGATGGCAATACCCATCGATTACGGATGGGAGTGTCCAATGGCAATACCTCGCCCGATCGTAGCAACTTGGAATTAGATTTCTGGCCTTCGGAGGGTTTTTAGTCATTTTATCAAATTTCTCTGATTTACTTCAAACTTGGCACACGAGAAGCTCTGCCTGCAGGAATGAATGTCCCAAAATGACAGCTTTAGAAAATCAATGGTTTTGGAAATATAAACACTGCAAAGGTCAATGTTAAGGTATTGCCATGGGACACTCCCGTCCTTAATCGATGGGTATTGCCATTGGACAGCGTCCACTTCGCATACCCGAGGCCTTGCGGTAAGGTATGTGAAGTGGACAAGTCATGTCCACTCTACATACCTTACTGCAGGGCCTCGGGTATGCGGAGTGGACGCTGTCCAATGGCAATACCTCGACCATGTGGTGGACATTGTGTCCACTTCAGGGAATCAGCCAGTGGAAAATACTACCAGGGGCACAAAGTGAAAAAGATTACCAGGGGCACGAAACTCCGGCCCCGGCGGTGATAGGTGAGTAGCCCAGGGGGGGTGCTTAAGAGTGGGTCGACGGGACCAGCCGGTGGACGAGGTTTGGAACTGGGGATCGACCTCCGAGTAAAACTCTAGTGTTTGTGCCCAGGATGTGGACCTTTTTTCTGGCTGAACCTTTGTCCACTTCATGGAACTAGTGTCCACTTCATGGACTTCAGCCAGTTTTTGTGCCCAGGATGTGGGCCTTTTTTCTGGCTTAACCTTTGTCCATTTCATGGAACTAGTGTCCACTTCATGGACCTCAGCCAGTTTTTGTGCCCAGGATGTGGACCTTTTTTCTGGCTGAACATTTGTCCACTTCATGGAACTAGTGTCCACTTCATGGAACTATCTCCACGGTGCTTATGGTTGGGGAGCTGGGGTTAGGTATGGGTTAAGACGTAGGTATGGGGACATGGGGGCTATAGAATAGGGGTGAGGGAGGCTATGTGGTTAGGCTAAGACAGGTGGCTGTGAGGGTGTGGTAAAGGTAAAAAAAAAATTAAAAAAAAAAAAAGGACTTCCAGCCGACTCATGAGGGTTTTCAATCCGAGAATGGTGCTTCGTAGGGCGGACTGAAATCGGCCGTTTCCCCCTGTGGTAAAGGTCCGTCCGCGGGGGCCCCGAAGCGTGGTCCGCGGGGCCGATGACAGGGTCTGTGGTTAGGCTAAGACAGGTGGCTGTGAGGGTGTGGTAAAGGTAAAAAAAAATAAATAAAAAAAAAAAAAAGGACTTCCAGCCGACTCATGAGGGTTTTCAATCCGAGAATGGTGCTTCGCAGGGCGGACTGAAATCGGCCGTTTCCCCCTGTGGTAAAGGTCCGTCCGCGGGGGCCCCGAAGCGTGGTCCGCGGGGCCGATGACAGTGTCTGTGGTTAGGCTAAGACAGGTGGCTGTGAGGGTGTGGTAAAGGTAAAAAAAAAAAATTAAAAAAAAAAAAAAGGACTTCCAGCCGACTCATGAGGGTTTTCAATCCGAGAATGGTGCTTCGCAGGGCGGATTGAAATCGGCCGTTTCCCCCTGTGGTAAAGGTCCGTCCGCGGGGGCCCCGAAGCGTGGTCCGCGGGGCCGATGACAGGGTCTGTGGTTAGGCTAAGACAGGTGGCTGTGAGGGTGTGGTAAAGGTAAAAAAATAAAATTAAAAAAAAAAAAAAGGACTTCCAGCCGACTCATGAGGGTTTTCAATCCGAGAATGGTGCTTCGCAGGGCGGACTGAAATCGGCCGTTTCCCCCTGTGGTAAAGGTCCGTCCGCGGGGGCCCCGAGGCGTGGTCCGCGGGGCCGATGACAGGGTCTGTGGTTAGGCTAAGACAGGTGGCTGTGAGGGTGTGGTAAAGGTAAAAAAATAAAAATAAAAAAAAAAAAAAGGACTTCCAGCCGACTCATGAGGGTTTTCAATCCGAGAATGGTGCTTCGCAGGGCGGACTGAAATCGGCCGTTTCCCCCTGTGGTAAAGGTCCGTCCGCGGGGGCCCCGAAGCGTGGTCCGCGGGGCCGATGACAGGGTCTGTGGTTAGGCTAACCCAGGTGGCTGTGAGGGTGTGGTAAAGGTAAAAAAAATAAAATAAAAAAAAAAAAAAGGACTTCCAGCCGACTCATGAGGGTTTTCAATCCGAGAATGGTGCTTCGCAGGGCGGACTGAAAAAGGCGGTTTCCCCTTCTTTGACATGGATGAAAAAAATAAACTTATTCCGATCTTCTTCATTTTTGCAGCTATAGTTCATAACAGGGAAAGAGTGTTACTGATCAATTTTCAGCTTCCTAGCACAAGGCCCTTTGAAGATATAGCCTTTCTCCACTTCGAGTCAATGTTAAGGTATGGCCGGTGGACACGTTGACCTTTTGTCGACCTTTAACCAATTAAGGCCATATTTTCAATTCTGCCATGAATTTTGACTCCAAAATCGCACCACCTGATCTCTGCGACATCCTGAATCAACTTGCCTTTGAACCGTATTGATACGATGACCCTGAAAGGAAGTAGCCATCGAGGAGAGATAGAAGCCCGAAACACTGGATTCTGCATTAGTGGGTCAATGTTAGGTGCCTCTATCAATTTCACATCATTTAAAGCTATTTTAGCTGAGATATGACTCTGTCCACTTCAAATACCTTAACATGGGATTTTCCCTAACTTTCAACCCCCATTCATTTGTAATGGGAATTGGACATCTGGCCCCGGAGTGTACAAAATACATAGAGATGTGAAACCACCACAGGATTGCTCTACAATGAGTGGAGATCAACATATTTCAGTTTCAGAACCCCAGAAGCTCTAGAAAAAAATTTGGTCCAAAATCACCCAATCTCATCGAGTGGTCTCAGCCTTGACGCTGCTAGTACCCTTTAGAGGTGTGAAGATGGAGTCATTTTTTTGCAGAGCACTTAGAACCACCAAATTTTAGGTGCTTAATCTTGACCGCTAGAACTATCGCTGCTCCACATTTGGGGCCTCTAGGTCATCTGGTGCCAGATTTATAGCCATAATAAATTTGAAGATTTTGGTGGAAACATTGGGTGAGCAATAACCTTCTTTCTAAGGCACCCAGAGCTTCCAAATTTTAGGGACTGTTTGTCCTCCCAACAAAGAGTATTTGCTGCAAATTTGAGCTCTGTAGCTGCTCAGGAGCCCGTGCAGCAGCCTAAACCAAAACCCATATTTTTTGAATGCAAGTGAATTTGAAATGGACAAAGTGTCCACTTCAAATACCTTTACATTGTCGACTTTTTCTCACTTTGGGGGCCATTTGGGGCTCTTACCAAGGGTCTAGAGGCTCCAAAATCGGATCACTAGTTTGTCACTCTGTGCCCTTAAAGGCCCCAGTGTCTGCGGGTCAATCGGAGTAGGTTTAGATTTCATATTCTGCGATTATGCTCATATTTGGACGTATACGTGGCCCATAGGAGGCCTTCTCAACCTCCAAATGTGGATCAAATTAGACAACTTGATAATATATAAGTCACATTGGATGTGTATAACAGAATTAATAAGAAACTGGGCCTTATTTTGCCTAATTTGACCAAGTTTGACCTGTTGTTAGCATTTTCCTACTGGTTGAGGCCTACTGTTTTGGCCTTGTTAAGGGGAGTGTGTTTTTGTACTTTCCTGAAGCCCAATCAACTTGAAACTCTGGACACTTAAACCACATAGTGGAGTGATGAACATGTTTGATTTTGGTGTCTCTAAACCCCTGAGAACCTTCTTAAAGAGGCTAAAGTATTTTTAAAAATTTGAATGGGAAGGTATTGCCATTGGACGCCTGGTCTGTAAATTATCCCTCACCTCCCTTATTTGACCCAAAGGATGACCAAAGGAGCAAAAACTCGGTACATCTTAAAAGAGCAGTTCATGATGAATAACTGACAAGAGTTTGATGAATCTAGACCGTTGGGAACCAGTGTGGACAGTAGGTGCAAAACCATGGAAATATGTTCAAGTGTGGCAAACATGCCCTTGCTCCAATCTTCTTCATCTTTACAAAATCTATTCATAGGTGTGAGAGGGTGTCACAGCCAAAATTTCAGAGTTCTAGATCATTCCAGCACAAAGTTATTAAGTTTGTCTTTTCTTCATATTTCTAACTTAAAGCTGCAGTATGAAAAAATAAAGTTTTTCCGATCTTCTTCATTTTCGCAGCAATTGTTCATAACAGGGAAAGAGTGTTACTGATGAATTTTCAGCTTCCTAGCACAAGGCCTTTTGAAGATATAGCCTCTGTCCACTTCAAATACCAGGGTATGCGGAGTGGACAGAGGCTATATCTCCACAGTGCTTATGGTTGGGGAGCTGTACTTTGGATATGTTGGTCCCTGGGTCTCCAGCAACCTGCCCTGTCAATTTCAGCTTCCTAGCACAAGGCACTGTGGAGATATAGCCACTGTCCACTTCGCATACCCTGGACCCTGCGGTAAGGTATGTGAATTGGACAAGTCATGTCCACTCCACATACCTTAGCGCAGGGCCTAGGGTATGCGAAGTGGACAGAGGCTATATCTCCACAGTGCTTATGGTTGGGGAGCTGATCTTTGGATATGTTGGTCCCTGGGGCTCCAGAAACCTGCCCTGTCAATTTCAGCTTCCTAGCACAAGGCACTGTGGAGATATAGCCACTGTCCACTTCGCATACCCTGGACCCTGCGGTAAGGTATGTGAATTGGACAAGTCATGTCCACTCCACATACCTTAGCGCAGGGCCTAGGGTATGCGAAGTGGACAGAGGCTATATCTCCACGGTGCTTATGGTTGGGGAGCTGAACTTTGGATATGTTGGTCCCTGGGGCTCCAGCAACCTGCCCTGTCAATTTCAGCTTCCTAGCACAAGGCACTGTGGAGATATAGCCACTGTCCACTTCACATACCCTGGACCCTGCGGTAAGGTATGTGAAGTGGACAAGCCATGTCCACTCCACATACCTTACTGCAGGGCCTAGGGTATGCGAAGTGGACAGAGGCTATATCTCCACGGTGCTTATGGTTGGGGAGCTGAACTTTGGATATGTTGGTCCCTGGGGCTCCAGCAACCTGCCCTGTCAATTTCAGCTTCCTAGCACAAGGCACTGTGGAGATATAGCCACTGTCCACTTCACATACCCTGGACCCTGCGGTAAGGTATGTGAAGTGGACAAGCCATGTCCACTCCACATACCTTACTGCAGGGCCTAGGGTATGCGAAGTGGACAGAGGCTATATCTCCACGGTGCTTATGGTTGGGGAGCTGAACTTTGGATATGTTGGTCCCTGGGGCTCCAGCAACCTGCCCTGTCAATTTCAGCTTCCTAGCACAAGGCACTGTGGAGATATAGCCACTGTCCACTTCACATACCCTGGACCCTGCGGTAAGGTATGTGAAGTGGACAAGCCATGTCCACTCCACATACCTTACTGCAGGGCCTAGGGTATGCGGAGTGGACGCTGTCCAATGGCAATACCCATCGATTACGGATGGGAGTGTCCGATGGCAATACCCCGAGCGATTACCCGAGCGATTAAGGACGGGAGTGTCCGATGGCAATACCCCGAGCTATTAAGGACGGGAGTGTCCAAAGGCAATACCCATCGATTACGGACGGGAGTGTCCGATGGCAATACCCCGAGCGATTAAGGACGGGAGTGTCCAAAGGCAATACCCATCGATTACGGACGGGAGTGTCCGATGGCAATGCCCGAGCGATTCCCCGAGCAATTGAGGACGGGAGTGTCCTATGGCAATACCCGACCGGGAGCCTGCCATCTGGTGGATAGGTGAAGGATTTCGCCGCGGTTCCCTAATAACGGCCGATTCAGGAATTTCTGGAACGGCCGCAGCTCCGAGGGGGAAAGGGCCTGAGCTCCAGGTTTCGGCCCCCTGGAACTAGACATCCCGATGGTAATTTAGAGCCCTTTCCCTGATTTTTAGGACCCCGGGAAGGCGTAGCTAGGGAAATTTGAAAAGTGTCCAATTCGAGATTTTCGGCCCATGCAAAGGTATGCGGAGTGGACGCTTTTCGGCCGAAAGCCCATAAGTACAGTTAGGATCAGCATGGTCTAGGTTAGGATTATGCTCTGATGAGACATACATCAGAGTGAATTGCCCACTGTTTCAAGAAGCCTTCCAGCAGCAAATTAAACTGATTATTTGTGCTCAACAGTGGGGCAAGTACATGCAAAATAAATGTATATGGCCCATAGCCAGTGTCCACCTCAAATGTTACATTTTCCCATTTACTTTTAGCTCTTTCTTAATCGGCTGTTCATTGGGGATGACTATCTTTTCATTTATATTGTACATGGTCATGTCATTAGCCTTCATGTGATACATAGCGAAAACTTCCTCATTCTCACTATCACCCCCTTCTTCTTGAATGAAATTAGTTCTCTTCCCATGCTTACTTCTCTACACCTTAACATGTTTAGTATTTTCTTCTCCGACTGTTTTCATTCTGCATGCTCTTTTTATGTGTGCCACCTCTCCACAGCTGTGGCACTTTTCACTTGCGTATCTGCAGTCTTTGGCCAAGTGGTTGTACCCGCCACATCTGTAGCATTTCCTTGTGTATTTTCCCGAAAAATCACTTTGT